>SJXQ01002669.1:29792-101616 GCA_006408695.1 Aepyceros melampus
AGCCTTTACTGCACACTTAATACATGCTTCTGCAATTGAGCACGACCCTATGGGGCCTTCCTGGGACACGCTTTACCCCAAACCCTCTGCTTCAGCTCCTCTTTGAAGTACCTATTAATAGATAATAGTATTTGATGTACATTTCCTGAGTCATTTTGTAGATGTGAAATGCCATCGCCCCCCACCCTCACCAAGTGAAGGAACCTCTTGATGAGCATAAGCATGTTGTCTGGAGCCTAAGGACGGATAATGTTAACCCGTGTGATACAACCCTGCTTCCTCACCATCAGCCAGTCAGATAATTGTACAAAAAACTGGTCGGGTACACTGCTGACCTCTGATGCCCCTCCCCTCCACCTGCCCCTTAAAAATACTTCTCCAAAACCCTTTGGCGAGCTAGAGGCTTTTCAGGGTATGAGTTGGCTTATTTCCTTACTTGGCCTTGCAGTAAATCTTTCCTCTTTTCCAAACTCTGACATTTCAGTTTGTTTGGCCTCACTTGTGTATTGAGCACATGAACTCACCATTAACATTCCTTTAAGTGTTCTACACATATTATTTACTCCTTTCAGCCATTCACTGGGTATAAAATTTCTCATTTTGTACCAGTTCAGTTCAGTTCAGTCGCGCAGTCGTGTCCGACTCTTTGTGACCCCATGAATCGCAGCACGCCAGGCCTTCCTGTCCATCACCAACTCCCGGAGTTCACTCAGACTCACGTCCATCGAGTCCATGATGCCATCCAGCCATCTCATCCTCTGTCGTCCCTTTCTCCTCCTGCCCCCAATCCCTCCCAGCATCAGGGTCTTTTCCAATGAGTCAACTCTTTGCATAAGGTGGCCAAAGTACTGGAGATTCAGTTTTAGCATCATTCCTTCCAAAGAAATCCCAGGGTTGATCTCCTTCAGAATGGACTGGTTGGATCTCCTTGCAGTCCAAGGGACTCTCAAGAGTCTTCTCCAACACCACAGTTTGAAAGCATCAATTCTTCTGCACTCAGCCTTCTTCACAGTCCAACTCTCCATCCATACATGACCACAGGAAAAACCATAGCCTTGACTAGACGGACCTTAGTCGGCAAAGTAATGTCTCTGCTTTTGAATATACTATCTAGGTTGGTCATAACTTTTCTTCCAAGGAGTAAGCGCCTTTTAATTTCATGGCTGCATTCACCATCTGCAGTGATTTTGGAGCCCAAAAAAACAAAGTCTGACACTGTTTCAGTACCCCCTTGAATTTTTCACCTTAGGCTACCGATTGCCTTGCCCTAGTCCTGGTTCTAGCTATTACTACTGTTACTGTGAACAAGATAATTTATTTAGCAGGTGCTACATTCTAGGCACTACATTCAGTACTTTGGATGACATCTCATTCACTTACAACCACCTTACAAACTGGCTGTCCTAATCCCCATTTTAAACATGAGAAATTTAAAGAGATAAAGTAATTTGCACAAAGTTTCTTTGACTCCAAAGCCTGTACACTTATGTATTTTCCTGCTAGTTCAACTTCAATTCTCAAGCCAATTTTTTACTGCTCCAGATAAACCACTATCTAGTAATTAGCAATGACAGTTAACAAACTCCACCCAACACCAGGGGAGGCTGACTAGAAAGATAGTAAAGAAAAGCCATTACTATCACTAGGAAAGTTACAGCTTTCTGTGCATTTCAATTTTTCATATTAGACGACTATCAAGTTAACACTAATAACCAAAATGCTGGCTCTTCAAAGACTAGCAGAAACGTTTCTAGACTCTCTAGCAAGCAGAACTTTCACAATTTAGAATTATAAAAGGATTTTTTTTTAATGCTATCAAATTTTGCTCCCCTTTCCCCACAATATTTTAACCGTATTTGCAGTCTCCTGTCGGTGTCCAAATAATAGCTGTTGAGTAACCAAACACAAATTTTCTATACCATAATATTAACAACTCCATACAATGGTCACAGAAAGTCACTGCAACTCAGCACTTATTTGCACAGCTCATTTGACAAAGCATAACAAAGTCTGATACTTTAATTTTCACCCTACATATGTGGTGTTAGGAAATGCACCAATATATGTCAAAGGACAACAGTTAATATGACTTGTTGGGAAAGAATGCAATAGCCCAAAAAAATCAAGCTGGAAAAATTACCCTTGTCACTTTAACAGTTTAGGTGGCTGGTAAACGTATAAAGGGAGTCCAGTGGCTAAGACTCTTGGCAGTCCAGTGGTTAAGACTCTGTGCTTCCAATGCAAGGGGTGCAAGTTCAATCCCTGGTCAGGACACTAAGATCTCACATGCCCTTTGACCATAAAAAAAAATTGGGGGGCTTCCCGTGGCTCAGCTGGTAAAGAATCCACCTGCAACGCAGGAGACCTGGGTTTAATCCCTGGGTTTAATCCCTGGGTTAGGAAGATCCCCTGGAGAAGGGGATGGGTACTCGCTCCAGTATTTTTGCTTGGAGAATTCCATGGACAGAGGAGCCTGGCAGGCTACAGTCCATGCGGTCGCAAAGTCGGACATGACTGAGTGACTTTCACTTCTCTGTACTTCAAACATATAAAGAATTATAAGCACATCCAGGGTTGCATCTAGTGGGTCAAGTTCCTTTGTGAAATGTATACACGAACACAACCTTAGGGAAGAAAACTGAAATCATAGCTGCAATGGCCAGCTGGTAGACCCAGGATGGCAGCATGGAATTCTCAATTTCTGTAGCTTTGAAGGTGCATTTCTTTAAAAATGATTGTGGAATTTAAATTAGAACACTGAAAAAACCCAGAAGTATGTTGACGGCCATATTAGAAGTTGCACATTGATCAACTGAATCTAAACAGTAGTGGTGGTAGTGATGGTTTATTTGCTATGTCATGTCCAACTCTTGAGACCCCATAGACTGTAGCCTGCCAGATTCCTCTGTCCATGGGATTTCCCAGGCAAGAATACTGGAGTGGGTTGCCATTTCCTTCTCCAGGGGATCTTCCCAACCCAGGAATCGAACCAGAGTCTCCTGCATTGCAGGCAGATTCTTTACCAGTTGAGCTACATCATATAGCATTAGATTATATTGGATTTTAAATATTGCCTTTTATTCTTTTTTTGGCCATACAACACAGCTTGTGGGATCTTAGTTCCCCAAACAGGGATTGAACCCAGGCCCTTGGCACTGACAGCGCAGAGTCCTGACTGCTGGACCACCAGAGTATACTCAAAGGCTGCTTTTTCTTAAAAAAAAAAAAAAAAGAGCACTCTTTAATTTGATTACATGTTATTCATGAGAAATGGAATATTGCCTGCCATGTCAATAAACAAAGGATGTCACAGTCACCAGCCATTGCAGCTGCTGATGACAGTGAGCTAGTGAGCCCTGAGGGAACTTAGGAAGGAAAAGAATAACTACCATCTAGCAGTTCTCAGACTGTAGCCACTCCCTACAGTGAGCCCTGAGGAAATTCAAGGTGTGAAGACTCAGGATACTGGGCCTGCTAGCTGCGGTGCATATCAAAGGAATGACTTCATTGAGCCCAGACTTCTGCATTTTCCCATACATGCGCACATGCATGCTGAGTCACTACAGTTGTGTCCTGCTCTTTGTGATCCTACAGACTGTAGCCCACCAGGCTCCTCTGTCTATGGGCCTCTCTAAGCCAGAATACGGAAGGGGGTTGCCATGCTCTCCTCCAGGGGACCTTCCCAACCCAGGGATCAAACTCCCTTCTCTTATGTCTCCTGCATTGGCAGGTGGGTTCTTTACCACTAGTGACACCTGAGAAGCCCTTTCTCATTCATAGA
Organism: Aepyceros melampus; assembly: GCA_006408695.1. Taxonomy (NCBI): domain Eukaryota; kingdom Metazoa; phylum Chordata; class Mammalia; order Artiodactyla; family Bovidae; genus Aepyceros; species Aepyceros melampus. Next base: position 33,574 of record SJXQ01002669.1, read on the forward strand.
AAAGTGTTAAATTCCTTGATGAATCTGATTTTCCTTAAATAACAATAATCACTTGACATTCAGAGTACTTGCTCTTTTGTTGGAAAACTCCTATAATATCCTGGCTCCCCACTCAGTTCTCTCAGGGTTACTTGAGATGCTGCCTTCTGGGCTTGAAATCCTAAAAATTTCCACCAAATAAAATGTAACTCCTGAACTTCCCTGGTGGTTCGGTGGTTCAGAGTCCACCTGCCAAAGCAGGGGACATGGGTTCGATCCCTGGTCTGGGAAGATTTAACAGGCATTGGAGTAACTAAGCCCATGCACGCAACTCCTGGGCCCAATGCCGCAGCTACTAAAGCCCAAGCACCCCAGATCCTGTGTTCCCCAACAAGAGAAGCTACTGCAATGAGAAGCCCACAGTAAAAAGTAGCCCCTGCTCACCGCAACTAGAGAAAGCCCGTGTGCAGCAATGAAGAGCCAGTGCAGCCAAAAACAAATAAATAAATCTTATAAAAACCCTAAAAACATAACTCTCAACTTTTAGGTTGTGAATTATGTATTTTTAGTTTCTATCCATTATGCTTAACATCCGATGTACTCTATAAAAGTACTATATGAATTATATTTGGTTGGTCAGCTAAACTAATTAGCATAAGTTATCCAATTGAAAGTACAGTCTAAATAGACTATTTAATTCCATTAAATATAATGGAGTGAAGAGCTAGACCCTGCTTCTTCTGTGGCACAATTTTAATGAGACTGCTTCAGATGAGTCTTGCTCTACATCAGAAAAGAAACACAAATCCCTCCAGCTTCTATTTCTGGTTCTACCACAGACTTTGCTATCATACCCAGAGCAAGAAGGAACCTGTTACTTTTTTCCACCTGCAAAATGTAGGCAATGCTTTTAGCCTTTTTACAGAGGCACAGGATTAATGAGAGCCACAAATGACCTTGACCTGTTTTGTAACTGCAAATGTCTTTTTATTGCCAAATATTCATGAAAAATGAAAATCTGCTAGATTTTTTTTCTAATGAGTCAATATTAGGCTAAAACTTTAAAGTCTGGAACATGTACTTTATCAGTTGTTTTTAAAAATTCCAGTTTCCAAATTTAAACAAAAGGAGAATAAGATAAATCTTTCAAGTGATAATCAAAACAGTAGGAAGGAAGTATATGGGTTGCCTTATAAATTGAAGTCTGTTTTTCAAAAACTATGATTTTCAGTAAGATTAGTAAGAGTGTCTGAAATATTTATGTTAGTAAAGCCATGGTGAATGAGGCTGGCTTGCTGGAAGAAATCATGCCAAAAGTAAGTTGGCATGTCAGGATGTGGTGTTCCTGTGTTTACATGTTAAGTCATTGAGAAGTTCGTGATAATGTGCTAATTTAGAATGATTGTTGACTACTGAAATCTTTCCATCAATCCCAATACTGATGCTGTGGGCCTGGGACTGATGGTTCACGAAGGAAGAAAACATTCTCAAACGTGCTGCTTTTGCAGAGCTCCAGCTAGCCAGGAGATTCTTTTTTCATCCTAGGCAACGGTTACTGGTCTATATCACTGTGGGAGAATGCAGTCCTTATTTCAGTGATTGAGTTAGATACACATGATGATTTACTTGTTTTTGAAAGACACAATTTAGGTCAGAATCACAAGGAATGAAATCAGCTAGTCCCCAGATATGGAGCTGGTTAGTGGAAAGCGCTTAATTCCCTAATCTATAGGTTCCAGGTGTAAGTATTTCGAGTAAAATAACACGCTTGGTTGTCTGCTTCCTTCCTCTTCCCCTCGGGAAGGAGGAGCTTCTCTCCTGGATGAGTTTGGAGAAGGAGCTGGGCAGCTTCTCCCCACCTCCGGGGCCCTGAGAGCAGCTGAGCCGCAGGAGCTGATGTGATTTCTGTTTACTGCCATTGAGTCCATGTAACATATTTACTTCATGCTTCTGTCCATGTTATTATTAATGTTCGTTATTTGGACCCTGGAATGAATTTTGCATAATGAAGACAATTCATCCATATTCATAAAATTTCCCTCAACCAAGATTCATCTCATTTAAGTAACTCAGAGGAGAAATCACCCTTTTATATATCCTGGAATCCAGATAAAATGGAAAATAATGGATATTCTGTCTTTTACTCCTGGTTCACCTTCTTCATATTCTCCATAAGCAATGGCTGTATAAGTGCAGAAGGAATGGGAAAAGTGCAGTATTTTTACATTTACTTTTCCTACTTTAATTTTAACAAAGACTGTGAGTTATACAAGGCCATCTCCTTAGGTCTAACATAGTAGCTAACACATATTTGAAGCTCAATCTTATTTACTGACTGAATGAATTATTAAATTCAGAGCATTTTCATTGAAAATGTTTAAAAAACATTTAAGATATTTCATAATGCCCTTAATCAAATTCCATAACTACTTACAGGTTATCGGATCCAGCCTGGGGGTACCAAGCTTCTTTCAGGGCATTCCATCACAAAGGTCATGGGTATGCAGAAATGAGGAAGTTTTAAAAGCATTTATCACACAAAGGGGCAACTACCAATTAGCATACAGACTCCCCATCCCACTCCCCGCCCCAGCACAGTGGTTCAAGACATAAAGAATCCATGTGCAATGCAGGAGATGTAAATTCGATCCCTGGGTCAGGAAGATCCCTTGGCAGAGGGCATGGCAACCTGCTTAAGTATTCTTGCCTGGAGAATCCCATGGACAGAGGAGCCTGGCGTGCTACAGTCCATGGGGTCACAAACAGTCAGACGTGATTAAGCACACACACACACACACACACACACACACAGATCTACATAAATATGTAATACAAAAATACAGAATCCCAGACAAACACTTCTAGATGGGAAGCATCTATCATGGACACTAATTACAAGGAAAATACCAGCCTTCTAGGGCCTGAAGCTTTAGCCTGTGCCCAGCAATAGCTATCATTCAGTATTCACCTCACCCTCAGCCTGTGCCTAATGAGCCTCTATCTACTTACCAAGCGTACTTCCTCTGACTCCCTGGACCTTTCCACATCACAAACTCCAATTGCCTGTCCTTGCTCCAGATGACACACCTTTAGGGATTCTTGCTCTCCTTTCCCAGACTCCTGGGGACTCTCATTTTCATGGGTGGAGTGGTCTCAATTTCATTAATGCACTTGATTGAGTAACAGGCACTAATGGAGCACCAAGTGTGTTGAGCACTGGGCTATGTGCCTGGGATACAAAGATGATCTACATCTAATTCTGGCTCTCCCAGAGCTCATGGGTAATGACTGGACAGTAAGTGATGTGGTCGAGTTAGCACCAGGCACTATGGAAACAGAAATGAGACATTGAGCCAGACCTAGAAGAGTTCCAGGTGCAAGACCTCCTTCCTCAGGTTGCCATGTCCCAGAGAGACTTAGGTGGAGGTAGAATTGAGATTTTGTTTTAAATTTTTAATTTTTTTATAATAGGTGTTTGTTGGTTATCTATTTTATTAATAAATATAGCAGTTTGTACATGTCAGTCCCAGACTCCCAATCTATCCTTCCTCCCAACCTTTCCCCACTGGTGACCATAAATTCATTCTCTATGAGTCTTTCTGTTTGGTAATTACTTCATTTGCATTATTATAAGAGATATCATATAATATTTGTCTTTCTCTAACTTATTTCACTTAGTATGACAATCTCCAGGCCCATGCATGTTGCTGCAAATGATATTATTTCATTCTTTTTGATGGATAATATTCCAGTGTGTACATACATATATACACACACACACACCACATCTTCTTTATCCATTCATCTATCAATGGACATTGAGTTTACTTCCATGTCTTGACTATCGTAGACAATGCCACAGGGAACACTGGGGTGCATGTATCCTTTTGAACCATGTTTTTATCCAGATGTATGCCCAGGAGTAGGACTGTTGGATCATATGGTAGCTCTATTTTTAGTTTCCTTAAGGAATCTCCATAGTTGCTGTACCAATTTATATTTTCACCAATAGTGTTGGAGTCTTTGAAGGAGGAAAACAGACAGAACAGGCTCTATCTTGGGCTGGACTGTGGACTTTGAGCTATATGTCCAGTATCTATGGAGAAAACATACCAACTGGAAAACGAACAAACCAAAAAAACAAACCAACCAGGCCCCCTGAACGGAAGAGCCCCAGGGCTCATGCCTAGACTCTTTGTTGCCTGAAAGAATACCCTAATTATCTGTGTAACCGAATAGAATCATAAATTCTATTATGCTTATTGGGGTATGACCACAGGCCTATTGATAATTGTCCCCTGTTAACTACCTAGGCTTAAGGTATATGAATCAAGGGTTAACTTTGATTGTATCTTCCCTTTGTTCAGACTAGTTTCAGGAAATTTGGGGAGGTGTGTTTGGCACGTACACTTAGGGTACATAGGGTTTTCAGAAAAACTGGTTAGGGTCCTTGGCTAAGAGGAGACTCTGCCTTGGGCCCGCCGGTGTAATAAACTGCACTCCACTATCTGCATCGTCCTTCTGAGTGAGTTTGTTTCCCGGAACACGTGGCCACAACAGCTTCACTTTTCTTCGTACCCTCTCCAGCATTTTTTGTTTGCAGACTTTTTGGTGATGGCCATTCTGACTTGAGAATTGAGAATTTTGAACAAAAGTCCCAGATCCACAACAAAAGGCTTTATGAAGCTGAGTCTGTGGTCAGATAAAGAGGAACAACAGTTAGACGTGGGCTCTGCAGAAGAAGGAAAGGAAAGTTCCGTAGACATTACAGAAAACGTCAGTTTAGATTTGGGTGCTTAGAAACAGCACTCTTCCCTCTTTTTGATGGGGTCTTATTGGTACTTTTGAGAAACTGGGGTTAGAGAATCAGGGATAAGGGATAAAAAGGGTCCATTTACTAAAATTCTCTTATAATACATCAGGGGAAATTGGGTGTGTGCTGTAGAATTTTACTGCCATTTTAGGGGAGGTTTATGGTTTCCTGACAAGCTTCACTCATTATAACTTGCATACTTGTATAGACAAGTTGAGGGAAAAAGTGTAATTGACGATAATCCCAAAAGTGTTGATGGGAAGGGTTTTTTGTTTGGCTGTCTTTGAAGTGAAGATCAGAGGTGATTCTTTGTCACCCACAAATCTTTGATGTTTTCCTGCACGAATGCTCATAGGCAGGATATAAACACCAATATTCAGTGGCAGCATCCATATCACTTTATGATTAGGTGAGAAGTTTGTTAAGGAAAATATAATTTGTTACTGCTCAATGTGACTTTGAAATGTTCTTGGGCATGCTGAAGGGAAAGCTAGTTCTAGAATAGAAGCATTAACATCCATTAACAGTCTATGTAAAAAACTGGTTTAACTGACTGCGAATGAATAGTTTGCATAGTTAAGACGACTAATACATAAGTACGTGCTCAAAATGGTAGATACATTGATCTTGAGCAAACTAGTATTTCACAAAATTTTAGCCTCAAAGAATATGGTATCCTTTGATATGAATTTTAAGTGCACTAAATGCATTTAAAGTTATGGTATGAATTTTATTTTTTTTCATTTTTCATTCTTTTTTCTTAAATTTATTTAATTGGAGTCTACTTACTATACAATATTGTAGTGGTTTTTGTCATACATTGATATGAATCAGCCGTGGGTATGAATTTTAAATGCACTAAATGCCCCATATACCCTACCTTGCCAGCGCTTCATGGTATGATATTGGCTAACGTGTTTCATCATTGCCATGGAAGGCTGAAAATGTCAGAGAGGACTCATGGAATGATATGAATGAAACCTGGTAGGAAACCTGGTAGAGGACCAATTTGTTCACACACATAATGATTGTAATTATCCTATATACTGTAGTAACATAAGCCACAATGGCTTTCTCTTACAAATATTATCCTCTCCTTAGTTTATAACCTGATATATAAAGGTGGGAGCTTTCCTGGTGACTCAGTGGTAAAGGATCCACCTGCCAGTGCCGGAGATGCAGGTTTGATTTCTGAGTCAGGAAGATCCCCTGGAGTAGGACATGGTAACCCACTCCAGTATTCTTGCCTGGGAAATCCCATGGACAGAGAAGCCTGGTGGGCTACAGTCCATGGGGTTGCCAAAGAGCTGGATGCGACTTGCTGACTAAACAACAATAACAACAACACATAGGTAGAAGTAGTGCTTTAATCAGCAGAATGCTCCTCTAATCTGATTATCCTATTGTGCCTTGAAGAAGGAAACTGCTGCCTGGCCCAACAGAACAACCAAATTCATCCAAACATCCATCCACGCTTTCATCCATGCACGTGCGCTTCCATCCGTCTATCCATCTACCACTGTTTTAAGCAGTGGGGACATAATGTTAAGCAGACAACTACCCTCATAGACTTTGTAATCTATGAATCACTGGGGTGGCTGATTTGCCAGCCAGTTTGTCTTTCCATCAGAGCAAAATAAGAGCATTCCATCCTAAATAATTATCTAGCAAATTTAGAAAATATACAAATAAAATGATGATCATTTTTAATATTTCCTAGAACTAATCACTATTAGGGACCTCCTCGGTGGTTCAGACAGTAAAGAATCTGCCTGCAATGCGGGAGACTCAGGTTTGACCCCTGGGTTGGGAAGATTCCCGGGAGAAGGGAATGGCTACCTACTCCAGTATTCTTGCCTGGAGAGTTCCATGGACAGAGGAGCCTGGCAGGCTACAATCCATAGGGTCTCAAAGCGTCGGACACAACTGAGCGACTAACACTAATCACCATTAACGTTTTGGTGTATTTACTTAAAGTCTTCTGTGTATGTGTGTAACAACAGTGAAATATACAATACATAATTTTAAGTCTCTAATTAGTTGCTTAACATTATATCATGAGCAATTTCCTATGCTATTAAATTATTAAAGGTATGACTTATAGTAGTTGCTTGATGTCCCATTCTACAGATCTATTAATTTTTGCTAAACATTTAGACTGTTCTTATTTCCCTTGTTTGCTTTCAATTAATACTAAAATAACATCTTTAAACCAAAAATTGCACCCAAATCTCCTTAGGATTTCCCCTTAGATTTCTAGAAGTGTAATTTCTGGATAAATGCATATAAAAGTTTTATGGTTTATGCCAAATTGCCTTCCAGAATAGAAAAGATTCCACTCTAGACTATCTAGAAAATTTTAAAATAGTTTAGCTCAGTGTTTGGTGTCATGCATATCAATCATGATGCCATATTTGGCTGAATGGTAGTGTCTTCTACAGGTGAATGTTTGGACACAGACTTTTTAAATTACAGGTTTTGAGAGGGTGACTTTGAATGAACCGTGCTGAAAACAATGGACATTTTTCAGGTGTTTTTCTTTTTTGTTCATTTCTTACAGCTAACCTCCTCATTCCCTTTCTTACTCTTTTTTATGCATACAATTTCAAATCCTTTACCCCATTTCCATGCCTTCACTTATGCTGGTAACCCATCCTTCCATGTTTTTTCTCAAGCTCACATAATAGGTACACACACATACACACAGACATAATCTTGTTATTTTATAGAAATGCTATCTCATTATATTCACTTCCACACAAAGAAAAAAGAAAGCAGTGCCTCTGGTAGTATGTTCAGCAGAGTCTTCTGAGAATCATTACTGGAGGTCTAGCAGATAGCCGATTGTCCTAGCTTTTTCAATAAATTCTGGTATTAAGTTTCTTTCTGATTCAAACAGCTAAAGTGATGCCTCTTTTATTCACTTGAATCCTGACCTTATTCAAGTCCCTTCCTCCAAATCCCATGATTATTATATGTCACTGCTCTTTAAAATTCTTACCAGTATGATGGGTATTGGGCTTCCCTAGTGGGTCAGTTGGTAAAGAACCCAACTGCAATGCAGGAGACCCAGGTTTGATCCCTGGGTCAGGAATATCCCTTGGAGAGGGAAATGGCAACTGACTCCGGTATTCTTGCCTGGAGAATCCTGTGGACAGAGGAGCTTGGCAGGCTACAGTCCATGGGGTCGCAGAGTCAGGCATGACCAAAGCGTCTGAGCACACACATGCATAGTGGGTATTAAGTGATGTCCTGGTATTGCTTAATCTTGGATATGAGTCTCCCCCAACTCTCTTGTTCTGATGTGTTTATCATCTTTGCTCCTTGCTGCAACTCTCTCTGCTTCTTCCCCAGATTTTACTGCCCTTCTGCCCTTTGTGGTTGAAGTAATCTACTGATTCATAGGTTATTCCCCTTTATTTAAAAATTATTTTTGCTTCTGTTTCCTTGATATTCTCTTCAACACTACTTCTACCCTAATTTATGGCATATCAATATCCATGTAGGCCAATTCTTCCTGTATTGCTCCCTTACCTCTCCGTGATCATTCCTTTTTTTTTTTTTTTTTTGGGCCATGCTAAGTGGCTTGCAGGATCTGAGTTCCCTGACCAGGGATCTTGCAGGGGAAGCATAGAGACCTAACCACTGGCCCACCAGGGAACCCCTCAGTGTTCATTCCTTTCGATCACTGAGTTGCATTTCATTGTTGTATACAGAATCATTTGTTTATCCACTCACCCACCAATTGATCTTTGGGTTGTTTTCGGTTTTTTGTCCCTTGTAAATAAAGCTGCTATGGACATTCATGTTAGTCTCTACAGTCAGTTACAGTGACAAATAGAGTTTGGCCACAGATTCCAGTGGGCCCTTGACCTCCTTTGCTCTGTTTACAGTTTGTTTCAGTTCTTTTTTTTAAATTGAAACATAGTTAATTTATAATACTGTGTTAGTTTCAAGGGTACAGCAAAGTGAGTCACATATACACTGATATCTATCTATCCTTTCTTTTTCAGATTCTTTTCCATTATAGGTTATTACAAGATATTGGATATAGTTATCTGAGCTATACAGCAGGTTCTTGTTGTTTGCCTATTTTACAAAGAACATGTGTATCTGTTAATCCCAGACTCCTAACTTATCCCCCACTCTCCTCTTTGGTAACCATAAGTTTGTTTTCTATGTCTGTGAATCTATTTCTTTTCATAAATAAGTTCATCTGTATGTCTTTAGCTCTTAAGTGCTAACCCTGCTAGCTGGCAGTAGCCCCCAGACTCACTGCAAATGCTGGGTGGTGGACTCTCTAAGGGACTGTCAAAGGATATGCACTACTTCAAGGTAGCAGCCTCCCACGAACAGTCCACAAGCTCCTTCTTTATGATCCCATTTCAATAGCTGGCCATGCTCAGCTTCTCAAGAATCACAGACTTATCTGCCTACACCAGTGCACAGAGAAACTGTCAGTGACTTTTTCTCTGATCCATTAACTTCACCTTATAGACAGAATCTGCCCAGTCATTCAGATCTAAACCCTACCGTATTCCATAACACCCACAGTGGCTTTGCTACCCTGACAAATGTATCCTCTCAAAGCTGAAATAAATTTATTTCTTTGGTGTTCATTTCCTTTTTCTTCTTCTCTTTATAAAATGAGATCTTTTTAGCAGCTTTATTTGTGATAGCCTCAAACCAAAAATAGTTCAAGTAGCCATCAATAGTAGGAAGGGCAAATCTATATATTTTATTCATAGAATGAGATGCTACTTAGCATCAAAAAGAATTACCACTACCCTCAACAACACTGATGTATGTAACAGACAAATGCTGAGTGAAAGAAACCAAACAACAAAGAGAACATACTGTATGATTCTACCTATATGAGGTTCAAATCAGAGAAAAGTGATCTATGGTGATAGAAATTGGGACATTATGTCCTTGGAAGAGGGCCATGGACTGGGAGAGACATAAAGATTTTTTTCTACTTATGGAAATGCTCTATATTGTGGCCTGAGTGATGTTTACAAGGATATATACATATGTTAAAATTTTAGCAAGCTGTTCAGTGATGATTAGTGTACTTTACCTTTAGTATATGGAAAGAGAGAGAGAGACAGAAATTATAGTCTCTTAGTCTCTTGTCTGGACTCAAGCTTAAAAAAAATTTTTTTTTTTAATTTGAAATGATTATAGATTGACGGAAGTTGCACAGATACTACAGAGAAGTCTTGTGTACCTTTTACTCAGTTTCTCTCACTGGTTACGTATTAGGTGTTCATTTCTTCAGAATCATTTCCATCATCATCATTTGGTTGCCCATTACCAGTGGATTTGAAACAGTGGTATCATTTCTTGACAAGAAAGCGCCAAAAAACTTGTTTATCAATAAGGCTTAATTTTTTTTTAAAATATAGATTTCAATTCTTTGATTCAGTTAATAACATATATTAAAAAAAGGTTTGATTAAAAATAAAAGTGATTAAAAGCATAAATAAAGGCTTACGTTTTCTCTGACTTTTTATACACATTTGTGTTACCCTTGATGAACTGACCTTAAAATGTCACATATTGTCATATGGTCCCACTGCACATGCCTGGTACTCGCCCCAACACCCTACCCCCACTCCCCGCCCTGGTGACAGAAATCTGATAGCTCTTGAGTGAGCCAGACCCTGTGCACTGAGATGTGTCCACTAATCACACACCTAGGTGTAGAAGCAGGGTTAAAGTCAAAGGCTCCTGATGGGCTGTGCCAAGCAATTAAATGCATGGCTGAAGTAACAGGCAAAGCTGTGTTCACTGTTCAGGCTCCAGGTCTCTCTGATTTTGGAAACTTCTTTCAAGGATGGCCATTTAAAGTGCTCTGTTTATGTTTATCCACTATGTATTTGGAGTGGGGTCTGCATTAGCTCGTGGGCTTCCCTAGCGACTCAACAAAAAAGAATCCTCCTGCAACTCAGGAGACCTGGGTTTCATCCCTGGGTCAGGAATATCCCAGGGAGAAGGAAATGGCAACCCTCTCCAGTATTCTTGCCTGGGAAATCCCATGGACAGAGAGGCCTGGTGGGCTACTGTCCTTGGGGTCACACAGACGTGGACACAACTGAATGAGTAAACCAGCCACTGCATTAGCTCGGGAGTCAGATTGTCTGGGCTCTAACTCTAGCTCCACTAGATACTAGCTGCATGACCCAGGACAAGCTACTGTACCCTTCTGGGTCTCTGTTTCCTCACTTTTAAAACGGGAGGAAAAAAATGAGAAATTTCTGATAAAGATTAAATGTCTGAAGCATTTGGAACAGGGTATGGAACATGGGTATTATTGAATACATTTTTTTATTATTAGTATGTTATCAGAAGTACCTTTTAGATATGTCAAACCCTTGCAAAATTATTATCCAATTGTTAAATTAAAAAAAAAAAATCTCATTTGAAGAAAAAAGCTAAGAATGTCTCTTCTGTTCTAGCTTGGGTTTTGCCTTTTCCAGAAGCCAGTGAATACTGTTGGTTTAATAGGGGGATGGGGAGGCTAAGAACTGAGCACTGTTGGGAATAAGATTCCATAGGTTTATTATCCCCAACTATCTTCAGAATATCAAAATTTGTTTGATAATTTTGGATACATATCTTTACTGACTTTGTTGAACTTTTATTTATTTTTTTAAGCAAGGGATGGTTTAGTAAAATATAATTTTAGAAAATCAAAATGACAAGGTATAAGAAGGGATGAATGACCTCTGTAATCAGACTGGGCAAAACTATGGTTTTTCCAGTGGTCAGTATGGATGTTAGAGTTGGACTATAAAGAAAGCTGAGTGCTGAAGAATTGATGCTTTTGAACCATGGTGCTGGAGAAGACTCTTGAGAGTCCCTTGGACTGCAAGGAGATCCAACCAATCCATCCCAAAGGAGATCAGTCCTGGGTGTTCTGGAAGGACTGATGTTGAAGCTGAAATTCCAATACTTTGGCCACCTGATATGAAGAGCTGACTCATTTGAAAAGACCCTGATTCTGGGAAAAATTGAGGGCAGGAAAAGAAGGGGACAACAGAGGATGAGATGGCTGGATGACATCACCGACTCAATGGACATGAGTTTGGGTGAACTCTGAGAGTTGGTGATGGACAGGGAGGCCTGGCATGCTGTGGTTTGTGGGGTCGCAAAGAGTCAGACATGACTGAGTGACTTAGCTTTGACTGATCAGAGCTAAGAAATGCCTTTTGTTGTGTGGTGTGATAAGCTTGGTTCCACTCTTTCCATGAAACAATGACTATCATTTACTCAACAGCTTCAGAAGTCAATCTTTCCTTCAATAGGGTTTTCCTATACAGTCACTAGATGTGTTCCTTCTAATATCATGGCTCTGATCTACATACTGTGCTTCTTTTCTAGATTTTAAGAACTTGACTCTCATATTTCCTTTGGTATCCTTGTTGCATCTGTAGAAGTTAATTCTCTTTACTCTAAAATGATAAGAATAAACAGCCCCCAAGTTCTTAGTGTGCTCTTCTGGTGAAATAATAAATCAATGTATCTGTGAGTTCTACCAAGGATTTTATTTGATCATGGTTCATTTTGCTTAGGTACTTTGCATTTTGCAATGTAGTAGAGTTTATTTAAATATATTCATTATTTTCTAGTCTCTAGCACAGCATAAAACTATAGCTATTTAAAGGGAAGTCCAAAATAATTATTTAAAAAGATATCTACATTTCTATCATCCATCTATCTATATTCTAAAGAAAGATCTTGGAATAAAGGTTTAGGGAAATCCTCATGGTGATTTTTGAACTGGAAATTAAGAAAACATATCCAGTTTCCTCATTACTTTTAATTCCCCATAATTACCAAATGCCTCCTCTATCACCTTGTGGAAGGCTTTTCAGAGTGATTAGAAGAAGACACCCTCTCTATCATACTTCAGGTTCCTACAAAAGCATGGGTCTCTTCAGGAGCTTTCTTCTCTTTCCATGGATATTTTATCTAATACTTACCATTATTATAGGTTCATAATACATCTTTACATCCTGAAGAGTGATTCTCTCAACTATTTCAGAGTTTCTTGACTCTTCTCAAACATTTATTCTTTCAATTAAACATTAGAATCAGTTTTTCAATTTCCCCAGAAATATCTAAATGGAAATTGGATTGGGATTGCAGCAAATGTATAGCTTAATGTGGAAAAATAGAAATATTTGGAATAATTTTATAATTGATGATTTGACAGAAGTTGCCCATAAAAATCATCATTTGAATATGCTGTCTTTTGGGAAGAGGAAAAAGTTTTTAAAAATTCTTTAGTATTTGTGGATTTAAATTTTTAGTTTGATTTATTTATTTATTGCCATCCAGTTTCTGAAATACCTTCCTGTTGGGGAATTCCCAACCTGTATTCATTGTAAGAGTTGAAATGATCAACATACACTTTCCTCTGTGCTTTAGCATCTAGGACCTGGAACTATGTTTTTGGCTCAGCTCACGGTACCCAGGATTTTAAGTCTGGAGCCAATCAGCAAAGAATCAGGGACATTCAAGAGAGTTGGGGTGTTTTTTTTTTTTTTTGCATGTGGCAATGGTATGAAAAACAGCATCAAATGTTTAGGAACAATGCTTAGTGGTTTCATGATATCCTTTCCAATTATGGCATGATTTACCTTTGGATTCTCTTTTTTAAAATCCATTGCTGCAGTCAGTGAATTAATATTTTATTTTGGGTATTTTCTGGTATAGTCATAAGAGACATTGGCTGGTAACCTTTCTCGCACTATCCTTTTTCACTTTTTTTAAAACAAGGCAAAATTATTTTGTTGCTTGACCATAGGACCATAACTAAATCTTCTCTTCAGATCTTTTTCATATTGAATAAATTTTAGTATTTCATATTTTTCTAGAAAGTTATCCCATTTAATTTTTCAGTTTTATTGGCCCAGAATATTCTTCATTCATAGAGTACTCTATTTCCCTCTCTAGTGTACCTATGGTTATTATTTTATTTTCTGCCCTAATATTGGCTTGTTTATGCTTCCAAAAAGATCAACGTAGCCATAGGTCCATTTGGGTTTTTTTTTTTGGCCATGACACATGCCTTACCGGGATCACAGTTTCCTGGCCAGAGACAGAACCTAGAGCAAGGCCATGAAAGCCTGGAATCCTAACACTAGGCCACCAGGGAGCTCCCCCAGAGGTCCACTGCTTTACCTGTCTTTTCAGAAAACAAATTTTGGGTTTTATAATCTCTCCTGTTTGTCTTCTGTGAATTTCTCACCTTGCTTCCTGTTATAACTATACAGTAGCTCCCAGACCTTTCCTAGTATCTGTTGATGGATAAAGGAGTTAGCAGATTTCTAGCTTCTAAATTCTAGCAGGGAGCCCAGTTCCAGCTCTCTGCCCTATGCAGGGCCCACTGCTTTAATTCTCAGCCCTGGGCATTAGAAGCTCAGCTCTGAAACCACTGATCCAGTCTCTGTCTCTGCAGGCTATATTGATTTAATCTCTGCATAATTCTGGGGCTGTGAGTTACTGCTTCATGTTTAGCTCCTGGAGATACCCTTTTCTTACTTTTGAGTGTGAACATATGTGTTTTGTTTTGTTTTTAATTTTTTGGCCATACCACGCAGCATGTGGGATCTTAGCTCCCTGACCAAGGATCTAACCCATGCCCCCTGCATTGGCAGCTCAAGAGTCTTAACCACTGGGCTATCCGGGAAGTCTTGATGAATACATATTTTTAAATATATTTCAAAAGACATTTAGTCCATCATTTCTATGTTTTTAAAGTGCACCAGGATTCTGTTTTTGTTGGTCACGTCAACTAGAAGGCATCCTTTTGTGTATGTGTGTTGCTATACTTCAAATTCTCACCTATGCTCTCATTTTTAAGAATTAACTTCATAAGAAATTATTTCTGACTTAGTCCTGAAGAGCAGAGAGAGTGGTTAGGATCATCTTTGGCCTTCCCAGGTGGCGCTAGTGGTAAAAAAATCTGCTTGCCAATGCAGGAGATTCAAGAGAAACAGGTTCGATTCCTGGGTCAGGAAGATCCCTCGGAGAATGGAATGGCTACCCACTCCAGTATTCTTGTCTGGGAAATCCCATGGACAGAGGAGCCTGGAGGGCTATAGCCCATGGGGTTGCAAAGAGTCAAACACGACTGAGCGGCTGAGCACCGCACAGCATCATCTTTACCAGCCCCCAGCTGCCACACAATTACCCTCGAGACAGAGCTGGTCATTTCAGAGGGAGGCCTGCCAAGATCCACTCTGGGAGGAGATGAGGGTGTCCAGGCAGCGGACTGACCTTATGATCATATGGTTCAGGAGTGCTCGTCACACAGGATTAGTTCAGTGGGAATGTCCCCGCCCTCTGTGTCCCCTTCTGCCCTGGTCTTGCTTTGCTGGCTCAGTTTCTCCCTCCCCTACACTGGGGACAGTCCTGTCTTGATTTGCTGTTTTCTGGGTCTTGGGGATTCTACACAGAGAGAATGGGTATGGTTTGATAGGGCAGGAGAGGAGGGAGGAAAGAGGAAAGAGAACACAGCTTTCAAGAAACAGCAAAGCATCAAGATGCTGAAGCAGTGTCAGAGTGTGAGCAAGTAAGATCCCTGAGATGACAAGGAGTGGCTGTGGCATATGACTCAGGGTCCTTTACTGATCTTGGAAAATACGATGAATAACTAGAGTTACTTTTTAGCTATTTCTGGTTTTCAGACATTTTCTTTCAAAGGTGCTTAATGTTTAATTTGGCAATATGAGCCCCACCTTACCTCCGGGTTACAGTTGGATAACCACCCTGTTTGTTTGCTTGGGTTGTTGACTCTTATCTGTGGCTGGTTAAGTTGATTCTCCCTGTCACTCAGGGAGAAATGCCTGTATTGGGGAAGGGAAGCATCTTTAAGGAGCTAAGAGTAAACTGACTCTTCCTTACTTGGCTGGCACTTCTTAATTTTTACTTGGCTGGACTTTCCAGTGAGGCTGAAGATTTCTAAATACTAGGATCTTTCTGGTGGTTCAGTGGCTGACTGCATACTCCCAATGCAGGGGCCCTGGGTTTAATCCCTAGTCAGGGAACTAGATCCCACGTGCTGCAACTAAAACCCAGTACAGCCAAATAAATAAAATAATTTAAAAAAGAATTCTAAATACTAAAGTTGAGTATTATTGAGTAATTCTTGAAATGCATTTTATTGGTGTCATGGGAATATTCAGAATTTTATTTTTTGAAGTAATTTTATTTATCTATTTTATTTTTGGCTGTGCTTGGTCTTCATTGCTGTGTGCGCTTTTCTCTAGTTGTGGAGAGTGGGGGCTACTCTCTATTTTCTGTTCATGGACTTATCACTGCAGTGGCTTCCCTTGTTGTGGAGCATGGACTCTAGAGTGTGCAGGCATCAGTAGTTGTGGCTCCTGTGTTCTGGAACACAGGTTAGTAGTTGTGATGCTTGGGCTTATATGTTCCATGGCATGTGGGATCCTTCCAGACCAGGGATTGAACCCATGTCTTCTGCATTGGCAGGCAGATTCTTTACCACTGAGCTACCAGAAAAGCCCTCATTCTTTTTAAATTATGTATATGTAGCATTGATTCCTAATTACCCTCGGTATCGTTTTCCTTTTTTTCCTTAATAATAAAATTCCAAATGTTTAGCTTCCAGAATAAGGACCACATTGCCCAACCTTCCTTGCATCTAGGGGCGGCCAAGGACTCTGAGTGGAAGTTTATATTTCCTAGTCCTTCTAGGAAATGACTTTAACAGGAGAGCAAACCCTTCTTCAGGCCTTCCTGTCTTTCTGCTGGTTGAAGTGTGGACACAGTGATTGGAGTCAAGCAGCCAACCTGGACCATAAAGCTCAGAGCCTCAGATTTCGGATGAGGGATAAACAAGATAGACATTGGATCCTTGGTGACTGTGGAGCCACCCTATTAGCCTGGCCTGCTACCCTATGGAATATTTACATGCGTAAGAAGAGAACTCCTGTGTCTTTTAAGTCACTATTATTTCAGTCTTTTGTCACACACAGCTAAAGCTAGTCTTAAATGATACCTGTGCCAGACATCTAACTGTATATTATTTGATGCGTGAAAATATTACTATTTATTTTTTTAATGCACATTCTGAGAACCCCAATGAACATGACATCATAGTTGTAGACTGAATAATGGGGTAACTACTTAGAGGTATAAGATGCAAAGGAGCCAACGTTATTATCATTAACGCTGATGGTGGTCTAACCAGCAGGAGAGTCCATTCTAATAGAAACTTAATTTTTTTTCAGATACCTACTCACTCCTATTCAACACAGCCTGGGATAAGACCACCTCACCTCTACTCCGGGGACAGCCTGGTGAACTAAGTGTTATCCCAGATTTCTGCTCAGAATTTGGTTCAGGAATGGCTCTCTGACCCAAGTTGGGCCACTGGGATACGGGAAGCAGATCCAGGAGCTCCTGGGGAATTTCTTTCTCGTTTTCTTGGGGAGTTTCCGAAGGCCTGGTGTTACTGTGATCATCTTATCAGCTTGACGATGAGGCTGACACAGATGGCAAGGCCAGTCATGCCACAGACCTATGGAATCACAGCCATTGGATCTGTATCATCTTGAGGTGGGTTCTACCTCTGACCTTCCAGTGAAACGAGTCAATCAACTTCCCTGTTATTGAGGGAAGATAAAATTAGGTTTTCTATGACTTACGGTAACATGTAAAGTAAAATGGCCACATGGTGGAAATAAACCCTTGGCTGGAGCAGAACACTTGGTTCTATTCCCAGCCTTGCCACCTAGAGGCTGTGTGACCGTAAGCAAGTCACTTCACCTCTCTGAAACTCACCTTCCTCATCTGAAGCGGCGAGGCTGTTGGACTAGATCAGTGCTCCTCAGCCATGGGTGGTTCCACTCCCATAAGAGATATCTGGGAAATGTAGGGTACTTTCATTATTACAGTAAGCGTGGAGACACGGCTGGCACTCACTGAGGGGGCAGGCATGTCAGATGTCCATAATGCTTGGCATGATCCCAATAAAGAAAATCCGTTTCCCCCAAAGTGCCTCTTGAGATACTGCTAGATGTTCCTGCTACTTTTTACCTCTCTTGTAACTCTGGGTCATTTATTTCTTTCTCTTGATTTCTGCTTTCCTACTTTTTGCCATCTGCTTGTCCTCTTTTCACTGCCTAGATGGAGCCTTTATATCAGTGTTTCCCTATTTAGGTCCCAAGGACAACATCCACCAGAGTCAGCTCAGGAATCTGCTAGAAATTCAGTTTCATGGGCCCAAATTATGACCTACCAAATCAGTATTGACATCCCCAGGTGACTTGTATGCAGTCTTGCTTTACATGTTCCTTTATCTCACTAGGCCACAAAATGCCAAAACATAAAGCATTTCTTTTAAAACTTATAAATTTTAAAGTCACTTATAAAGTTTGCTGCTGCTGCTGCTGCTAAGTCACTTCAGTCGTGTCCAACACTTCGCGACCCCATGGACTGCAGCCTACCAGGCTCCTCCATCCATGGGATTTTCCAGGCAAGAGTACTGGAGTGGGGTGCCATTGCCTTCTCCTTATAAAGTTTAAAAAATAAGATTATCACTCATCCTGGTATTTGAGTTCTTTGCATAAATTATTTCACTAACCCTCACAAAAACCTAATAAAAAGAACTCTCCTATTCCCATTTTATGGGTTAAACAAAATGCTTCTTTATCATTGCAAGTGGGTGAATGCAAGGACTGGGACTTGAGCCCAGATATGCTTGAGCCCAGAGCCCCCTTCATTATGTTGCATAGTCTCACGTTGTTCTCTGTCTTTGTGATACTGGCTACCAAACAGACACACCAGAATGATGCCTGGCTGCCACTTGCATGAACCATGTTCTGTTCACAGCAATGACATACATCTACAATACATGTGACAGATGTCTGATTGGATTTATTGCTAATGAGAAAGATCATCTTTATTGTAATAAAGCAGTAAGCATTAATATGTATCTTTTTGCCTTTTCATACTGTTCATGGGGTTATCGCGGCAAGAATACTGCAGTGGCTTGCTATTCCCTCCTCCAGTGACCACATTTTGTCAGAAGGGAAAAAGGAGAAGAGGGTGGCGGAGGACGAGATAGTTAGATAGCATCACAGACTCATGGGACATGAATCTGAGCAAACTCCAGGGAGATAGTGAAGTTCTGGGAAGTTTGGCGTTCTACTGTCCATGGGGTCCCAAAGAGTCAGGCACAAATTAGCGGCTAAACAACAACAACAACATTAATATATGCAGTATGATCCCATTTGTTAGCTATATTCCAAATGTTAACAGTAGGAGGCATTGCAGAATATATTTAAAAAATGCAATTACATTACACAGTGTGTCAGGGATGGCTGGCTAACCTTTAACTCAGAGTTATTACTCAGACACAGCTGCCTAATTAGGGACTACAAATCTCAGCCTCCTTTGCATCCAGAACAGGACGTATGGCTAATTCTTACCCATGGGATGTGAACAGAAGTGCTGTGTCACTTCTGGTTTGTGTTTTAAGTAATGGGCTATGCCTTTTTTCCTGCTCCCCTCTGCCACCTGTCAGCCAGATGCAGAAGACTCCAAGGAAACGGGCTATTGGACCCACCATGTGGAAGAAGCCCAGGTCCCTGAATGACCATGTGTGGGGACAGCCACTCCAGGAACTCTGCATTCAAATGGATATATCTTTCCTTTTCTCCTCTGTTTTGCACTCAATACATCAGCAAAATTGGAAAACTGAGCAGTTTCCACAGTCAGTTTCATTCCCATCCTAAAAGAAAGGCAATGCCAAAGAATGTTCTAACTACCTCACAATTGCTCTCATCTCACACACTAGTAAAGCAATCCTCAAAATTCTCCAAGCTAGGCTTTAAGAGTACGTGAACCAAGAACTTCCAGATGTGCAAGCTGGAATTAGAAAAGGCAGAGGAACCAGCAATCAAATTGCCACATCCTCTGGATCATAGAAAAAGCAAAGGAATTCCAGAAAAGCATCTTCTTCTGCTTCATTGACTATGTTAAAGCCTTTGACTGTGTGGATTACAACAAACTGTAGAAAATTCTTTAAGAGATGGGAATACTAGACCACCTTACCTGTCTCCTGAGAAATCTGTATGCAGGTCAAGAAGCAACAGTTAGAACCAGACGTAGAACAATGGACTGGTTCCAAATTGGGAAAGGCGTACATCAAGGCTGTATATATATTCTCACCTTGCTTATTTAACTTCTGTGCAGAGTACATCATGCAAAATGCCAGATTGGATGAAGCACAAGCTGGAATCAAGATTGCCGGGAGAAATATCAATAACCTCAGATATGCAGATGACACCACCCTTATGGCAGAAAATGAAGAGGAACTAAAGAGCCTCTTGATGAATGTGAAAGAGGAGAGTGAAAAAAGTTGATGTAAAACTCAACATTCAAAAACCAAAGATGATGGCATCTGGTCCCATCACTTCATGGCAAATAGATGGGGAAACAATAGAAATAGTAAGACTTTATTTTTGGGGGCTCCATAATCACTGCAGGTGGTGACTACAGCCACAAAATTAAAATATGCTTGCTCCTTGGAAGAAAAGCTATGACCTACCTAGAAAGCATATTAAAAAGCAGAGACATTACCTTGCCAACAAATGTCCATCTAGTCAAAGCTATGGTTTTTCCAGTAGTCATGTATACATGTGAGAGTTGGACCATAAAGAAAGCTGAATGCCAAAAAACTGATGCTTTTGAATTGTGGTGTTGGAAAAGACTCTTGAGAGTCCCTTGAAGTTCAAGGAGATCCAACCTGTCAATCTTAAAGGAAATCAGTCCTGACTATTCATTGAAAGGACTGATGCTGAAGCTGAAGCTCCAATACTTTGGCCACCTGTTGCAAAGGGCTGACTCATTAGGAAGGACCTTGATGCTGGGAAAGATTGAAGGCAGGAGAAGGGGATAACAAAGGATGAGATGGTTGGATGGCATTACCGCTCAATGGACATGAGTTTGAGCAAGCTCCAGGAGTTGGTGATGGACGGGGAAGCCTGGCATGCTGCAGTCCATGGGGTTGCAAAGAGTCGGACACGACTGAGCAACTGAACTAAATTGAAGTAAGGAACAGCCACAGGCTAGGCAAGAACACATACAGTTATGTGAGCAATAAACAAGCTTCTGCTGTGCTGTGCTATGGGAATTTGGAGTTTGTTATGGCATCCTACCTAATACAGGTAATGGTGCTACCCTATCCAACAAAAGTTATATGACTGATCAGTAATTATAATCTTTATTTTCTTCTTTTCATATATGTGTAATTAAAAAATAATAATATTTGTGGGTTTCAGAGCTCTAGTTATAGCGATGAGCATCCTCACTGGTTTTTAATGCTCAAAATTCACATCATCTAAAAGGTATTGGAGAGATCCATAGAAGAAGGAGTAAAGAGCTGGCAGTATGATCCTTTCTGTCCCTTTCTTTTAATACAGAATCTGATCTTGAAAAGAAAGTCATCTTAAAATCCTCAAGTTATTACTACTCCAAAGGGACAAAAAGGTGTCAAAGATACTGGAAACAGATACTGCAAATTTTGCTTTTCCTTGCATTGAGTGGAAAATAAGTTTGTATAAGCAAAGGATGTCAGTTTGCAAAGTGCTCTTCAGTCACAAAGAAGAACGGATAAAAAATTTTCGGAAAGTTCTCTGGTGGTTCAGTTGTTAAGACTCCACGCTTCCACTGCAGGGGATGTGGGTTGGATCCCTGGTCAGAGAACATAAGATCCCACATGCTGTGCGACCAAAAAAAAAAAAAAAGATCTGCCTACCCTTTATCATGAAACTTTGTATTAAAGAAAGGAAGCTGAATTTAATACCTCATTGACCGCAAGAAATCACAAGCTTTTGAAAAGCTGGGGGGGGGGTACCTTGGATTTAATTTCCAGATGTGCTACAGCATCTTATCCAATAACTCATAATGGATTGCAGTAACATAATCCAAAGGCAATAAAAAACAAAGCTGATTACCCATGAGACTTGATAAGAACCATGAGGAGTACATATTGGAAGGGTTTTAATAGGTTTAAGATTTCATCAAACATTAAAAAAAAAAGATGAAGGAAATGCTTGTAATTGCTTGAGGTAACAAAAGACATCAAAATTAGTCTGACTGTTTAGAATGAGAATTGTGAGAGGGTTTAGCTCTAAACATAAGAGAATATTTATTTTCATGGGCAAGATCAGGTAAAATGGCAATGACATTGGTTTCTCAGAGTTCCATAATGACTGTGTTCTCTCCTTTGGCATCTGAATGAAGAAGAAAACAGACCTTCGTGGGCAGGAACCCAAATTTAAATGGATCCTTCACACCACCTGGCTATGTCCACATGAAACCAAAATATCAGGATAAGGAGTATAAAACTTTAAAAATGCCAAGTGATGCCAAGGTTCCTGATGTTTCCAAACATTCAAGTTTCTGCACAGATGTTTCCAAATATGTAGATGTTGGCAGTTTCGTTGAGGAAATTCAGATAAGTGTGGGGACTTTTTATTTTTAGCACAACTATTTTTAGCCTGAGTTTCTATCAACGTTTACTAATGGGTGATAGAGTAACTGCTTCAAATTCTTGACCCAGGAAGAGCCCAGGTATTCAGGGAGGCATTTGGAAAGTGCTCATCCCTCCAGGCTTCTTTGGGTACCGCTACTGCTGTCACTTGAAACCTAATAAGTCCTTGAAACAGTCCTGAGTTATTTCAGAGAGGTGAAGGCATGTCAAAGATGTGGGGAACCTGGCAAAA
The DNA here is from genome assembly GCA_006408695.1 of Aepyceros melampus. NCBI lineage: Eukaryota > Metazoa > Chordata > Mammalia > Artiodactyla > Bovidae > Aepyceros > Aepyceros melampus. Next base: position 56,134 of record SJXQ01002669.1, read on the forward strand.
AGATCGGATGGACAGCCAAGGGCTGGACATGCAGGAGACACTCAGTAAGTACATGAGAAAATGTGGCAATCAGAAGCGAAGTTTCCAGCCCCCTTTGACCACAGCTACCCACTGGTGGCTTCTGGGGCCATATCTTAATACAGACGAATTTCCTATGCTGCCGTCTAAAGTCAGTTCTTTCACTTTGCATGAGAGCCCATTTGCTCTTGCCTGCTCACAACATTATTCCAGCAGTTATCTCTCCTACGTCAGAAAGTCTTCTCTCTTCAGGATTCTTCCCAAACATATACACCTGCTATCATTTAAACACACATGTACACACGAACGGGGCTTCCCAGGTGGCGCTAGTGGTAAAAGAACCCGCCTGTCAATGCTGGAGGTATAAGAGATGCGGTGTCTATCCCTGGATAGGGAAGATCCCCTGGAGGAGGGCATGGCAACCCACTCCAGTATTCTTTCCTGGAGAGTCCCATGGACAGAGGAGTTGCAAAAAACTGGACATGACTGAAGCGACTTAGCATGCACGCATACATACACAAATGCACACACTGTAACTTCTTTTGATTATACTTCTTCAGCTAGCCCTTGTCACCTTTGTTCTAGAGTAAAATCCCTCAAAGACGTGTCTATACTCACTGTGTCAAGCCTTCTCCCATTTCCCCTCAGCCTACTCTCATCAGGCTTTTTGCTCTGCCCGCTCCACCAAATCTGCTCATCTGGTGAGGCTGCAGAATCCACAAGAACCCATCAGTCCTCCACCCTCAGGTCAACTTCTCTCTCTGTAGCATTTGAACCATTTGATCATTCCTTCTTCCTTGATCCTTTCTCTTTACCTGGGTTCCGGGGCATCAGACTCTCTAGTTTTCTTCCTACCTTAATACTGGCTCTTCTCACTCTCCTGCAGTGCTTTTTCCTCTTTCTCCAATCTTATAAAGTTGGGGCACCATCATAGTTCAGTCATTGCCCCTGTTCTCTTTTCTGTGCAAAGACATTTTCTAGGAGATTTTATTTAATCTTGTAGTTTTAAAATTCTCTCTCATATACCTATGACTCTTGTGTTAGTCGCTCAGTCATGTATGACTCTCTGTGATCTCATGGACTGTAGCCTGCCAGACTCCTCTGTCCATGGAATTCTCCAGGCAAAAATACGAGTGTGGGTAGCCATTACCTTCTCCAAAGGAATCCTCCCAGTTCAGGGGTTGAGGCTGGGTCTCCCACATTGCAGGTAGATTCTTTACCTTCTGGCCCACTAGGGAAGCCCTGAGTTTTATTATTTGGTCACACTGCAAGGCATGTGGTATCTTAGTTCCCCAACCAGGGATCAAACCTGCACCTCCTGCATTGGTAGCTCAGAGTCTTAACCACTGAACCACCAGGGAGCCCTGTCCAGATGTTCATCTTTCTAACTGCCCTCTCCATATCTTCACTTGGATATCTGATTGACTCCTCAAACAGCATTTTCCAAACTCCATGGCTGATCTTCTAGCTCAATGAAAGGCAGCTCCATTATCCTAGGTGCTCAGGTCAAAAGCCATGGAGTAAATCCTTGACTCCTATTCCTCTCACACCCCACATCCAGTTCCCACCCATGGGAAATGCTATTGGCGCTACCTTCACAGCAGGTCCAGACTCTGCCTCTGCTGGGCCACTTTCACTCTTTCCACATGATCAGAGTCATCATAACCTGTCACCTGTCATTGTCACCCTAACAGACTGTTTCTACCCTTGACCTTTACAGTCTATTCCAACACAGCAGGCAGTGATTTTACAACATGGAAGCCCCACCTTGTTACTCCCCTGCTCAGAAGTCTGCAGTAGCACCTCCCTCCACACAGAGGAAGAGGTCTTGTAAGGCTCCATGTGGTCTGCCCTGCCACCTCTCTCTCATCACCTTCCCCTGCCACCCTGCTCACGCCTTTTGTTCCCACCACACTGCCGCTCGCCTGCCTCTGAGGCTCCAGCTCACTCCCGCTCCCAGCCTTTCTCCTGCTGTCTGCTTGTCTGCTCTCCCACCCTCTCCAAGTCTTTGCTCAACTGTCACTTTTTCACTGGCGCCTCTTCTGATTACCCTTCTTAAAATTCCAAACTGAAACCCCAAATTCCTGAAAATCCTTACACTGCTCTGCCTGTTTTTCTCCATAGCACGCTCATTACCTTCTAAGATACTATACACTTACTTCTTCAGCTCTATTATTTATTGCCTGTCTCCTCCTCCCCACCACTAGGATGGCAGCTCCCATTCAGGCCAAGATCTTCAACTGTTCTGCTCACGGATGCCCCCCAAGTGCCAAAACAGAGCCTGGCACACGATGGATGGGCACTCACTGAGGATTTGTTAAGTGAATTGAATCGATAGGTGAAAGAATCTGGTTGTAAGATTCTCCTGATGGACCAGCATCTCAGGTCCAAGTACTTTCTCTCATTTAATCCTCAAAGTAGCCACATGACATAAATGCACAGATTTCCCCCATTTTTCAGATAAAAAGTCTGCAGCGCAGAGTATTTCTGTCATTTGCCCAAGATCGCATGATTGGAGGGTGGCAGAGGTTCAAGCCCAGCCTGCATGCTCGACTTCCTCACTATCCTTCTTCATTCCTGGAGTATTAATTGGTGTTGTGCTTCTGGAAGGTAATTCAGCCTTTGTATGAATGACTTTATGAATGTGCCCACCCTTTGTTTCAGAGAACTAATCATGGATACACATGGAGACCTATCTACGCCGTTGTTTGTAATGGCAAACAAAACCCCAGGAGAGAACCCAAGTGATGCATAGCAGGGAACTGATTTTTTAAAAAATCATGGTTCATTCACACAATGGAAAGCTATATAGCCAGTACTAATGATGGTACAAAAGAATGTAAAATGACATGGAAAAAGCTCCCCAGCATATGTTAAGTATAAACAACAAAGATGATAAACTATAATATTACACTGTATCCACATCATGATTCCCCAGTTTTGAAAAATTATATTATTCATGCACATACCCATACACAAAATGTTTAGAAGAAAAATACCAAAACATTAATAATGGTTTTCCCTAATGGTATGATTATGGGTAATTTTTCTTTTCATTGTAAATTTCTGTGAAACTTTTTATAATAATAAAACATTATTTTTAAGAGGAACCGCTGCCTCAATATTAAAATATGCTTTCCTATTTATATTCTACCCTTATAAATGTTATGAAAAAAATTCAGCATACCTGAATAGCTGAAAGGTAAGACTAGATCCTTGTGAAATACTCAAGGATTTTAAGAAGTTAGGTTGTTACGACTGTGTTTTATTTGGCCGGTTAAAATAATTTGTATGAAACATCCTTATCTAGCTGAAGTATAATCAACCATTTCATTTACGCCCACTAGATTTTCAAAGTTTTAATAAAGTTTAGTTTTTCTTTTTCTTTCTTTTGGAGAAATCCCCACCCCAACCCTGCTTCCTAACAGGCATTACATTCTGTTTCTCTTTGGAGCACTTGCATCTCTTAATTGGAGAAAAGTATCTCATTCCACAGCACAAAGGACCTTGAGTTGTTTCAAGAATATCTCAGCACATTTAGACTGTGTCATCATATTAAGAAATTACAGTATTAAGGCACATTCTTAAGCAATTACTTATATAATTTTTCTCTTTTAACTCCACTCCTGGAGAATAATCTTGTTTAAAGCCTGTCTTGGAAAAAGTCACTTGCGGGGTTTTTTGGATTTTGCTTTTTTCCTGATCACAAGCCATTTTAAGAGCAGTCAAAAACCTATATAGTGTGAGGGGTACTGTGGGGTTCCTTAACATCAAAAATGAGGGCAATGACAGAATGATTAGTTAACTTACTAAACGAAGAAGGAAAAGGACACATTTAGATCTGCTAATGGAACAACTTGAAAGATTCAAAAAGGTTAATGTTTCTACATGAATGGTCACGCAATTGGAAGTGACTTTGAAACTAGCTAATTCCTGAAGCCCAGATAGAATCTGAACATTCTTGTGGGTTTAAAGATGAAATGTTTCAAAGGATTGGAATGACTTTGTTTAAAGAGAGGCTGCGAAGAGTGGAAGAGCTGACAGTTGACAGGAGGGGTTACACTGGAGAAGAACACACATCACAGATAGGCACACACACGTGCACGCAGGTACACACCCCACTGTCCACATGGACCCCACCGCAAACTGTCCTCACTTCTAAGAACTGAACATGAGCCAAAGGCCTGTTCCCAAGAGTGTGTTCAGCACAGTCGAAGGAGCCTGAGAGAAGGGGACGGAGACCATGAAAGCACAGACGTGCCATCAACCTTGAAACAGAAGACAGTGGCTTCAGGCCTGAATTCCACGTCTGGAATAAGGCTGAGAGTGAATGAAGAGGTGACGAGCTGCCAGAGTGTCACAGGGCAGGGCTATAAACAGAAACAAGAGAAGAAAAGTAATTCACATATGAGAAGCTAGTGGTCCAGTGGTTTTCAGAAATGCCTGGCTAGGGCTGGAGCCTGGTGGCCGCCCACTGCCCCCCACTCTGTTCTTACTCACACACCCTCAGCATAGTCTCACCTTTTCAGGTGCTGTCAGGGCGATGGTCCTCACTTCAGGCCCCCTCTGATCCTCCTCTTCCTTGGGAGCAGTAGGGAGCATCAGGCCAGGCTGTCAGGTCTCCTGGTCCCACAAGCGGAAGAAGTCCCCACCGTGTCCTCTCCGAGCCCCCCCGCCTGCAGCCGACATTGCTGGGGACTCTTCACTAGATGTTATCACAGCCTGTTTTACTCAAGAGGAAAGGAGGGCTTTCTTTGCTCACTCAGCTGAGAAGCAGCAGCATCAGGATTTAAAATCAGTCCTGCTTTCCTCCAAAACTCAGATGTTTTTAATCGTCCCATAATGCCAATCAGAGTTCTAGCCCTAATGGTAAATCTTTAACAAATGGTGGCAAGAATTTCTGTTGGAATCTGGTTTTAGAAATTCTGATTAAGTATTTTCTCCTTTCCCAGCTTCTGTCCAGGGCTTCCCTGGTAGCTCAGCTGGTGAAGAATCCGCCGACAATGCAGGAGACCCCGGTTTGATCCCTGGGTTGGGTAGATCCCCTGGAGAAGGGAAAGGCTACCCACTCCAGTATTCTGGCCTGGAGAATTCCATGGACTGTATATACCATGTAGTCTCAAAGAGTCAGACACGAATGAATAACTTTCACTTTACTTCTGTCCATTCATTATTTCCCCTCTCCCAGATCCAGTCTTCTCTCTCCCTTTATCTTTTCTTTTTTCTAATCTGAAGGAGCAGTTTTAAGCCCCACCTCTTAATATCCAGCCTTCCATTTCTGATATGGAAACAACTGCTGTTTTTTTGCATCATATATATAGTATGGCCTCAGAGCCAGCCCCTCCCTGAACCCCCGCTATCAGCCTGGCCCCACAGTCCTGTCTCTGTAGAAGTTCTGTGCAGGCCCATGTTCCTGTGCACCTGTGATAGATGATCAGTGTATCTGGGATACTGTGCCTCTTAGGGGGCATAAAAGGTAAAAAAATCTGCCTGCCAGTGCAGGAGACACGGGAGACACGAGTTCCATCCCTGCGTCGGGAAGATCCCCTGGAGGAGGAAATGGCAAACCCTCTTCAGTATTCTCGCTGGGATAATCCCATGGACAGAAGCCAGCAGGCTACAGTTTACGATGTCACAGAGAGTCAGACATGACTGAGCACACACACATGTGACTCTCAGGAAGCAAGGCCAATCATCCAGGCTACCCCACTATTCCTGCTGTGTGCTTTCTGGGTCTTTCTTGCAATGGGCTGAAATCCCAAGTTTCTCATTTTTCTTACTCCTGTTGAATAAAAAGAGAAAGAATGCTTAGATAGGTGGGTGCAGGACATGAACCCTTCCATGTGAGGACCACCCCTCCTAGAGAAGCAACTGAAAATTGTCCACACATTTTCATTTTTTCCAGTTTCAAGCCTTGTGTTTTCCGAGAGGAGAAAATGTTCTCCACTGAAACAATTATTGGAAGAAAAGATAAGGATGAAGGTCATAACAAGCTTGTGGTGAAGAAGTGTGAGTGGAAGAAAGAATGACCTGGTTCACACCCAGGGCCCAGGCTCCCTAGAGGTGAGGCCACTGCTGCCCACCTCTGTCCTCCTCTGGATGCTCATGCGAGGCTACCTTTTGCTCCAAACCTGCTGAACCTAAGATGAAACATGATAAAATAAATAGGCTGACCAATAAAACAGGTGGAGCTGAGTTTCAGGAGAGCCTACCCTGCTGTCTTTACCAATGGTCCCTGGAGCTCTGTTTATAAGTAAATTAGGAGGATCAGCCTGATGAGTCAAAAAAGCATAGTATAAAGCAGTAATATTTGTGTGCTTGTGTGTGTGAAGCCTTTCAGACACATTCAAGTGTGTCTGAACAGAGATGTCAGATTTGACTCTTGCATTGCCTCCTCCAAGAAGCCTTCCCAGACTGTTCCCAACCCAATCTATAGGGTGGGTTAGGACTTCCTCCCATGTGCAAACCAACCACTCAGAATACCCAGCAGCACATTTAACTAGTGTGCTTTTCCACCAGCTGCAAACTTCTTGTGGCCCAGGCCTGGCTTTTGTTTTTGATAATAACACATAGTCCAGGACCTGGCATAGAGTAGGCCTTCAAGACCTGTGTGCTTGGAAGTGAGGCATCTTTGGACTTTAAGGGGCTGGACACAGTGGTTCACACTGAATGACTCTGGAGCCAGACTTCTAGGAACAAGCCATGCTATTAGCCTGTAGCAACTGTGGATTCTTGGAGAACAATTTCCTCACCTTTTCACTTGGGAGTATGATTGGCACCTGCCTCTTTGGACTATTGAGCATTGCATGAGGTAATTATTTCAAGAGCTTAGCCCAGACTCTGCCACTTGGCTTACTTCAGTTCAGTTCAGTTCAGTCGCTCAGTCGTGTCTGACTCTTTGCGACCCCATGGACTGCAGCACGCTAGGCCTCCCTGTCCATCACCAACTCCCGGAGTCCACCCAAACCCATGTCCATCGAGTCGATGATGCCACCCAACCATCTCATCCTCTGTCATCCCCTTCTCCTCCTGCCCCTAATCCTTCCCAGCATTAGGAAGGACTAACTCATTTCTAATGAGTCAACTCTTTGCATCCAGTGGCCAAAGTATTGGAGTTTCAGCTTCAACATCAGTCCTTCCAATGAACACCCAAGACTGATTTTTAGGATGGACTGGTTGGATCTTCTTGCGGTCCAAGGGACTCTCAAGTGTCTTCTCCAACACCACAGTTCAAAAGCATCAATTCTTTGGCACTCAGCTTTCTTTATAGTCCAACTCTCACATCCATGCATGACCACTGGAAAAACCATAGCCTTGACTAGATGGACCTTTGTTGGCAAAGAAATGTCTCTGCTTTTAAAATGCTTTCCTTCCAAAGAGTAAAGTCTTTTAATTTCATGACTGCAATCACCATCTGCAGTGATTTTGGAGCCCCCCAAAATAAAGTCAGCCACTGTTTCCACTGTTTCCCCATCTATTTCCCATGAAGTGATGGGACCAGATGGCATGATCTTCGTTTTCTGGCTTAGTAGGCAGTTCATAAACAACAGCTAATCTAGCTGTATTGTTAGGTGACTGAAACTTTCAGAACGAGAACAAGTGAACCCTAGTTCTGTCCCTACTTGGCCTTTAATACAGGTTTTAGAGACCAGCTCATCCAAAATCTATCTCTGTGTGGATAGATAGATTCAGCTTCAGCTTCAGCTTTCCTGGAAGCAACATTCTAGTCCCTATTTCAACAGTCTGGGCTCTGTGACAAGGGCTCATGACTGCTCAGGCAGAAAGTCAGTTTAACTTTGGCATTTCCGAAGAAGCTGATGATATCAGCCTCATTCTGTCCACTTAAGGACAGTGGACATTATCCCACTTCTGTGCACATAAGGACTTCTTGCTGGTTGCTGGGTTACAGGAGGAACATCAGAAAGACAGAGTGTTGTTTGCTTCCTGAGTGCCTCCAAATCTCTAAATACTTCACAGATTGGGAATTTCTCAAAATTAACATCCTCCCTAAACATGATTACTCACTCCCACCCCCTACTAAACCTTTTAATTATTATGATCTTACCAGCTCACATAACATGCTTATGCTGTGGGCAGGGTAGCCTCCCTTTTGTGGACGAGAAATCAAAGTCCCAGAGAAGTTAAGGGAATTCACAAGGTCACCTTGAGAACAGTAGTGGGGTGGGGGAAGGGCACTGTAGAATTCAGGACTCTTGACAAACCAATTTCCTGTTTTATAAGATGTTTTGGCAATGTTAGAAATATTCCCTTCCTTAAAGTCTTTCAGTACTACAGGAGAGACTGCTGTTTATCCATTTTCTCTCCTGCTTCCTTAGTAGTACAACATTCAATTCTTAACTAGGCACATGGGTAATGGGAGAAAGACTCTATTCCCCAGTCTCCCTACAGGCAGATGTGGAAATGATGTGTACCACAAAAGGGAGAAAGCATATCTTCCCTCTTGCTGATTGCCATGTGGATGTGATAGCTGGCACTCAGGCAGCCATTCTGAACAATGAGGTAGGGGTAAACTGTGTTCTGAGGCAGGCGGATGAAAGGCTGAAGGTGCTAGTCCCTGTAGCCTCTGATGGATTATGCAAACCTTACTTCATGTGGGGAAGAGTTTAATTGTTTAATAGATTGTTATTTGGAGTTTCTGTCACTTGCAACTGGACCTGACCTAACAAAATGAGTGCTTTTCTATTGTACTGAGAAAAAAAATCCTAGGTACTCAACGAGGGCTGCTGTGTCCTGCATGACACTATCCTAATTACTTTTTCAGTATTGTCTCATATCCATCTCTTGGTCCCTATGGTTTAACTCCACTCTTCTTTCTCACTTGCTGCTCCTTCTCTGTGGAGTGCTACTCACTCACCTGGATTACTTTTGCTCACCATCAGGGTCTCAGTCTATGTGCCCCATATTCAGAAAGGCATTCCTTGACCAAGTTTCTTTTATGCCTTTCTTTTCCCATTGTTCTTTTCCTTTTTAGCACACAGCTTTACAATGTGGAAATATACATGTTATTGCATGGTTGGTTAATGTCTATCTTGATTACTAGATGTTAGCTCTAAGGACTGAAGAGTCCTCAACACTGTACCCCCTGGCTGTACACAAATCCAGCTTGTGGCAGATCAGTTTCCAAAGAATCTTGCAACAGTATTTCCTACCCCATGTATGGTACTGCAGCATGACTTTCCACTCTCCTGTCAAGGAGTAGAATCTATTTCTCCACCTCCTTCAGTCTGGATAGATCCTGTGACAGCTTTGACTCATAGACTATAGTCAAAAGCGGCACTACCTGTTCTAGGGGGCCCTTAACTGGGCCGGCAGATTCTGCTTTCCAATCTTGGAAGCCAGTTGCCATGTAAGACGTGCAGGGACCTTGAAGCTACCATGCTATGTGGAGCTCACACCAAGTGGGGAGCCTGGAGACTGAAACACTCCCCATGTGAGGAGAGAGAGAGAGTCCATGGGGTACCCGCTGTGCGAGGGAGCCACCCTGGTCATCCTCCCCAGAGGACCCTTTGTATAACTCCAAGCCCAGCTGCAACCTGGTGACAATCGCATGAGACCTAAAGCTAGGACCCCTGAGCTGAGCCCAGCCGAAGGACAAATTCATAAGAAGTAATAGTAAATAGTTGTGTAAAGCCATTTTATTTCTGGACGGTTTGTTAGTCAGCAATAGATAACGTGAACCCCGGACAGAGAGTAGGCCTCTGGTTAAATGAATGATGGATGGATTTCACTCTTTTTGTTCTTTGATAGCTGGAAGCTATAGGGGCACAGTGATGTGAGACAGACCTAGAACTGGTGTGTCCTCCAGGGTGGACCTCTGGCTCTGGGCCACAGAATCCTTACTGCAGGCCTGTGATTTAATCCTTGCAAGATTAATGCAAGAAAAAGATGTACTTCCCCTGCAGGAGTGGGTCCAGGAGTTGAGGACACATGTGAGAGAAAGGGCTGGGGGTGTCTGTTGGCTGGCACTGGCTCCCTTGCTCACTGCAGCAAATGCCATCTTTAAACCACCAGAAACACACCTAAAACCTCTAAAGAAGGAGTGAGATGGGCGGGAAGTGAGGAAGTTCATGAGATGCAAAAAGGTGAAAGTGAGCGTCAACATGAACAATGGCCACAGCTGTCTCTGGGTAAGGGGGGCTTATAGGCCATTTCAAACACTTTCTTCCCTTTGCTCATCTGCATCTCCTAAATACCCTTCAAAACACGCCTTACTGTTTCACTAAAACTAAGAAATACATTTGCATTTAAAGACTTTGTGCCCTGAACTTTGCAGAAAGGAGAAAACAACCAACCAAAACTCAGGCTCCAAAACTTCCTTCTCAGCAGCCAATCAATTTTTGTTTTTAGTTTTAAAGGCCACTATTTGCAGAAATAAAGAAACAAACATATCCTATGACCCAGATAACCACGATGGTGTGATCACTCACCAGAACTAGACATCCTGGAATGTGAAGTCAAGTGGGCCTTAAGAAGCATCACTATGAACAAAGCTAGTGGAGGTGATGGAATTCCAGCTGAGCTATTTCAAATCCTTAAAGATGATGCTGTGAAAGTGCTGCACTCAATATGCCAGCACATTTGGAAAACTCAGCAGTGGCCACAGGACTGGAAAAGGTCAGTTTTCATTCCAATCCCAAAGAAAGGCAATGTCAAAGAATGTTCAATCTACCACACAGTTGCACTCATCCCACATGCTAGCAAAGTGATGCTCAAAATCCTCCAAGCCAGGCTTCAACAATACATGAACCATGAACTTTCAGATGTTCAAGCTGGATTTAGAAAAGGCAGAGGAATCAGAGATTAAATTGCCAACATCCACTGGATCATAGAAAAAGCAAGAGAGTTCCAGAAAAACATCTATTTCTGCATTATTGACTACGTCAAAGCCTTTGTGTTGATCACAACAAACTGGAAAATTCTTAAAGAGATGGGAATACCGGACCACCTGACCTGCCTCCTAAGAAATCTGTATGCAGATCAAGAAGCAACAGTTAGAACTGGACATGGAACAACAGACTGGTTCCAAATCAGGAAAGGAGTACATCAAGGCTGTATATTGTCATCCTGCTTGTTTAACTTCTATGCAGAGTACAACATGTGAAATGCCAGGCCAGATGAAGTACAAGCTGGAGTCAAGATTGCTGAGAGAGGTATCAATAGCCTCAGATATGCAGATGACACCACCCTTATGGCAGGAATGAAGAGAAACTAAAGAGCCTCTTGATGAAAGTGAAAGAGGAGAGTGAAAAAGTTGGCTTAAAGCTCAACATTCAGAAAACGAAGATCATGGCATCTGGTCCCATTACTTCATGGCAAGTAGATGGGGAAATAATGGAAACAGTGGCAGACCTTATTTTGGGGGGCTTCAAAATCACTGCAGATGGTGACTGCAGCCATGAAATTAAAAGACATTTTCTCCTTGGAAGAAAAGCTATGACCAACCTAGACAGATATCAAAAAGCAGAGACATTACTTTGCCAGCAAAGGTGTCTAGTCAAAGCTATGGTTTTTCCACTAGTCACGTATAGATGTGAGAGTTGGACTATAAAGAAAGTTGAGCGCTGAAGAATTGATGTTTTTGAACTGTGGTGTTGGAAAAGACTCTTGAGAGTCTCTTGGACTGCAAAGAGATGAAACCTGTTAACTCTAAAGGAAATCAGTCCTGACTATTCATTGGAAGGACTGATGGTGAAGCTGAAACTCCAATACTTTGGCCAGCTGATGCAAAGAACTAATTCACTGGAAAAGACCCTGATGCTGGGAAAGACTGAAAGGCAGGAGGAGAAGGGGACAACAGAGAATGTGATGGTTTGATGGTATCACCGACTCAATAGACATGAGTTTGAGTAAGCTATGGGAGTTGGTGATGGACAGGGAAGCCTGGCGTGCTACAGTCCATGGGGTCACAAAGAGTCGGACACGACTGGGTGACTGAACTGAAGTGAGTGTAGCTTATAAAGGACAAACAAGAGTGAACATCAGAGTGGGGTGTGAAGAGGGAGGACGGTTTGGGAAACAGGTACAGAGCACGCCCTGGTCTGTATCTTTCCATGGCATTTTCGGTTTGCTTAGCTTGGGCCATCAGGGCCTCGTGCAGCAACACCCTCTCTGATTTGTAATTATCCACCTCTAAGTTGCTCTTTGGAAACTGTTTTGGTCATTATGCTTGCTGATGTGATTAATTATACCTTATTTAGAGACCAAGATATATTCTCTGGAAATGTAACCTTTTCTAATTTAGGGGAAGTAATTTTCAGCTCAGGCAGCTTCAGGACCATGTAACTCTGAATCACCAATGGAGAGTCACTGCTCCTGAATTGGGCAGCACAGTATTTGCAAATCTGATGAGGGGAAAAAAAACCTGAAAAACTAGCTTGGAAAGGGAGTATCTTTGCCTTTGTAATAGGGTCTCCCAGGATTCTCCTAAGGGCAGGCTCCAGACTGTTTCATCTCATCTTATTCAACAGGCATTATTGACTTCTTGTATGCCTGGAGTTGTTTGGTGACTGGTTCCCTGTAACACGTGGCATTTATTCATTCATTCATTCTGTAAGAAGTTAGCATCTGTTATGTGTCAAGCATTGCTGTATGTCTAGATTCTTGTGTTACATCAATGAACAAAACAGACATAAATCTGGTGAGCTGACATTCCAGTGGGAGGGGAGAATAACTACAAACCTTATACAAAGGATGTAATAACTATAAACCTTATACAATTGACATAGTACACTAGAAGGTGGCAAGTACTATGGAAAAATAAGAAAACAGTAGCAGGGAAAGTAACAGGGTCAGGAAGACCTGGTGTGTGTATCCGTGTGTAAGTGTGTGTGCATGCATGCACACATTTATAATTTTGCAGTTATTATATAGAGTGGTGTAGTGGGTTGAATAATGGCCCCCCCCCCAAAAGATGTCTCAGTCCTAACCCCTGGAACCTGTGAAAGTGACCATACTTGGGAAAAGGGTTTTTGCCAATGTAATTCAACTAAGGGTCTTGTATTAGGTTCTCTGGAGAGATATAGGACTTCCCTGGTGGCTTAGAGGGTAAAGCATCTGCCTGCAATGCAGGAGACCCGGGTTCAATTCCTGAGTTGGGAAGATCCCCTGGAGAAGGAAATGGCAACCCACTCCAGTATTCTTGCCTGGAGAATCCCATGGACAGAGGAGCCTGGTAGGCTACAGTCCATGGGGCCGCAAAGAGTCGGACACGACTGAGCGACTTCACTTCACTTCAGAGAGATATAGAACCAACAAGATAGATATAGATACTTAGATAGATCTAGATTAGAGGAGACTTATTACAGGAATTACACAGTTTATTAAAGGCTTACAGTTATGGAGGCTAAGAAGTTCCATGATCTGCTGTCTGCAAGCTGGAGAACCAGGAAAGATGATGATATAATTCAGTCTGAGTCTGAAGGCCCAAGAATCAAGGAGCTGATGTTGTTAAGACCCGATCCAAACCAGGAGCGTCAGAGTCCTAGGGCAGCAGACGTGGATGTCTCAGCTCCAGGAGAGAGAAAGCAAAGGTGCCCTTCCTTCACTTTTTTGTTTGGGCTCTCGACAGCTCAGTGGGTGGTGCGGGCTCCTGTTGGGAAGGGTCGTCTGCTTTACTCATTCTGCTGATTCAAATGCTAATCTCTTCTGAAGCTGTGCTTCTGGATTTGAATCCGGGCATTCTGGCTCTGAGGTTAGTGCTATTAAGTACTACACTCTCACCAATAGCTGACAGAGATTCCTCAACAAACCTGAAAGCTCTTATTTGAAAAGAATTATAGAGTATCACAGTTGATGTATACATACTTGCATCCATCCATCCATACACACGTGGCATACAGATGCCAGAGGCAAAAGGGTCTTTGGTTTTGAATTTTAGAGCATTTGCATATGTGTGTGTGTTTTAACTTCTCTAACCCTGAGCAGATCTGTTGCCATATGGAGCAGAATGTTTCCAAGATGATTACAACAATATCTCCTATCCAGCACACCCTTTGCCTCTCCTTCAAGGAAGAGAATATGAAAATAAATGTATATATGTACATATATAATACATATATATATATACACACATTTGTATGTATAATTGAATCACTTTGCTGTACAACAGAAACTAATACAATACTGTAAATCAGCTACATTTCATTAGAAAAGAGTGAAAAAGTTGGCTTAAAGTTTAACGTTCAGAAAACTAAGATCATGGCATCTGGTCCCATCACTTCATGGCAAATAGATGGGGAAACAGTGTAAACAGTGGCTGACTTTATTTTTCTGGGCTCCAAAATCACTGCAGATGGTGATTGCAGCCATGAAATTAAAAGACGCTTACTCCAGGAAAGTTCTGACCAACCTAGACAGTGTGTTAAAAAGCAGAGATATTACCTTGCCAACAAAGGTCCGTCTAGTCAAGGCTATGGTTTTTCCAATGGTCATGTATGGATGTGAGAGTTGGACTGTGAAGAAAGCTGAGTGCCGAAGAATTGATGCTTTTGAACTGTGGTGTTGGAGAAGACTCTTGAAGTCCCTTGGACTGCAAGGAGATCCAACCAGTCCATTCTGTAGGAGATCAACCCTGGGTGTTCTGTGGAGGAGCTGGAAGGCTTTGAGCAAAAACTGAAAATGTATTTGCTCCACTCTTGACTAAGGTTGGAAGCTAAGACGAGCATAACAAAGGGTTAAGAGCATTCACCGAGTGCCCAAGGCTGGGAATGCATGACAAAGGGTCGTACACCTGGCCTTGAGGCGTTTGGAGGCTTCCTTCTGGCCACCTGTTTCTGAGAGCAAGGACTGTTATTTCATGATAAGACTCCTTTTAGAGTTTCACCAAAGCTATGTTGTGTCTTGGGCGATGGGAACTGTATTTTATGCTTAAATGCTTTAATGTTTATCTGAAATGGCTACGTGCAAGTCTGCCTTATGCTCTATTCCCTGAGAATTATAAAACTGTGCAGTTAGATAATAAACTTTGTCAGTCCACTAAAGGCTGTCCCTGAGTGTCCTTTTCAGAGTGCGGTTCTCTGAGCCTTACAGTGTTCTTTGGAGGGAATGATGCTAAAGCTGAAACTCCAGTACTTTGGCCACCTCATGCAAAGAATTGACTCATTGGAAAAGACTCTGATGCTGGGAGGGATTGGGGGCAGGAGGAGAAGGGGACGACCAAGGATGAGATGGCTGGATGGCATCACGGACTCAATGGACGTGAGTCTGAGTGAACTCCGGGAGTTGGTGATGGACAGGGAGGCCTGGCGTGGTGTGATTCATGGGGTCACAAAGAGTCAGACACGACTGCGCGACTGAACTGAACTGAGCTACAAAGGGAAAAAAAAGAGAATCTATTTTCCTTCCCTTGGATCTGTATTGCCCTTTGTGCCTTTTGCTCCAACCAGTTAGAAGATGGTGGAAATGATATTATGGAACTTCAGGCATGCCTTAAAATTTAGCTTCTGCTTTTGGCTCAGATGGTAAAAAACAAAAAACAAAACAAACAAACAAAAAAAACCTGCCTGCGATGCAGGAGACCCAGGTCTGATCCCTGGGTCAGAAGATCCCCTGGAGAAGGAAATGGCACCCTGCTCCAGTACTCTTGCCTGGAGAAGTCCATGCACAGAGAAGTCTGGTGGGCTACAGTCTATGGGATTGCAAAGAGTCAGACACGACTGAGTGACAAACACACTTCACTTGGGGAAAGCAGCCACCATGGGGAGAACTTGAAGCTATCCTGCTAAAGGGAGAGGACACCTGGAGAGAAAAGCACTGGAGGACCAGGCAGAATGAGTCCAAAGAGGCTGCAGACAGATGGGGGAAGCCATCTTGGATCTTCCAGCCCAGCTGATGTGTCAGCTGAATGCTGTTGTTGGAGTGAAGGAGCCAATGAAACATGAAAGAGTCTTCACACTGAGCCCAGACCAAATTCCTGACCCAGAGTGCCATGAACAGTAATAAATGGTTGAGGATTTTCCTGGTGGTCCAATGGCTAAGACTCTGTACTCCCAATGCAGGGGACCCGAGTTCATCCCCTGTTCAGGGAACTAAATTCTACACGCCATTAACCAAGATCAAGAGTTCCCATGTGCCACAACTAAGACCCAGCGTGGCCAAGTAAGTAAATAAAAAATATATAGTAAATAATTATTAAAAAATAATGAATACTTGTTGTTGTAAACCATTATGTTTTGGTGGTTTGTTATACAGCAGTGCACAACTGATAAACTCTACCCAAATACTCATTTTCTATTCCTGAAGAGTGTTACGAATCAAGATAGAGCCTTTAACTCTGACTCACAAATCTGCAAAAAACCTGGAAGGCCTGGGTTGACCTGCTCTGTCTCCTCTTGTCTTCATGTACCCAATAAAGAAGATCTAACTTTGTTAAAAGCTACTCCTCTGATACCAAAATGTTATTAATGGGTTTCTTTGGATGAAGAAATAGCTAATTACCTGCATTTTTCAATCTTCCTAGAATTAGCAAAAATTGCTTCAAAAATGAGGACAGATATGCCATAGCTCTCTTCTATAACTACGGCAGCCACTCCTAATCATTTTCTTCCTTCTTGTAGGGCCTCAACAGCTAGATATTCATTTTCCTAATCTCCCTTGCAGTTGGACCAGGCAACCAAGTATCATCCAGTAAGATACAAAGGCAAGATTGCCAAAGGGGTTTGGGGCAAGAGTTTTCCTTCCTGAGAAAAGAGAAGGAGAAAAAGAGCTACACGTGAGAATTTTCTCTCACTCTCCTCCCTCTGCTTCCTGCCTTTAGATACGGTTACTTAAGACTGGGTAGTCTGGAGCTCATGCACCCATCTTATAACTATGCGGCAGTAAAGTCTACAGTTAAAACAACAACAACAGAAGGATGGAAAACACCTGACTTCTCAGTATCTTGATGTCACCTTTAGTTGCTGAGTAACCCTGGGATTTTCTACCTGTTTTCTCCACATTAACTAACTGACAGGTATACTTAGGGCTTAAATCACTGTAAGGTTTTCTTTTTCTTTTTTTGCACTAGGTCTTCACTGGTGCATGCAGGCTTTCTCTAGTTGCAGCAGGCAACTACTCTCTGGTTGTGGTGCGTGGGCTTGTTACTGTGGTGGCTTCTTTTATTGAGGAGCACAGGCTCCAGAGCTCGTGGCTTCAGTAGTTGCAGCTCAGGCTCAGTAGTTGTGGCACACAGATTTAGTTGCTCCATGGCATGTGGAATCTTCCCAGATCAGGGATCAAACCTGTGTCCCCTGCATTGGCAAACAGACGTCTAATCACTGGACCATGAGAGAAGTCCAAGATAGCTGAGAGCAGTCCTAGCTGATACAATAATACTGTGATATTTAACATTCCAATACTTGTAATAATTTGTTTTTTCCATCTGGCTAAATCAAATTTCTCCGTCTTGTAAATTAATCCTTTCCTTTTTATTTTGCCTCAGTAGAGTGAAGGAATTGCTGGCTATCCATCTTTGCATTTTTTTCTTTTTTTGTAGGCAACACTTTATATTTCCTTTTTTTTTTTTTTTTTTTGCTGCACTGCTTGGCTTGTGGGATCTTAGTTCTCTGAACAGAGATTGAACCTGGGGCCCCTGACAGTAAGAAGGCAAATTCTAACCACTGGCCAGCCAGAGAATTCCCTTCCCATATTCTTTTGAAGCAAATTCCAGAAGACATATCATTTCATCTACAAACATATCAGTATGCATCTCTAAAAGCTAATAAGTCATTAAAAAATATAACTGCAATATCATTAGTATACTTAAAGACACTTCCTTAATATCATCAAATATTCTATCAGTGTTCAAATTTCCATCTGTTTTCATTTTTAAGATTGATTATATTATACATCATGGTCTTTAGCTGACACAAAAGTAGCACATAATCACAGAACAACTCTGGGGAAGTATGGAAAAGCTCACAGAAGACAATTTTGACTCACCCACAATCCTAGAGGGCTTCCCTGATGGTTCTGGGGTAAAGAATATGCCTGCAATGCAGGAGATGCAAGAGACATGGGTTCGATTCCTGGGTCATGAAGATCCCCTGGAGGAGGAAATGGTAGCCCACTCGAGTATTCTTGCCTGGAGAATCCCATGGACAGAGGAGCCTGGCAGGCTACAGTCCATGGGGTATCAAGAGTCAGACATGACTGAGCACAACATAACAGTAGCAAGCACAATCCCAGAGCTAACGCCAGTCTCCATGGTGCCAAGTATGTTCATAAAAAGATGGCCCTTCCCGACAGGGTCTGTCCTGTGCCAAGGTGTCAGCCATTTCTGTTCTCTCCAATAGATGCCCTTGAGGGATGCACAGACTCTCCATTGTGTGTTTGTGACCTAGAGTATTTCATCAATGTTTATATTTTGGATTATAGCCTTCCAGATTTTCAATGGCTATCTACTTAATTTTTGCATAATTATTTTCATACTGTACATTCTGTTTTGTAAGCAGCTTTTTTCACTTAATAGCAGACCACAAACATTTTCCCATGTCATTAAATTTGCTTCCAAAGCATGACATTCTGTGGCTACACAGGGGTGAATTGTATGGCTGTATCACAACTGGTGTTAGCAGTGACCAGTTGTTTAGACCTGTCGCCTTTGGAATGCAATGCCTGTTTTTGGTAGTAAAACACAGGCAAAAACACACGTCCTTTTCAGGAGGAACATAAAAACGCACAGGGGAGTCTCTGCACACACAGTGAATGATCCTGAGGTGTTACATTGGTTTCACCCATTGGTTTGGGAGGAAAGCAAAGGTATGGTTCCATTTAGTTCAACTCATGCCTGTGGGACTTGGGAGCATTGTCCCTGGATGTGTTTAGATTCTTAGCAATTCCAGTAAACAAGAAGCTTCAGGGAAGAGCAGTGAGGCAAGAAAATAGAACACATCTTTTAGAAAGGTTACTCCCAAAGTTATGCAACCAGATCTAGGATTTGGTCAACCAACCTTGGCCAGTGTATGAGGCTGACAGAAGGCAGTGGGCCTAGGGCTCTCGCAAGCCAGAATTGCTGGGTTTTAGGGTATGAACACAGCCACCCCTGGATGTAAACCATCAATTGACTGCCTTGTAAGAAATCCCACAGACTCAGGAGCAGGGCAATGGAATCTGGAAAACTGCCAGCTCTTGAGATTGAAGATAAACATTAAGATTAATTGCAAAGTATCCATTTGCCCAAACCCCTGGCCCACCGTCAGGCCAAGCCTAAGCCATGGTATTTTCTACACCAGATCTTAACCTCTTTCCTAGAGCCTGCTCAACAAAAGGACTCAGTTTAATGAAGTCATGGGGACAGGGAGAGGTCAGAGGGTAGATGTAAACCAGGAATTCCTAACCCCTGCAGCCACTCCCATGGGTCACAGAATTGGGTTTAAGTGCCTTGAAATCCCTTACAGGGGAAGGCCACTCGAGAGCAAATGATCAGAATTATGTTGGGCAGCCTGAGACGGATTCAGGGGAAAAGTCTCCTGGTTTGACATCAACTCATAAATTAAAGCTGAGAAATTGAGAAGGAGCCCATATCAACAGGCCTCACTGGAGGACACATCTCAGGATAGGAGGAGGCACAGAGGCGGCTTGCACAGTAAATGTGATCTGGTCGGTAGCCAGGAGTCCAGACCCGTAACCTCTCATCGCTTCTAAGGAGCTCATTTTCATCCAGAATTCACTTACATCTTGTATCAGAAACACTTTTGGATGACGTGTTAGTTTCTCAGGGCTGCAATACAAAGTGCACAGACAGAACTACTTAGAACAACCGAAGTGTACTCTCACTGTTCTGGAAGTCCAAAGTTTGGAATCCAGGTGTGGGGCAGGGCCATGCTCCCTCCCAGCCCTAGAGGAGGACACTTTTGTGCTCTTTCAGCTTTGGCGGTTTCCTCCCACTGTTCCTTGGACTGTGGGATGAAACTTTCATCCCTGCCTCCTCTTCATGAGACTGACTTTCCTCTATGAGGGAGCCTCTGTTTTATACTCCCCTCTTCCAATAGGAAACCACCATATTGTAGAAAGATGGTAATGATAACCCTACATGCGAGACAGTAAAAGAAACACAGATGTATAGAACTGTCTTTTGGATTCTGTGAGAGTGGGCGAGGGTGGGATGATTTGGGAGAATGGCATTGAAACATGTAAATTATCACATGTGAAATGGATCACTAGTCTAGGTTCGATGCATGAGACAGGGTGCTCAGGGCTGGTGCACTGGGATGACCCAGAGAGATGGGATGGGGAGGGAGGTGGAAAGGGGGTTCAGGATGGGGAACACATGTATACCTGTGGTGAATTCATGGCAATGTGTGGCAAAGCCACTACAATATTGTAGAGTAATTAGCTTCCAATTAAAATAAATAAATTTCTATATATATAAAAAAATAAAGTCTGGATGCAGAGAGAAAAAAAAAGGAAATCACCATATTGGATTAGGGTCCCCCCAGTGACCTCATCTCGACTTGATTCCATCTGCCAAGATTCTGTTTCCAAAGAAGGTCACATTCACAGATGTCAGAAGTTAGGACCACAGCATATCTTGCAGGAGATATAAGTCAACCCATGACAGAAAGTCAAAGTTCTAGGATAGTAGATCCAGCTTCATTACCAATTGCTGTGTGATCCTGAGCAAGTCATTTACCATCTCTGAGTCCCAGGTGCCCTCATCTGTCCCCACAGTTCCCTTGTGGCCCACAGATGCAGTGCAGTTTGAGTGAGAGCCTGCGTGTGTACTAAGTCACTTGTGTCCAATTCTGTGACCCTGTAGACTGTCGCCCACCAGGCTCCTCTGTCCACGGGATTCTCCAGGCGAGAATACTGGAGTAGGTTGCCATGCCCTCCTCCAGGGGAGCTTCCCCACCCAGAGACCGAACCTGCGTCTCTCACATCTCCTGTATTGGCAGACAGGTTCTTTACCACTAGTGCCACCCAGGAAATCCAAACGAGAGCCTCATTTATTGCAAATTCGTTAAAGAAAATGGACTCACTGTGGAAAGGGTCTGCCAGGGTGGGAGCAGCATCATGACTCTGCGAGGCAGACCCTCAGAGGAAGGGATGGAGGAGGCTGTGGAATGCTCTTCCTAGCATGGCAGGTCGGGTACCTCGAGTGGGGATCAAGGACACAGGATCCCTCCGCAGCCAGGCCCTCAATTTAAGTCATGAGCATAATTGCCATGCTCCTTCCTCAGGCTTCCCTGGTATCTCTGTGGATAGAGAATCTGCCTACAATGCAGGAGACCTAGGTTCAATCCCTGGGTGGGGGAAGATTCCCTGGAGAAGGAAACGGCTACCCACTCCAGTATTCTTGCCTGGGAATTCCCATGGAGAGAGGAGCCTGGTGGGCTACACTCCATGAGGGTCTCAAAGAGTTGGACATGACTGAGGGACTAAACCACTACCACTCCCTCAGGCACCCAGGACTGCTAACTGGGGACAGCATCCAGGATCATCAGCCCCAGAGTCTGGTGAGCACAGCCCATGACTCTTGGCAACCAAAGCTCATCATGAAACCAGCACTAACAGGTGAGACCCCCCCCCAGCTTGGACAACTCAGTGTAATCAATCCAACTTCATGGGCCTCCCCTTGGCCCAGCTTAAATATTTAGACAGCCACAGCAAATATGTGTTCCAAATGCAGAGGCTGGGAGTGGGTGAGAGGGTTTTAGCCCCGGGTGAGATTGAAGGAACTTGACATGTTATTGAACGAGGGCCACAGAAGGTGAAGCCGGGCAGTTACACATCCCAGGAATGCGGATGTAGCGCCCAGTGTGTATCTGAGGCTGACAGGGTTTGACAGTCTCCATCTGGGAACAATAACCCACCAGCGGCAGGCTGAGCCTTGGGGAGGGCTGCTCTTCCCCCAGCTCTGTCCTCTTCTTTCCCTCCCTGTGTCGCTGTGGGATGTGGACTCTGATTGGGGTTGGGGAGCTGGTGGGCACATAAATGTCCCCGTTACTCCCAGCTACATGCGGGAGTCCTGGAGAAGGCAGGGCTGGGGACTGGCTCACCGAATGCCTGCAATTCCAGGAGCAGCGGGCTGAGGACAGAATCCATTTCCCCGCTCTGGGAGACCTGGGTGGAATGCCATGGTGGGGGAAGGCCATTTGGGATGCCAAGGGCTCCCCAGCCAGCTGCAGCGGGAGGTGGTGAGGCTGGAGGGGGTGGGGGCCACGCGTTCATTCCCCAGACTTTCTTTGTGAGAACGGGGGAGGGGGCTTTCATCTGTGAAGTTCAAAGCACCGTTCACAAACTTCCTCTGCTAATCCTCACTCTGATCCGAACTCTGTCGTGTAACTAAACTGATTACAAGAATTTGGTGAATCGGGCGAGGTTGGGCCCCTCGAATAGGCTTCCTCAGTCTCTGCCTCCACGGAGGCCAGGCAGCCCTGGGGCGGGGCAGTGGGGTGAGGAGGCTGGTTGACAGCCCAGAGAATGCTGGAGGAGAAAGGAGCCTCGAGGACCCAGTCACACAGCCCTGCAGAGCCCTGTCTCATAAATGATGCTGAGGAGAGCCAGTGTGAGAAGTGCGACTTCAAAATCTTCCTTCTGTGTCCCAGAATGACAGCTCTGACTACCTCCTGGTTACCTCCACATGCGTGTGTGCTAAATCACTTCAGCTGTGTCCCACACATTGCTACTCTATGGACTATAGCCCACCGGGCTCCTCTGTCCACGGGCTTCTCCAGGCGAGAGTCCTGGAGTGGGTTGCCATGCCCTTCTTCAGGGATCCTCCTGGCGCCGGGACTGAACCCGGGCCCCTTGTTACATCTCCTGCATTGGTGAGCAGGTTCTCTACCACTAGCACCACCCGGGAAGCCCTTCAAACACAAGCTGCCCGGAGCTAAAGTCAGCGTCTCCTTGCACCCTGCTTTCTCCTGGCAGCGCTGCCCTTACTCCTGGGTCCTGGGACCTCTGCCCCGGGGCACTTGGAAGCCCCTGCCTCCCGCTGACTTTGCCTCTGCCCCTTCCCACAGGGACATGGCCACCCAGAGCTCATGCCAACCCCTCAAAAATCTCATGTTCCCAGGCCTCAGCGTTCCCCAACCAAACAGTTCCGAGCTTCTCCCAGAGTCTGCGCTGGCCTCTGGGCCAGGTCAGCCCCCCAGACGATGCTCTCTGCCTCAGGAGGGACCATTTCTGTGGGAAAGGGTGTCAGGGGAGCTGGGCTATATGGGCCTGTGTGTCCACTTGCCTGACTTCTCAGGAGGCAGGTACAGGGCAGGCCTCAGCCACAAGTCCTGGCCTGTTCTCCCGCATTATCCAGTCCTAGGACACATCACCAGCTAGTGTCCGAAGCTAGAAACCCTGAGCTGGAAACCCGCCATCATGTTTGAGTCCCTTCTCCCGTCCCAAATCAGACACTCCTCACCGCATTCTCTGATGTCAGCACCAGCGTGATTCTGTATGCTTCCCCTTCTCACCGTCCAAGCTGCCTCTGCCCCTCCGGCTCCTCTGGACAGAGCAGCAGCCTCATCGCTGGGCTCCTCACCTCCACAAGGGCCCCTCTCCAATTCATCCTCTGTACTGTGGCCACCAGGATGTTTCATCCTTTGATCTTGTGACTTCTTTGTTATTTACAATCTGTATAACCTCTGCAACCTCTGCTTGACCTTCAGCTCTCAACTTGGAGGTCACTTCTGTGCCTCCCACCTGTCCTGTTGTTGTTTAGTCAATAAGTCGTGTCTGACTCTTTGCCGCCCCATGGACTATAGCCCACCAGGCTCCTCTGTCCATGGGATTTCCCAGAGGGATCAAATGAAACCTGCCAAGGAACCATCAGGGAGCCTCACTCCTGGCCCCCAGCACCTCCCCACCATGCATTACCAGTGCCTATGGATTTCCTATAGGTGAGGGCATGAGAACCAATGACGTTGCATGTGTGGGTTCCTGGGTCCACAGTACTTAGCACAATATCTTGGGCAGGCCAGATGTCAAATATTTGTTGAATGAATAAAGAATCCAGACTCATGGTGCCTTTGCTAAGACTAGGACCTCTTGTCAGAGCCAGGTAACTTTTCAGACCAAGAGTTGAGGGGAGTTTAAAATATTGTTAAATTAAACCATCCTTAGTCATGTTCTGACGTGGAACAAACTCTATTTACTAGAATTCTTCTGTAAGAGGGTATAGTATAACATAGACAGATGGGAGAAATCTTAACATCCTCCAGGGGGATACTTGAGTAACAAGTAAATATGATGCTTTAGGAACCACTTTACTGCTAGGTGGGTGTGCAAATTTGGAGCCAGAGCAGAATTGCTCAGGACAGAAAACTGGAGGCTGCGCTTCTGCTAACAGGCTTCATTCGCCCCTTTCCCTCGAGCCACTCTCAGAGTCTCATATGTAACACAGCCTCTTCTGCAGTCAGGAACAGGTGTGTGGCTGAGCTCTGGCCACTGAGATGTAGGCAGAGTTGCTGTATGGGATTTCTGGGAAGGCTCTGTAAAAGGCAAAGGGTGTGAGTACTCCTTCTGCCCTTCCTTGGTTCCTCCTTCCTGTTGTCTGGAATATGGATGTAATCGCTAGAGCTCCTGGCGGCCACGCTGGATCAGGAAGCAAACTTGAAGGATGAAAGCAATGAACCGGATGGTGGAGCAGAAAGCTAAAGAGTTTGAGGAGCTACTACAGAAGTCCTCCAGACTTCTTTAAGAGAGGAGTAAACCTCTTCTTGAAGGTACCGCAATTAGATCTCGAATACAATGAACACTGTTTCTAGGTGAGTCAGGAGTCATTGCCTGGGGTGCTGTATGCTTCCATTGGGTCTGCTCTGGTCTTAGCCCAGAGCCCTCTTCCTTTTTCCTTCTTTACTTCCCTCACAGGCCCAGGAACCCAGTGATCCTTGCAGGCTGCCTATAAGCAGCTCCCCCCGCAACCTGGCAAGGTGCACCCAGGCTGAGCGAGTGCACGTGTGTGCAGCGGATGGAGTGCCAAAACAGCGATCAGCAGGGGAAACATAAACACAAGCAAGATTCTACAAATACTATAAACAGAGAGGCTTTCTCAGAAGTTTGGCGCTTCTCATTTACTATGCAACCTGTTGCCTGGAATAAACAGATGACGTGATTTCTTTCTCCTGAAATTGTAGACGAAGAACACCTCTATGGTAGGCTGTTAGAACACTGTGTAGTGTTCCTCCCAGACCAGGGTGCCAGGGAGAACTCAGGGGACTGGGGAAGACACCCTTGTTCCAGTGGGGAAGGGAGACAGTGAAGGGAACGAAGGCAGCCTGGCCAGTTCCTGGCCCCCTCGCCTCCCGTGCGGTCATCGCCTCCTCCTGACGGTGCCGCTTTGCTTCCTGTAAAGGCCTCAGCAATTGCTGGGCCTTTAGAATGCAGTTGTGGAGTTTTCCTCAGTCTCAGCCTGGGAGGGAGGGCTGTCCATGGCTTCCTGTGAGAGCACCTCTGTGGGCCTTGAGATGTGAACCTACTTGCCCAAGATCACCAAGACCATTTGAAGAGTCAATTCAACAACAACAATAAAAGCAACCAAGAGCTATATTATTACTAACAACATAAAATATGACAATGCCTTAATTGGTGACAGACATTCTTCTGTGCACTTGACCCATTTCAACTTCTTTAATCCTCAGAATGACCTCATGGGGCACTAGGATTCCCATTTCACAGAGGAGGACACTGAGGCACAAATAGGTAAAACATGCTCCCAAAGCCAACCCGCTGGTTCATGGCAGAACCCAGACAGAGGGCCCCTCACTCCAGAGTTCCTTCTACCCCAGCACGTGTGAGTGTGTGCTCACTTAGTTGTGTCCAACATTTTGCGACCCTGTGGACTGTGCCTGCCAGGATTCTCTGTCCCAGCAATTTTCCAGGCAAGAATACTGGAGTGGATTGTGATTTCCTACTCCAGGGGATCTTCACCCTAGTGCAAGCACTTAAAAAAACACCCGTGGCGGAATCATGTTGATGTGTGGCAAAACCAATACAATATTGTAAAGTAAAAAAAAAATAATAATAATAAATTTAAAAAAAAGGCCTCTAAGCTAGAGTCGTTCTTGAAAAGGCAAAATCTTTTAGGCTGTCTCTGTGATGGCTGCCTCCATCTGCGTGTGACCTGAAGCGACAGACTTCACCTACAGGCTGGACTCACAGCAGGTGCTGGGGGACAGCAAGCTTTGTCTCCTCCGTGCCTGCTCTGCCCTTGTCCTCTCCAGGCACAGAGGACCTGGATGGGCAGCTTGGCAGGTAACGTTCCCACAGGGCGGTGTATGCTGACAACCTTTGAGTATCTCCACCTGGGGACCAGTGACCCTTTGAACAACAGATGAGCCAGTAAAAAAGCTGATGCCTTATTTTTACAGACAATTCTGTTTGAAATGCCCAAAAAGGCTGTGTGTGTGAAGCTTGGCTGAGAGTAGGTCTGTGGGGACCCATTCACATGACCTGTTATCAGTTATTGCCCACCCTCTTAAAAATGTAGGTTTTTGATATAAGGATTGTTGAAATCTGAATATCTCTGTATGTATGCTTCTGAAACACAGTCTCCAAGAGGGAGTGGTTCCTGAGGATTAGTGACATTCCCTGCGACAGGAGACATAAATGTGAGTCTGACCTAGGCTATTCGGGAGACACCCATACTTCCAGTGGGGGAGGCTCATGGTCAGCGTGCTTTGTTTGACAAACTTTCCTGGATCCCTTTTCTTTTGCATCGTGACTCACTCCCTGTATAATCTCATAGCTTAAGGAACATCTTTTCACCCACAATTCCCACCATTATATCCAACAACCTACTCATCAACATCTCCACATGGATGTCCAGTAGACATCACACACCCATATGTCCAAACAGAGCTCCTTCTAACCCAAAAAGGAGTATGCCTCACCCACAGCTCCCCCATGTCAGTTAATGGAAACCATCTATCAAGATTTCAGGCCAAAAGCCTTGGAGCCAACCTTGACCTTCTTTCTCTTTCATACCTGACATTCAGATTCTCAGAAAACCCCATTGCTATGACTTTCAAAATATTTCCAGAATCTGACCACTCTCACCACCCTCCCTCTTACCCCCTGGACCAAGCCGCTCTCTTCTCTCACTTGGATTGTTGCAGTGGCCTCCTGATCAGTTCTCCAGCTTCCACTCTTGGCCTCTTCCATCTACTCTCACCCCGGCAGCCAGGACAAACTGATTAAAACGAAAGACCATGTCAACCCCCCGCTCGGAAACTTCCAATGGCTTCTTAACTCCCAGGAGGAAGTCACAGTCCTTGCTAGGCCCCCCACCTGCCCTTTGATTTGCCCCCCTCCCTCTCCATTCCGTCGCAGACCTCCTCTTCTGCTCCTACCCCTGACACTGCTCTGCTCCAGCCTCATTCCTCTGTCTTCAGTGCTGGGACCATGACCACACATCAGATCACTGGTGCTGACTCTGCCTCCTTCTGGTACTCCCCATCCCAGCCTATCGAGGATTTTACCTTCCATTGGCACTTTATTCCCCCTTCCCTCCAAGGCAGACACTTCTGTCATCCTACCCAGATTCTTTTCTGGGCCAGTGCTCCTACCCCTAGCCGTATGAGTGTGGCTGCCAGTGGCACTGAGATGCCCTGTTTTTCTGAAGAACTGCCCTCAATTAAGAGGCTCTGCCTTGGCTGGGATGTTGTAGCCTTTCCTCACCCACCTAAGGGCAGCTCACAGCCAGTGACTGAAGGGTAAAGGGACACAAGACGCTGGTTGCCATGCTTCAAGGTGGAGACAGTTCTATAAGAGTTATATGAAAACTCCAGAGTCTCTCATGGATCGGACCTAAGCCCACATTCTTATTTGACTTTCTCCCATTCATTACCTGCTTATTTCACTTCCTTTCATCTAAGAACTCTTCCTAAAACAAAACCAAAAACCAAACTAATAAAAACAAACCCACCTGCATAAAATCCCTGTCTCAGACTCTGCTTCTAGGGAATCCAACCTAAGACATTTCCTTTGTTTTTTCTTTCTTCAGTTCAGTTATTTAACATAACATATTGACATATTTAACTTTGTCCATCTTTCAGTAAATTGTCCACCTAAGGCAGTCATTATCTCCTTTGTCCCCTGCTGCATCCTCAGTAGCTAAAACAGCACCTGGAACATAGTAGGTGCTCAACAAATGGGTGTTGAAGGAATGACTGAGTCCTCACACCTCTACGCACCCCAGGACTTGCACAAATCCTGACCTTGGTCAACAAGCCAGGAGTCTTAAACTGTTAACACTGTTGCCCACAACCTCAGGCCACATTCTCATCTATTTCTCCAGCCTACGGAAGCTGGCTTCTGACCCTAGGGGCCTTTTCCTCTCCATCTTGGATGATCTGCCAGTAACCCGGCTCACTTGCTTGTTTGTCCAAAAGCATCTGTCAGCTTCTCTTGGGACTCTCTGCCTCCCACAGGCTTGTTTACTCAGGTCTCAGTCAGATGATAAGTAAACAAGAGAAATCTGTTCATCTGCCCCAATGTGATCTGAAAACTAGGTGGATGAGGAAAGATGGGCAGTAGAAGGCACCCAGGTAAGGCTGTGATTCCTCCTCGGGACAAGCGATCAGAATACGTGACCCAGGCAGGAATAGCCAGGGGCAGGGGAAAGACTTCTATTTTCCTGGGTTGGAGCTCTGCCAAAGCCAGCTGAGGACCACTGCCTAACTCATTCTAGAGGTTAATGCCCACACATTTCATGGGCGTGTCTGGGCTTCCCAGGTGGCGCTAGTAGTAAAGAATCTAACTTCAAATGCAGGTTTGACGCCTGGTTGGAAAGATCTCCTGGAGGAGGGCATGGCAACCCACCCCAGTATTCTCGCCTGGAGAATCCCATGGACAGAGGAGCCTGGCGGGCTACAGTCCACGGGGTTGCACAGAGTCACACATGACTGAGGCACTTGGCACACACATATTTAAGGCTGTGTTCCAGCAAGGCTGCACGGCTGCCCGCCAGGAGTGACTAAGGGACTGGACACACAGAATCAGACAGTCAGGTGGGGCTCAGATCTTGAGGGTTCTGCACTGTTGACTTGTTAGTGACCTGATTCCTCCCTGGGCTTGGCTTCTGGGCAGTGTGTGTTCTTTGGTTTCAATAATAGCAAATGCTCAACACTACTTTCCACGGGGGCACTTCTTTGCTGTGAGCTGCGTAAGCCCTGAGGTAGCGGAGAAAGGAGCTGTGATGTCCCAGCCAAGGCAGAGCCTGTTGGTTGTGGGCAGCGTCTACCTTGAGGGAGGGGGAATAAAGTGCCAGTGGAAGGTAAACCCTAGATAGGCTGGTCAGGGAGAGCTCACTGAGAAAGTACCTGAAGGAGGTGAGGGAGCTGGTTGTGGGCAAGGTGGGGAGGGTGCAGGAGGGAAGAGGCAGGGTCAGTCCCAGTGACATCTTCCCCTTTATCCTTTCTTCCTGTGACTAACTTTTGAATTGTCTCCTGGAATTTCTGTCTGTGCCAGATATTTACAGGCCATAGAAGGAGGAACCCTAAACTCCTCCCCTGCCACTCTCAGGAGATGCAGAAGCAGGGCTTGCTTGTGCAAAATGCCATACACATTACTACGCTCTCTGAGATAACGGCATCATTTGGTGGTTCACAAAATAAATTTACATTTATCATGGGGCAAAATCCTGTCCTAGTAACACACTAAAATCTGTTTAAATTCTAAAATCCTACCATGTGAAGTTGAGTTTTCAGAAGACCAACCCTAGGGGCTGGTGATCTCCTAGACTTTATGGAGTGTGTGGGCTTTCTAGGAGGCACTAGTGGTAAAAAAACAAAAACAAAAACAAAAACCTGCCTACCAATGAAGGAGACGTGAGAGACCTGGGTTAGATCCCTTGGTCAAGAAGACCCCCTGGAGTAGGAAATGGCAACCCATTCCAGTATTCTTGCCTGGAGAATCCCATGGACAGAGGAGACGGCAGGCGATGGTCCATAGGGTCGTGAAGAGTCAGACGAGACTGAAGCGGCTTAGCATGCACAAGCACGTGGTGAGTCTAAGTGCTACTGTTTTTTGATTTAAAATCCTAGTTTCTTATGCGATGAACTGCTGCTGCTGCTGCTAAGTCGCTTCAGGGGTGTCCGACTCTGTGCAGCACACATCAATTCATTCAATTATTCTTAACAAATGCACTAAAGAATCAGCTAGGAATTACTGACCATGCTGGGTGCTCGGTTACAACAGCAAATAGAGCTGACTTCAACCCTGCCTTCATGGAGCTCAGGGTTTGCAGTGCTGGGGATGTGGTGGAGGCAAAAAAAATTATTAAACCAATAATTGTGCAAATATTTAATTCTGTGATTTGACTCTGGTTGTTGAAGAGGAAAGAGCACTGGAGGTGAGGAGACTGCTGCACAGAATGTCTGGCCCAGTGCATCTGCTTCAGGTTGCACTGCCTTGTTCTGCTTTTCCCACAAGCGCCGGACCCGTGAAGGCCGCATGCCAGGAGGAGGCTGGAGGACACGGCAAAGGGAGAAAATTGAAGATATTTTTGTCCCCTTTCCTTCCCTGCCTTGGAGATCCTAACTCCCACCAGACAGGCCTGCTTTGGTTATGGCCCCTGTCAGGGACCTCCTGCCTCAGCTCTGGTTCTCCCATGTCCTCTCTCAGCCTCCCCAGCCTTTGGAAGGTAGCTACTTCCTGATGTTGTCGATTTCAGGACTGTCTCACCATCCCTCACTGGGCTTCTCAGCTCTCCCATCACCCCTGTAACAAAGTCCTTGGAATGCATTCCTTGTTGGAAATCCACAGTGGTTTTTCTTGGCCTTGTTGGACTCAGACTGGTGGGATGACTCTTTGCAGCTTCAGCCCCGACTATGACATGTGCTCTAGTGCCTGCTGCCAACGAGGAGCTGGGCTGTGACTTTTTCAGCCCCAGGGATGGCCAACAGCACTGAGCAGCAAGCACTCAGGGGGACAGAGACAGGGATTGTGATACAATTCCACACGTGGGGGGACTTCCCTGGTGGTTAAGAATCTACTTCCAATGCAGGGGACGCAGGTTCGATCCCTGGTTGGGGAATTAAGATACCACATGCCACGGGGGAAACTAAACTCACACACAGCCACTACTGAGCCCACGCCCCGCAGCTGGAGAGACGCCCAAGACTGCAGTGGACAGCCTGTGTACTACAGCTAAGACCGGTGCAGCCAAATCAATCAATCAATCAATATTAAAAAATAGTTTCCTCACTTGAGGGCTGAGGAACCTGTTCTAGAATCTCACATTTCCTGACTCCCAGCCCATTTCCTTGAGGAGCCCACCTGTCACCTCTAGGGTCCCACCCATTACCCTGCAATCCTTCCTACATGCACCTCAGGTTCACCTCACTTCATTACTATCCAAGCGAGAATTTGTCTGAGCCCAGAACCCACAATCTCCACCTGAAAGTGCTGTTGTTTCCACAGTGTCCTGAGGTGAAGGGGCAAAAGCTGGGCTGTCATTTTAAGCAGGGCAGAGGTCTCAAGTCCAGGGGATCAGCCCACAGCGTGATCATGGGGTAAGCCAGGATTGCTGATGGAAGGGCAGGAAGAGGTGACAAGCTAGGCGGTGATTCCCTTGTCTTCAAGCCCCAGATTTTCCCAGGTGAGTGCCCATTGCTTGGAGCAGTAGCAGGTTAAAACCCACTAATATAATCTCTTGGGCTTCCCAGGTGGCGCTAGTGGTAAAGAATCTGCCAGCCAAAACAGGAGACATAAGGAACACGAGTTTGATCCCTGGGTCAGGAAAATCCCCTTGAGGAGGAAATGGCAACCCACTCCAGTATTCTTGCATGGGAAATCCCACGGACAGAGGAGCCTGGCGGGCTACAGTCCATAGGGTCGCAAAGAGTGGGACATGACTGAGCATGCATGAATACACACACAGTATAGTTTCTTGGTCCTGAACTGGCTGCTGGAGCCCAAAGGAGGATGAGAACCAGCCAGTGATTTCCACTGGGGACAAATGTTTCTCTCATCCAGCCTGTGTGCGAAAGCCTGACCTCCTCAGAAGAGGCAGCCAGAAAAACCCACACTCCTCATAATCCTATGGTTTCCCCTAATCAGATGTCTAGACAAGAACTGCCCCTGCCCCCTTTCCGGTTTGCAAATCTGCCTTGACAAGTCATATCCCCCCTGACAATACCATTAAAATGCTCTTTTATTTGCTCTGCGGGCCTTCTGCAACTGGGCTGCTGGAAAGACTGTTAGTTTCTGGATCCGCTCATTTCCCTGGACGTCATGCTCTGATACTCCTCTGCTTAAGTTTCATTCTCTTGAGACAGGTCTGTTAGCAAGGCAATTAGTACTCTCACTGTAAGTTAGAGGACTGCAGGGTTCAAGGCCAGAGGGCCCACAGGTTGAACTTGGTTCAGGGTTACGGCGACTCTGGACAGGGTGCCGTTCTCACCGCGGCCCTGACTGGTTCAGACAACACAATGAGTTCCTTTAAGGCGGTGAGGAAAATGGTGGGGAGAGGGGTTTCAATTTCCATCCATCCACTGGAGACCAGGAGAGGCTCTCAGTTAATTCCTCTCCCTTGGTATGCTAACATAATGAAGGCTGAAAGCAGGATCTATTTATATATTCTAAAATTAGCAATAGAATAGTAGCAGAAGGCTGGCTAGAAAGTAAACCTCAGCTTCTTACTCGAGAAGCTGGAGAACCTGGGCCCTGGGCTTATGGTCCTTACCCTCACCTCCCTCTAGACACCACCAACCCACCCCTTACTCTGAGAGCTGGGCACAGGGATGGCATAACTCTCAAGATCAGAGACAGCTGCAACAAACTCCCCTGACATGAAAAAAACAGTGTCTTTGTTTTTCTTTGAAAACAGTACATACATGCAGTATTTGGAGCCTCTCTATTTGCAATCAAATGGCTGCTCTGCCACTTGCTAGAGGTATACACACTCTGTACCACAGTTTTCTCATCTGTAAAATGGTCATAATAAGAGTTCCTACATCTTAGGGCATGGTGACAATTTTAAGTGAATTTAAACATGTAGGTGTTTATAAGAGTACTTGGTATATGATAGTGCCAAATAGTGGAAAAGACCGTGATGCTAGGAAAGACTGAGGGCAAGAGGAGAAGGGAACAACAGGGGATAAGATAGTTGAATGGCATCATTGACTCAATGGACATGAGTTTGAGCAAACTCCAGGAGACAGTGAAAAACAGGGAAGCCTGGCGTGCAGCAATTCATGGAGTCACAGAGAGTCGGGCGCAACTGAGGAACACTGAACAACAGCAAAGTGCCAAATCAGTGTTCGTGATGGTAACAATAGTTTAAAAAACGTTCTAAAATTCAAATATCATAGGTGGGTATGGAATGAAAAGTAAATTTTCCTTTGAGCTTGATTTGAAAGCTCTTAGTTTTCCTCTTCAGAAACAACCACTGTTACAAGTTAACCAGCTGTCAGCCAAGAGCTATTTAAAGCATATTTGTGTACAAATATAGTTATTTATATAGATATGCACATAACAGAGAGGCTTCTCAGATTGCACAGTGGTAAAGAATTTGCCTAGATGAAAGAGACTCGGGTTCTATCCTTGGGTCAGGAAGATCCCCTGGAGTAGGAAGTGGCAACCTACTTCAGTTTTCTTCCCTGGAAAATTCCATGGACAGAGGACTGAGGCAGGTTACAGTCCATGGCGTTGCAAAGAGTGGGAAACGACTGAGCACTCTCGCTACTACACTACACGTAATGGAGAGAAAGCTATGGATACAGAAAGCTCCCAACTTAAATAAAATAAAACATTATACAATGATCTGTACTTTAAAATTTTAAGTACAAAAAAATATTTGTTGTAAATCAGAAAACAAACAAATTGTTTTTTATTAATCCCTACAGATCCAGCTCATTCTCAGCAGCTGCATGAGCCCCTGTCTGGATGTGCAGGGACCCTTTAACCAGCCTTTGGACATTTGGGTTCCCCCCACCCCTTTCCCTGCATTGTTTTCGCTCCTACACCCTGCTCTTTGCCTTCCCTCACATCAGTTAAGTGGGAGGACCCTACCTGAGTCTTTCGTGAGGAATCTGAAGCAGGCCCTCACTTCTCCCGAAATAATCAGGCCTCATACTGACTCCAGATGTGAGCCAGGCAGCTTCTGGAAGCAGCTCCATCTCCAGGTGGTTGACCACAGTCCGTGAGAAAGAAATTCACAGACCTTGCAAACAAACATGGTTACCAAAGGGAAAAGGAGGTGGGAGGGATAAGTTAGGAGTTTGGGGTTAACGTATGCATGCTACTATATATAAAGTAGATAAACAACAAGGACCTACTGTTAATATATAGCACAGAGAACTATATTCAATAGCTAGTAATAACCTATGGAAAAGAATCTGAAAAAGAATGTATATACATATATATACACACATACATGTACATATAACTGACTCACGATGCAGTATACCTAAAACTAACATGACACTGTAAATCAAGTATACTTCAATTAAAAACAATTCAGAACACCTGGGTCTGGTCAGACTTCCAAAAGTTTGTTGAGTTTTAAAATGGGTTTGAATGATTTTCAAGAAACCATTCCAAGAAGATAGATGTTGGATGTACACATAATTGCAGATCACAGACAAGTGAAAGTCTGCATATGTATTTATATATTTGCACATCAAACTTGTTTTTCTGGTCCTTGGGAACCCTAGGAACAGCCATTATATGTGCATAGCCATTTATCTCACTTTCTGAATAGTTGTTTTTTTTTTTTTTTCAGTTGCTCTAAGAGAATATTTAATTTTAGCATCACAATAATGATAACTCTGGAAAGTAGTCTCCCTTCCATCCTGACAGGCTTTCCAACACAATAACTTCAGGCATAAATAACAATTGACATGTTAGAGTACTGTCCAAAGATTAGCTAATGTGACTGGGAGAAAAAATATGTCTCCACTTCTCTCTAGGACAGGGAACATCTTCTGAAAGCTACGCCTTGGTACAATTTTGAAAGTTGGTAAATTTGTTTGAAATAACCAAAGGTCATCAGGGAGGCAGTTCTATGATTATCAATATCAAGGTTTTCAGCCAGATGGGCTGCATTTGAACCTCCTCCCCAGCCCCAGGCTGTTCACCACATATTAGCCAGTCACCTTGGTGACTTGCCCTCCATAAACCTCAGAGACCTGACCTTTGACACAGGAATCAGGTAACCCATGAGAGCAGTGAGAGAGGTGAGAGGAGAAATGAAGTCCTGTGGATGAGCCTAGCAAGTAGCAAGTGCTCAGGAACTGCGCCTCACTTCCCGGGCCTGGTGTCACTGTACCGCTCAGCCCTTGGAAGCACAGAGATGATGAGACTAGCAGCCTTCCTCATCTTCCTTTCCTTTTAAATTTCGTTTCTGTTGAATTTGAGAGAGGGGGCCAAGGCCCCCAGCTCACACAGGACCAGTGTCTGCAGCAGGGATGGCTGGGAGGCCCATTAGGCTGACCTGGGGGCCCACCAGGTCCCCATATGGTTTTCACATCACCAGGCTTGTTTTGACTTTGTTGAGCTTTCTCACCACAATCCCTTCACGACTCTGGGAGAGAGAAGTGAGGCCATCCTGAGTGAGGGCTGTGCACACAGACTCGCTGAGGGTACAGGGAAGGAAAACACCTCCCAGGCCTGTGCAGAAGCCCCCAGAAGGGCCCCCTGCAGTGACTCTCCCCACCCGCCCCTCTCCTTCCCAGGCTCCCAGCCTGTAGCCTGTGTCGGCCTTGCAACAACTCAGTCATGTCTGCTCTTTCTTCCCAGAGGAGAACGGCCTGGGGAATTTGGCAGCAAACAAAAGCCATGAGCAGCGTCTGGTCTGGCGGAGGCGGGCCCTGGGCTCTGCTGGGCTATCCGTGGGCTGCACCCTCCCTCAGCTGCTCTTCGACAGTTGGTCCTCTGGTCAGTTCCAGTACCAGCAACTGGTCATCCAGAAATAAAAATGGATCAAGGAAATCAGGCCCTTCCTGTGCAGGGTAGTGGAGCAGGTCTGGATATAGCTCGTGAGTACTGTGTGAAGCCATATCAATACTAATGATGATATTACTAATTATCATCAGTTCAAGCCATAGATGCTGAGCTCCATATTATTTACTTTTATTTATTTATTTACTTGTGGCTTCACTGGTTCTGCGTTGCTGTGTGCAAGGCTTTCTGTAGCTGCAGTGAGCTGGGGTTGCTCTCTAGTTGCCGTGCACAGGCTTCTCATTGCAGTGGCTTCCCTTGTGGAGCACAGGCTCTAGGGAGCACCGGGTTTAGGGAGCACAGCTATAGGTACAAGGGTTTCAGTAGTTGCAGCATGCAGGCTTCCTAATTCTGGCAGCATGTGCTGAGTTGCTCTGCGTGGGTCATGTGAAATCTTCCCAAATTAGGGATAGAACCTGTGTCCTTTGAATTGGCAGGCGAATTCTTAACCACTGGACCATGAGGGAAGTCTGAGCTCCATATTTATGGAGCCCCAACTATATACCCGGTGCTGGACTAATGCTGAACATAGGTCTATTGTGTCAGCATGGGTGCAAATCACTTTTCATATGCCATCTTAAACTAGCCTGCTCCTTAACCTCATGAAGTAGAAAAATAGGCTTAGAAAAATAGGGAAACTTTCCCCAAATATTATCACTAGAATGGAAGCTGCTGGTTGGGTGGTGGGCCAAAAAATGAAGCCAAGACTCTGACAGTTGTGAGGTGATCCTGTCCATCTGCCGTGGATGACCACAAGTCCACATTAAGACTTCTGTTACATGCAGCTCATCTAACTTTAATGCTCTCCAAGATCTCTTCCCATTCTGGAGTCCTGACTATGAACACAATGTCCAGCTTGCCTTGCAGCCCTTCACTTTCTAACCTTTAGAACCCATGTAGAGCCTTACTCACTCCTCTGCTTTCTCCTCTACCTCAGGCGTCCCTTGGATAAGGAAAGAGAGGTCTTCCCAGCGCTGGAGAACAGCCCTTCAGTTCAGGGGCGCCTGGCTCCACCCGCTCTTAAAATCTCTTCTAATTCCCGAGTCCCTGCCTTGTTCTGAGACGAAGTTGCCATTTCCACCACGACCACCCTGGCCCCCTAGGATCCTCCTGACCCATCCTGCTGCTTGTTTGGTGCTGCGGGCCCCTGAACTGGGTGCTAGCTGAGAGTTTGTTAATAGGTATAGGGAGGGAAGGAGCGAGCTTATGAAGCTCTGCGACTGGAGAAAAGCTTCCAGTTGCTGGCTCTAGCAGGTCAGTTTGGTGGAAACGGAAGGCTGGTACTTCTGAGGTTTCAGGCCTCGGGTCTGGGTATCTAACTTCAAGGAAAGATGGAGCGTAATCTCTTCTGCCCTTGTCTTCCACTCTGGACACTGTATCTTTATCATCAGTTGGTTGTGACCAACAACTCCACCATCTTCTTCAGCTCAGTTTCAAGCATCTCTCTGACCCCACTTGCCATGTTTTCAGCGTCTTTTCCCTGCAGCTCGTCTTGCACCATTCTCAGCCTCGTTGGGCAGAAGGCTCCCTACAGCCTACAGGCAGTGTCCCCCACTTCCCTTCCTCAGTTGCCTCCAGCCCCAGTGTAGAGCCCACGATCCACATCTAGAGTCACTTCCTTGCAAGAACCTTCAACCCCTTTCCCTCTCTCTTTTCGCTGAACTTTTTTTTGATAAAACATGAACTCTCCTTAAATCCTGGTCCCCAGCTGCGCACAGGCCGATGAAGAAGATTGGAGGGAAGCACTCACCCATGCTGTCTGGTCTTACTCCACATCCTCGACCACTAACCTCAGATCAGTCCTGGGCCTGTCCACTGATCCTAGTATGTGTCTCCACGTCTCCTTACCCGTCCTCACTTGAAGTTGATGGTCTTGCTCTCTGCTTCACTGTGAGAAGGGAATGATGGGAAGAGATTCCCATGTGCCCTCTGCCTCGCTCCCCCCACCCCCTCAACCCCCAACTAGCCTGCTTGCTCCCATACACTGACCTCCCTCTGCCCGTTAGGAGAGAGGCCAGGGCCAGCTGCATCAAAGCCAAAGGTTTTCTTGCAACTCAACAAACCTCCACTTCCTCTGTTTCATTGGCCGGAACCAGGCTTCATCCTCCTTGCTGTAAAAGAGACTGAGAAAGGAAAGGCTGTCTCTTCTGCTTCTGTAGCAAAAGCGCAAGGTCTAGGGGGTTGTGACTGGCATTGGAGTGTCTGCCACAAATTCAGTCTCATTCCGAGGCTCATTCACAGCAGCAAATTGGTTTCCTGGATTATGTGATGTTCTTCTGGAGGGTCCTTCCCTCTTCAAAGTGGGTGGGGGAGGGGAGCTCATGGACACTGTTCTAGGAGGAGGAGGGTTCTCAGCCAGGCTAAAAGGAAGGGAACAGCTCTTCTGGGCTTTTTGACTTCCTATTTCCCTCTAGACCTTAATCAACATGCTAACTACTACCTTATTCAATCTATAGGACAGAGTCCCTACAACTTAAACCGAGCTGGAGGTTCTGTTTTACTTATGTTTCTTTCTTGGTGATTGGTAGGTATTTTTTCATATTCTCTCAACTATGTATTTATGTTGGGGATTGAGATTGCTTTATAAAAAAAGGCAAAGATACAATGAAATTCTAAACCAATTAAAACAATGAAGGCTTATCGATGAAGGTGCAGAATAGTTATACCGGGGTGTTCAGGATAAGGTAAATGCGTCCAGTTAAGGGTAAACCTCAAGTCTGAGCTTCCTGGGCAATGTAATAGTGTATGGTAGCCACTAAAGAGCAAAAGGGTGTCAGGGGTAGGGAGAAGAAAGTGGATGAAGAGAGTCAAAATGTACAAACTCTCAGCTGTAAGGTAAATTAGGTACTAAGAATGTAGTGTACAACATGATACATATTTAATTGCTGTATGTTCTGTGTGAAAAGTTGTCAAGAGGGTAAATCCTAAGAGTTCCCATCACAAGGAAAAACTTCAAAAATTTTCCTTAGTATTGTATCTGTATGAAATGATGGATGGTCACTCAGCTTATTGTGGTCAAGTCATTATGCTGTATACCTTAAAATTATACAGTGCTGTATGTTAATTCAGTTCAGTTGCTCAGTCATGTCCGACTCTTTGCAACCCCATGGACTGCAGCACGCCAGGCTTCCCTTTCAATCACCATTTTCTGGAGCTTGGTCAAACTCATGTCCATCAAGTCGGTGATGCATTCAACCATCTCATCCTCTGTTGTCCCCTTCTCCTCCTGCCTTCAATCTTTCCAAGCATGAGGGTCTTTCCCAATGAGTCAGTTCTTCGCATCAGGTGGCCAAAGTATAGGAGCTTCAGCTTCAGCATCAGTCCTTCCAATGAACACCCAGGACTGATCTCCTTTAGAATGGACTGGTTGGATCTCCTTGCAGTCCAAGGGACTCTCAAGAGTCTTCTCCAACACCACAGTGCAAAAGCATCAGTTCTTCAGTGCTCAGCTTTCTTTATGGTCCAACTCTCACATGCATACATGACTACTGGAAAAACCATAGCTTCGACTAGACGGATCTTTGTTGGCAAAATTATGTCTCTGCTTTTGAGGAGAAAGAGTGAAAGTGTGTCTCATCAGTCTGACTCAGTTCAGAAAACAGGAAGTTCTGGGGGGTCTGGTCTGGATCAGCTTCTTTCTGTTGTGGATGTCCGCGAGGAAGGTGGTGGCAGTGTCTGCTGTAACAACTACCATGTTGAAGTCCCATGGCTACAGAGGCTCCTCACTGGGACTTGAACTTGGAGATGAACTATGGGAGCCTGAGGAGCTTTGTGAATAATGGGGAATGTTCACCAACTGTGAGGTGTTGGAAGAGGCAGGCACCAATCACTCCAGAGACATTGTATTTGTCAGCAGCCCCCCGTGGAAGAAGTCAAAGCATCTCTGCTTTTGAGGAGAAAGAGTGAAAGTGTGTCTCATCAGTCTGACTCAGTTCAGAAAACAGGAAGTTCTGGGGGGTCTGGTCTGGATCAGCTTCTTTCTGTTGTGGATGTCCGCGAGGAAGGTGGTGGCAGTGTCTGCTGTAACAACTACCATGTTGAAGTCCCATGGCTACAGAGGCTCCTCACTGGGACTTGAACTTGGAGATGAACTATGGGAGCCTGAGGAGCTTTGTGAATAATGGGGAATGTTCACCAACTGTGAGGTGTTGGAAGAGGCAGGCACCAATCACTCCAGAGACATTGTATTTGTCAGCAGCCCCCCGTGGAAGAAGTCAAAGCAGCCATGCATGCAAGGCCTCTGAAGATGGATGGACAAAAAAACTTCAAGGCGAGCCAAACAAGCTTTTCTCAAGAGAAGGCTCTCGAAAGCCTGCCAATCTGGCTAAGTTAGACACTGAAGAACTCCTCTCAAGAGGTTAGTTGAATGGTATGGAAATAAATAATAAGGCTGAGTGATATTGTGATAGAATCCAATTTATCGATGGTCAAAAACTGCAGTGGTTATGGTGGTCTTGGTGACAGTCCTGGTGGAGAAGGCAAATAATGTGGGAATGAGGGAGGTGGCAGAACCCACAATGCCTTGCTTGGTCAATTACAATTAATCCTCAAATTTTGTTTCAGGAAAGGACCAAGATGTCAGAGGCAGAAACCCTGGCTCTAATGGTGGTGGAAATCACTCTTCTGGCAAAACACAAGACCAAGGTGTCTCTGGTGGCTCCAGATGGTGGTAAGAGCTCCAGTGGGCACAGATAGTAATCACTGCAGGGAGATAAGCCCTGGCAGGGGTGAAAAGCAGGAAAGTGAAAGGGCAGCTGCACTTCAGTCTGGGCTGATGGCCATCCCACATGCACTGTGGGGCAGCCTGGGTCCCTTCGAGGTCAATTTTGTGCTATAAGATTGATAAATATTTCTGATGTCGCTCCTGAATAAAGCAGGTCTGTGAATTCAGCCAAAGCAGTACTAGGCCCTCTAAGCCAAGTTGTACAATATGTCCCTTCAGGCCAAGGCCTCCAAAATACCCCCACATGCTACTCCTCTGGGGCCCTTTTCTTTAGTTGGACTGAATGGCTTAAAGGGTCCCCTAACAGCCCTGGTTCAGAGGTAGTCACAGAATGAGGGAATCTTAGAGTCATGAGTACGTGTGTGCTCAGTTGTGTCTAACTCTTTGCAACCCCATGGACTGTAGCCTGCCAGGCTCCTCTGTCCATGGATAATATCCAGGCAAGATTACTGGGTTGGGTTGCCATTTCCTTCTCCACTAGAATAAGGAAGAGACCTTAGAGGTGTTCTACTCAAACAATCTTATTTTATAGAAGGGAAAAATGAAGTGCACAGAAAATTACCTTACTCTTCTGTTCAAATTAAAACTAGAGGCTGTACCAGTTTAAATCTCATTTGGCAGTGATCACTTAAAATGAAAGAGCATTTATTACTATTTACTTACAGAAAGTCTGGAGGGAGGTGATTTCACTCATTTTTTTCACTGACTCAAAGGTATCCACAAAGAGCTAGGCTTCTGGATTGCCATCAGGTTGGCTTTTTACCCTTGTGCTTGCTACCTCATGATCAAAACATAGCTGCAACAGCTCCAGGCATATGTCTTCAGACAAACAGTCCAAGCAGAAGAGAAGGGAAAAAGAAGAAACTATGTTTCTTTTTAACTAGGTGGAAGGTGATTCCCAAAACCTCCCTCAGAAGACTCCCCTTTATATCTCACTGGTCACTTCTTGTGGCAAAGGAGCCTGGGGAAGTAAATATCCCGTAGAGGGAAGTGGGAGAGTTAGGGTTAGCTTAGACTAATCATGAGGCATGTTGAAGAGCTAGGCCCGTTTCTACCCACAGCAAAATAGGGTCTTGTTGGTGAGGAAGAAAGAATGATGAGGGAAAGAGATAGTTTCTAGAGCAACCTGGGGTGTCTGCCACCATCTGCGTGGTGGAGGAAATGTAGGCTTTGGGGTGAAAAACGCTGGGATTCAAATCTTAGCTCTACTGTAGACTTCCCCGGTGGCTCAGACAGTAAAGCATCGTCTACAATGCAGCAGTACCTGGGTTCGATCCCTGGGTCGGGAAGTTCGCTGGAGAAGGAAAAGGCAACCCACTCCAGTACTCTTGCCTAGAAAATCCCATGGACGGAGGAGCCTGGTGTCCATGGGGTCGCAAAGAGTCGGACACGACTGAGTGACTTCACTTCACTTCACTGTTTACTGTGACTAAGTTCCTTAGCTTCTCTAGGATTCATTTCTCTTTACTTTAAAATGCAAGAAATACACGTTCCCTGGTCGCTCAGTGGTAAAAATCTGCCTGCCATGCAGGAGACATGGGTTCAGTCCCTGGCCTGGGAAGATCCACAGGCCCTGAAGCAACTAAGCCCAGTGCCACAACTATTGAGGCTGTGCTCTGCAACCAGAGAAGCCATCACAATGAGAAGTCCATGTACCGCAATCAGAGAGTAGCCCTGCTTGCCTTAACTAGAGAAAGCCCATGCAGCAACAACAGCCCCAATAAATACATATGTATATATTCATTATATAAATAAATAACTTATTATTTATATATTTATAATTTATATATTAAAGCATGGCCAAATAAATAAATAATGAATGAAAAATTTAAAAGCAAGAAATATAATGTATGTACTGACACACAGCTATTACTGTAACTACTAATAGTCTATCAAGTACTTTCTCATAATTTCAAGTATTCACATCCTCACCAGTCTTTGAGGTAGGGAGTAATTCCTTTGATTAATCTGTCCAAGAGGACATGGGAAGCAGGTGGTACAGCTGGAACTTAGACCTGGAGACACAAACATCTCTGTCCTCCCCTCAACCCTCCCCATGACGTTCTGATTGTCCAGTGCATGTGGGCCGGTCATTGGAGATAAAGGCTCTTTCAGAAATGCCATCTAAATCCCATTTTTCTGTCTCCAGAGAGACACACTATAAGGAAACAAGAGAAGTACAAAGCTCTCAAGGAGTCTAAGGCAGTGTACCTGGGCCCAGGAAGGCCCTGTTCTATTTCAGTGTCACAATCCAGGACCCATATGAGTCAAATAAGAGCCCAGAAGAGACTGTTCATCTACACACAGGGGGAGCATGAGCTGGAGATCTGCTCTTTGACCTGCCTGGCATTCACTTCCTAATTATAAGCAACCTGTTTTCACTCCTGGTCCCAGCGATCCAGTGGGGAATCCAGACCTCACCTGCTCTGCTCCAGGGCTGGGCATGTGATCTACACCTGATCAATCATCATTTTCTATCCTCTTGGTCAAGATGATCACCTTTGGGTTGAGAATATAACCCAAGCTTAGCCAATGAGACTCAATCCTGGAACTTTCGCTGGAGATACTGGGAGGGAGGTTGTCTCTTTGAGCTGAGAGTTGCACGCTGTGTGGCTGAGCTCAGCCTGGAGCTGCCAAGGAGAGTCACCTGGCTAGAGCCTGCATGGGAAAGAAAACAGGCAAGAGAGGAGAAGCCGGCCTGGGACCTGTGGACTTATGAACACTGTTGGAGCCTATGAACCCATATGTTCCGCCATACTTGAACCCCCCCAAGTCTACCTTTGGATTTTCTGAGCAGTTACACAAGCTTAGAAATTTCATATTGATCCTTGCTGCTGCTGATAAGTCACTTCAGTCATGGCCAACTCTGTGCGACCCCAGAGACGGCAGCCCAC
Source organism: Aepyceros melampus (assembly GCA_006408695.1). Taxonomy (NCBI): domain Eukaryota; kingdom Metazoa; phylum Chordata; class Mammalia; order Artiodactyla; family Bovidae; genus Aepyceros; species Aepyceros melampus. Next base: position 99,646 of record SJXQ01002669.1, read on the forward strand.
CAGGCTGCCCCGTCCCTGGGATTCTCCAGGCAAGAACACTGGAGTGAGTTGCCATCTCCTTCTCCAATGCATGAAAGTGAAAAGTGAAGTCGCTCAGTCATGTCTGACTCTTCGCGACCCCATGGACTGCAGCCTACCAGGCTCCTCCATCCATGGGATTTTCCAGGCAAGAGTATTGATCCTTAAGCCAGTTTAAATGGAGTTTCTGTCATTTTTTTTTTTTCCTGTAGAAAGTATCCTGACTACTTTGAAAAGAAAGCTTTTTCTCCTATGTCCCTAGATAAGATACCTGGGATTCTCCAGGCAAGAACACTGGAGTGAGTTGCCATCTCCTTCTCCAATGCATGAAAGTGAAAAGTGAAGTCGCTCAGTCATGTCTGACTCTTCGCGACCCCATGGACTGCAGCCTACCAGGCTCCTCCATCCATGGGATTTTCCAGGCAAGAGTATTGATCCTTAAGCCAGTTTAAATGGAGTTTCTGTCATTTTTTTTTTTTCCTGTAGAAAGTATCCTGACTACTTTGAAAAGAAAGCTTTTTCTCCTATAGTCCCTAGATAAGATGAAAACCATTCCACTAGCCTTGCTCCTTTGCTCTGTAGCTGAGACCAGCCCTGCTCTCTCAGCTAAACATCATGGATTATTCTTCAGCATCACAGACTGACACCGTGATGACCCCATCTCCAACAATGACCTCAGGACTGAGGGATTTTGGTTTGAGTGGGAGACAGCTGTGAGCAGAGGCTTTCCATGGAAAAGATTCAGCTTTTCCATTGCTTTGCTGACTCAAGCTTTCTATGGAGATCACTCTTCATCACTGTAAGCAATCAGACATCCGCTGTGACATTAAGCCAGTTTTCTACTATATAAACCATCAGTGGGGCACTACTATCCGCTTCCTCAAAGCATCCTGTGCCCTCCCCTGGTACCCGGCTTGTGACTGCTAGCTCATGTTCAAGAACTCATGTAGCTGATGAGAAAGAAAAGTTGAAGTTTTGCAGAAATGAGGGCAGAGAAGTCCACAAATTTTTACTGACTTCAATTTTCTCACTCAAGTAAGCATTTAATGAGGTAGAGAGAAAGGTATCATAATAGGTTTGTTGTTATTCTTTGTCAGAGGCTTTCCAGAGGGAGTAAAGCCATTTGTTCCACAGCACAGACTGGAGAATCAAGTCATTTCAGGTGTCTGGTCTGTCTCCAAAGGGGCTGGATCTGTTTGTGTTCATACTGACCTTTCATCACCAAAGGAAGGCAACCCCCTGGGGGCTTAGCGGAGGCAACTTTTTAATCTAGCACTTGTCTATAAATGTGCTTTAATTCTCACTTCTCCCTCTTCAGGCACCTCTCTGCCTGCAGTTTTTCTCGCATCCATTCTAATGGGCAGACAGGAATGAGTGGGCACAAACAAGACCTGATCCCTGGGATCTGGCAGGATTTGCTTTGGGGATGTGTACATGCTTATCTTGTGTTGTTGGAAGAGGGTGTTTGCTATGACCAGTGCATTTTCTTGGCAAAACTCTATTAGTCTTCGCCCTGCTTCATTCCGCATTCCAAGGCCAAATCTGCCTGTTACTCCAGGTGTTTCTTGACTTCCTACTTTTGCATTCCAGTCCCCTATAATGAAAAGGACATCTTTTTTGGGTGTTAGTTCTAAAAGATCTTGTAGGTCTTCATAAAACCGTTCAACTTCAGCTTCTTCAGCATTACTGGTTGGGGCATAGATTTGGATAATTGTGATATTGAATGGTTTGCCTTGGAGACGAACAGAGATCATTCTGTTGTTTTTGAGATTGGATCCAAGTACTGCATTTCGGACTCTTTTGTTGACCATGATGGCTACTCCATTTCTTCTGAGGGATTCCTGCCCGCAGTAGTAGATATAATAGTCATCTGAGTTAAATTCACCCATTCCAGTCCATTTTAGTTCGCTGATTCCTAGAATGTCGACGTTCACCCTTGCCATCTCTTGTTTG
>SJXQ01002669.1:101666-165105 GCA_006408695.1 Aepyceros melampus
TCTTGAGAGTCCCTTGGACTGCAAGGTGATCCAACCAGTCCATTCTGAAGGAGATCAACCCTGGGATTTCTTTGAAAGGAATGATGCTAAAGCTGAAGCTGCACTACTTTGGCCACCTCATGCGAAGAGTTGACTCATTGGAAAAGACTCTGATGCTGGGAGGGATTGGGGGCAAGAGGAGAAGGGGACAACAGAGGATGAGATGGCTGGACGGCATTGCTGACTAGATGGACGTGAGTCTGAGTGAACTCTGGGAGTTGGTGATGGACAGGGAGGCCTGGCATGCAGAGATTCATGGGGTCGCAAAGAGTCGGCCACAACTGAGTGACTGAACTGAACTGAGGTTTCATCAGTTTTAAGTCTATTGGAGTCAGCTGGTTGAAGCCAGAAAGGACATTATCTCAGATGTTTGGGGTCATAAATCAAGGGATTAGTTTAAGCTAACAACCATGGAAAAAGTTATGTTGGTCTTGCTTTTCCTTTGTTACTTCCTTTCCTCACTTCCTTAGTTAGTAACTGAGTGTGCTCTTTGAAACTCAGGGAAGATCTAGGAGACGAAAACCTTTTTCTATAAACAATAAATGGCCGACACAGAAAGGCTTTTGACCCTGGGAGGGCCCTGCTGTGTTCTGCTCCCTTTAGCTTCTTTCATATTATAGTCATTTAGAGGTTCTTCTGTCCTCAGTGAATGTGGCAGAGTGACCAGCAAGGTGAGAGATGGAAACATCACAAGATGCTTGTATTCATAATTTGATGCTTTTCTTAAATAGAGTCCTCAAATTTTATAATCTTAAGTACCTAGAAATCCTATATCTGCCACCTGCTAGTGTTCATGTCTCAGCCCTGGAGTTCATGGAGAGTGGGAGCATGAAGAACCTTCTCATAAGGGCAGCTCAGAACAGGAGTGTCCTTAGGAGGGAATAAGCTTCAAATAGGTGAGGGATATGGTGGCTTGTGCTTAGCTAAACAGGGCTTCCAGGTTGCAGAGTTGAGCGAGTTGGTAGGTAGGTCAGCAGGAAGAAGGACTGAAATGAAAGTTCCCAGACATGCCAGCTAACTGGGAACTTTGAATCTGAGGCAGTGCTGGAAGATGTCAAGAATGAAACAGAGTGGTACTACCTGGTCCATAGATTCCAACTAGACCTTTGATGTAGGATGTTTTTGTGCCAACTGAGGCATTTTGTGTTAGGTAGGATGTCTGTGGTTAGATGGTGGTTGTTATTTTTGCATTAATGTCCAGCCAGTGAACTGTGTGTTCTCTGCTCAAGATTCCAAATGGGTGTTATTATTATCATCTCTATTTTAAGATGGGGATACCTAAGATTCAGGGAGGTTAAGTAATCTGTCCACATACATTAAGTTGCAGTTCTACTAGTTGGAAAGGGAGTAGGATGAGGTCTTTCTTTGGATTTCCAGACCCAGTGCCTTTTCTAGTGTTTGCGTGGTGTCACTCTCATTTTGACAGTCTTCATCTCTTATTAAAGCAAAGTGATTTCTACTTTCCTCTCAATTGACATGATGATTTCAGACAGAAATTTTAAACACAAATGTAATGATGGTCTTGCTTTCCACACCAAAAGAGCCCCACTAGTGGTCCTTCATTCATTCATTCCATTCACAAAATTTGAGTCCCTATAATGGTACCAGCACAATTCTAGCCCTAAGGAAACAGGGAAGGAAAACAGAATTATAACTCCTAAGGAGCCGTCAGGAGAGTGAAAAAGTTGGCTTAAAGCTCAATATTCAGAAAACGAAGATCATGGCATACAGTCCCATCACTTCATGGGAAATAGATGGGGAAACAGTGGAAACAGTGTCAGACTGTATTTTTCTAGGCTCCAAAATCACTGCAGATGGTGACTGCAGCCATGAAATTAAAAGACGCTTACTCCTTGGAAGAAAAGTTATGACCAACCTAGATAGCATATTCAAAAGCAGAGATATTACTTTGCTGACTAAGGTCCGTCTAGTCAAGGCTATGGTTTTTCCAGTGGTCATGTATGGATGTGAGAGTTGGACTGTAAAGAAGGCTGAGCGCCGAAGAATTGATGCTTTTGTACTGTGGTGTTGGAGAAGACTCTTGAGTGTCCCTTGGACTGCAAGGAGATCCAACCAGTCCATTCTGAAGGAGATCGGCCCTGGGATTTCTTTGGAAGGAATGATGCTGAAGGTGAGCTCCAGTACTTTGGCCACCTCATGCGAAGAGTTGACTCATTGGAAAAGACTCCGATGCTGGGAGGAATTGGGGGCGGAAGAAGGGGACAACCCAGGATGAGATGGCTGGATGGCATCACTGACTCCATGGGTGTGGGTCTGGGTGAACTCCAGGAGTTGGTGATGGACAAGGAGGCCTGGCGTGCTGCAATTCATGGGGTTGCAAAGAGTCGGACACGACTGAGCGACTGAATTGAAGGAGCCTTCATTCTTGTCGTATTTGCAATGAGATGTCATTCATAACTATCATATTGGGGGGAAAATGAGTCTGAAAACACCAAGAGTTAAGGAAGAAGTGGAGTGACAGTTATTCTTGAGAGTATAAATTGGTAAAAATCACTCTGGAGGGCAAGTTGACAGTATCTGAAAAAGCTGAAAATGTGTCATGAAGTCATAAAGCAGCAATTCTGCCTCTTGAAATATCCTTGGGAAAAACCTTGCATATACACACAAGGAGCTATTTATTTAAAATGTTTGTTATTATAGCATTACTTATAAAAAAATTGAAAGTCACTTGATTGTCCATAAAAGAATAGATAAATAAATTGTAGTATAGATAAAGTATACTACACAGAAATTAAATGAAATAACTATTATCATATCTGTCTCCATGGATAAATCTTAAATACAAGGTTCTAATTTATAATTTCTTTTATAAATATCTTTTAGAGATACAGCTTTTCTTGGTATTGAAAAATGATTTATTTAAATTACATTTTTAAACTGTATTGGTGGGATATAGGAATACTATTAATGTTTACATACTGATTTTATATTCCAGCAAGTTTACTGAACTCTCTTTAGTTTCGATTTTTTGTGTATTTGACTAGATGTTCTATGTAAACACTCAAATGAGCTATTACAAATAATGGATTTTGTTTCTTCCTTTTCAATAAATATTTTATTTATGTTAATCTCTAAAATCTTCAGCACAATATTCAGTTAAAAAATAGATAGCAGATAGCATTGTCTTGTACTTAATTCTTTATTTTAATTAACCTTTTTGTGTGTGTGTGTGGTGAGAGGGCTTCTCATTAGTGACTTCTTTTGTTGCTGAGCACAGGCTGTAGGCACACAGGCTTTAGAAGCTGTGGCACACAAGCTCAGGAGTCGTGCTCCAAGGCAGGTGGAATCTTCCCAGGCTGGAGATCGAACCCCTATCCCCTGTATTGGCATGTAGATTCTTATTATCTGTGCCACCAGGGAATTCCTGTATTTAATTTTTAATGATACATTATAAAGGATTATTGTAGGTTATTTTTGAGACATCCTTTAGCAAATTAGTAGTATCTTTTATTGAAGTTTTAAAATATTGAATGAATGTTGAACTTTAACAAATGGTCTCCTGCCTCTTTGAAATAATTATATTTTCCCTCTTCATCTTGCTGATAAAGCAGATTGTTTAAAGAATTTTTCTCTTGTTAGACAATCCTTGTATCCCTAGGGTGCACCCAACTTGGTCTTTTTTTAATTTTTCTTTTATTTTTGGCTGTGCTGCACGGCTTGTGAAATCTTTGTTCCCTGTCCAGGGATTGAACCCAGGCCCCCAGCAATGGAAGCAGGGAGTACTCACCCCTGGACTGTCAGGGAATTTCCCCACCTTGGTCTTGATATATTTTAATATGCATTGTAGGATCCCATTTGCTGGTATTTTATTTGGAATTTTGGAAACTAAGACTATAAGTGGAATTGTTTTATAACTTTTAATTCTCATATTGTCTTTTCTTGGTTTCAAGATATCCTAGCCTCGAGATTTGGACTGTGAAGAAGGCAGAGCGCTGAAGAATTGATGCTTTTGAAGTGTGGTGTTGGAGAAGACTCTTGAGAGTCCCTTGGACTGCAAGGAGATCCAACCAGTCCATTCTGAAGGAGATCAACCCTGGGATTTCTTTGGAAGAACTGATGCTAAAGCTGAAACTCCAGTACTTTGGCCACCTCATGTGAAGAGTTGACTCATAGGAAAAGACTCTCATGCTGGGAGGGATTGGGGGCAGGAGGAGAAGGGACAACAGAGGATGAGATGGCTGGATGGCATCACTGACCCGATGGACGTGAGTCTTGAGTGAACTCTGGGAGTTGGTGATGGACAGGGAGGCCTGGCGTGCTGCGATTCATGGGGTCGCAAAGAGTCGGACACGGCTGAGCAACTGAACTGAACTGAACTGAGCCTCATACTGTAACATAAACTAGATAACTTGTCATCTTTTTGTGTTCTCTAGAGCAATTTGCATGACAAGTAAGTAAGTAAAGTCAAGTCACTCAGTCGTGTCCGACTCTTTGTGACCCCATGGACTGCAGCCCACCAAGCTCCTCAGTCCGTGAGATTCTCCAAGCAAGAATACTGGAGTGGGTTGCCATTTTCTTCTCCAGGGGATCTTCCCAACCCAGGGAATCTTCCCAACCCAGGGATTGAACCCAGGTCTCCCGCATTGGAGGCAGACGCTTTAACCTCTGAGCCACCAGGGAAGTCCATAAGACCAGGCATAAGACAAGGATTATCTATTTATTCCTTGAAAGTCTAGTAGAACTTCCCTGTAAGAGTACATTGTGTATTTTGTTTTCTAAGTAGACTTAGCTACTGATGCATTTTATCTAATGTTTATAAGTCTGTTTTTTTAATTTCTTGATTTTAACAACTTGGAATTTTTCTAGGAATTTGTCCTTTTTGTCTGAGTTTCCCAATTTGTAGCTATAAAAGGTTTCATGATTTTTGATTTTTTAAAAGTGGTTGTGATATCTATAAATATGTTCTTGAGACTTAATGTTCTTTGTCCTCTATATTTTTTCCTGATCAACATGCTCGAAACTATATCCATTTCATTACTCTTATCAAAGTACAAACTGTTTTGTTGTTGTTCCTCTCCTTTATTTTCAATGTAGTAATTACTATTATTTGTATTTTTAAAGGTCTTTGGATTTCCTCTTGTTTACTTTTCTAGCTTATGAGTTGGACATCTAGCTAATTAATTTAACTTTTATTTCTTATATACATGTTTAAAGTTATACATTTCCTTCTAAATACCTCGTTGCATTTTATAAGTTGTTATGAAGAATTCTCATAGTAATTTATTTCTATATAGTTTCTAATTTCCATTCCTTGCTGTTTTTCCTAATTGCAGTATGCTTCTTTTCATGATCCTTTGAATTATTAAGACCAAAGTTTTTCAATTTACAAACATCAGATTATTTTGGCTAACATTTTATTACTGATTTCTAATTATAGTTCATTTTGTTCAAAGTCGCCAATAATTTGGCATTAGTTTGGATTTGTTTTATATAGCCTTGTAAGTATTCAAATTTTGTAAATGGTTGCGTAAATTTAAAAAAAATTGTATCCACTAATTATTAGATGTTCTTTCTTTATAAATATCCTTTTAATTCACACTTTTTGTTTAAATTTTCTGTTATTGTTGTTTAGTCACTAAGTTATATTTGACTTTTTTGCAATCCCATGTTTGTAGTCTGGCAGGCTCCTTAATTTTTGGTCTACATGTATGTACATACATGCATACATGTGTATGCATAAGCTTACATCTGTTTTCTGGTTCTGTTTGCTGAGAGGGCCTAAAGCAATATCTTTGGAAACAAGAAGGAGACCTAGCCCTCAGATCTTGGTTTCTAAATGCCATTCTCCACTTGGAGGAATCAGAACTTGAAGAAATGGCTGATTCTAGGACAGGCAAATACAGAGAATCACAATTTACTTGTGAAGCCCAAAAGAACCAACCTCTATGGGAACTAGCACTGAGTGGGGAAACCTGAACTTTAATTGACAAATTTCTGGAAGCTCAGTGTTGACAAGTCTAAGAAATAAAAACTCCAGGGAGACCAAGTCATTGATGGGCCACCCCATTTCCATGACTTTTACCTCCTGGAGCTCTGCAGTTTTCTCATGGTGCATATGTGTGTAAAAGTGGTAGTCACTCGGTCATGTCCAACTCTTTGCAACCCCATGGACTGTAGCCTACCAGGCTCTGTCCATGGGATTCTCTAGGCAATACTGGAGTGTGTTGCCATTTCCTGTTCCAGGGGATCTTTCTGACCTGAATGTGTGAAGTTCACAATCGGCAATATAAGCTCACTAACAGACATGATTGTAGGAATACAGAATACTTGCCTTGCCCCATACCATACCACTACATTGCTAAAGGCCTGTTTACACAACTTCTTCAGCCAGTATCCATGATGTACTTATTATAGGGAAGCAAGATAGAAAGGGTATATGGTTGACCCTTGAACAACATGGAGTTTAGGGGCACTGACCCTTCTCTAAGTCCATGTAACTTTATCGTGGGCCCTCCCTGTCTGCAGTGCAGAATCTGCAGATTCAACCAACTGTGGATTGTGCACTCTCCCCCTCACAGATGGCCTGGTAACTTCCTCCCCCAAATCCAAGGTTTGTAAATAGGTTAAAATTAAGAATCTTTTAGATTATCTTAGTATCTTAAATGATTATGATCTATAACATCAGAAATGGTTAAGCAAAAATTCAACTTTAGAAAATGTGTAGTTACATCTTTATTTTCCCAGTTACATTTTTATTTATTTTTATAATCATTTCTGCTTTCTTTTCTAGAATCATGACAATGTTTAAAATGTAGTCTTAAGAATTCTGTTTCATGGCATTTGACACTTACTTGAAATAAAATGCTTTGTTAACTCAAAAAGAATGCTTGAAAGAATGTCATGTGCCTAGTTTTAGATATAGATCACATGGGAGCTACTTTACATTGCAAAAAAAAAATTAGTATAAAAGCTAGTAAATAGTGATTTATGATCTCCCTAAAATGGGCACTCAAACTAGCTGTGATTGTTCTGCTTCTGAGCTAAGATGTGAAATTGTAAAGGCGGCAAGGTGGTGTTGAGGTTTATAGTGACAAACACTTTAGTTGTTCTACCACAGTAGCTGCAAGGAGTCAGCCTCCTCTGACATCAGCAGCCTCCTCTTCCTAATGGCTGCAGTCTTCTTTAAGGATTTTTAAGGGGACTACAACTTTGAGGAGGGAAGGAACAGCAAACATGTACAAATATCTGAGAATAAATGTTCCAACTTTTTCTTTTTCCAGTTAAATAAAACACCAAAAAGATTGGTTTGGAAACTCTAGACTTCAATCCAGCCTGCCATCCCAGTGTTTCAAATGTTATAAAGTAATGCTGTAAGTATTAACTAAGTAGCAGTTTGCTACTTCTCTGACCCAAATAGGCTTTTGCTAGACCTTGGGAAATCTAAGTCTTCACAGCTATAGTTGGCTGAATTACAGTTCTAGAAAGTGAGATGTATGTGAAAGTCTGCTGAGTTGGGGTATGGAGTATTATCCTGGGAAAGCTTTTACTTTCTTGGAGAAAAAAGAAAAAGATGGCTGAAGCCATTCCTTTCCCTATCTTCCTGCCTCTGACACCTAACTATGTAAACGCTAAAACTGTTGCAGCCATCTTGCAATTATGAGAAATGCTGAAAGAATCATAGACATTTGGGCTCTGCTTTTCTAGAGCTGTTGAATCAAGGATAACCAACTACCTTTAGGTTTATGTGACTAAACAGACTCTTCTTTAAGCCACTGCAGTAGAATTTTTTTATTTGCAGCCATATGCATTCCTAACTGTACAGCTATTAAAATACCTTTTAGTACTCTCTTATCCTGACAATTAGCTACTTTTCCTATAGTTACTGATATTACTATCTAGTCACCTTAACCAGAAAACTCAGTCATCCTTCACTTCTTATTTCCCCTCATCCTCTTAGTAACTGAGTCTTCCATATTATATCTGCTGCTGCTGCTAAGTCGCTTCAGTCGTGTCTGACTCTGTGCGACCCCATAGACGGCAGCCCACCAGACTTCCCCATCCCTGGGATTCTCCAGGCAAGAACACTGGAGTGGGTTGCCATTTCCTTCTCCAATGCATGAAAGTGAGAAGTAAAAGTGAAGTCGCTCAGTCGTGTCCGACTCTTAGCGACCCCATGGACTGCAGCCTAGCAGGCTCCTCCGCCCGTGGGATTTTCCAGGCAGAAGTACTGGAGTGGGGTGCCATTGCCTTCTCAGCCATATTATATCTAGCTAGTTTTAAGTTCAGCTCTGTTTCACTCTCCTCACTTAGTTTGGACTCTCTCCACCTCCTGTCTGGATTATTTTTACAGCCTCCTAACTAGTAACCCCAGATTCAGTCTAATATGCACCATGCTTCAGAATTATTTTTCTAAAATCTTATCAAGATATTCTCTTCCTTGGGACTTCCCTTCTGGTCCAGTGGTGAAGACTCCTTGCTACCAGTGTGGGGTTGGGGTGGGGGGATTCCATCCCTGGTCAAGAACTAGTATCCCACATGCCAGCGTGGTGAGGCCAAAATAAATAAATAAAAATAAATAAAAAGATATTCACCTTAAAAATATTTTAAATGATTCTCTGTCTTCTAGAGGAGGAAACACAAACCCTTTTTTGGTTTCTGCCTTCTTGTTTACGCTTTGCATCTCCAGGATCCAGCCTGGCACAGAGTAGGAACACAACCATCTGTTAAATGATTTGAATCTTAAGTATCAAAAACAGACATTTAGTCAGACTAAGCAGAGTGAGAGCATACTGGACAGTTAATAAAGATGCTTTGAATTAGTTTCTAGATTCTGCCATAGTCCCAGACATACATATTTTGGTGTGTATTCAGTTGATTTAATCTGGCCTAAAGAAGCTCTTCAGTAACATGTGTGCATTTAGTTTGTAATTGGTCACATACATTCTCCAGATTGGGCCTGTGCCAACAATGCAAGTTATGCAGGTGGGTGAAGTCTGTGTGGGCATTTCTGACAGTTTAGTGATCTATGAATACATTCTATCAAACTAGAGAGTAATCTGTGACTTTCTGCTTGCTAGCAAGCCGTACCAAGTTAACCACACCAGAGTGGGCCACACTGGCTGTTACAAAAGCCTCGCTTAGTGAAGCTGAAGGCTCTCCTTTGGAAGTTACTGGGGGGAGCTGGAAGCCGAGGCATTGCAGCACAAACTAGCTGAAGAGCCTTCCCTCCACACGCCAACGGTTCACTCCTCAGAACTGCAAGCTCTTTCAGGTGCTGCTTTGAGTTTTCCCTTGGCCTTGAGACCAGGACATGAAGTCTCTCTTGGTGGTACTGGAAAACCGAACGTGCTCTGATCAGCGGAGAGCGTGTTTTGGAGAGAAGCGGCCGAGGAGACAAAGCCCACTCAGCCTCCCAGCGTTTCTCTTTCTTCCCTGGTCTGGTGGTGTTTAGTCTACCTTGTTCCCACTCCCGGACTCAGCCTGCAAATTCCTGTATTTCGAGACGGGGAAAAAATCAGTCCAGGGCATAGAACTTGGTGGTTGGCTGTCCGCATTTCCCAGCACTGAGTTTCTCTGTGCTCTCTTTTCACCAGGCTAGGCCTGAAGCGTCCCTTATCCGCACCCCCTGGCGCCCCACACCCGCGCTCCTCGGAGGGCGACCCCTCCGCCGCGCACGCGCCCTCCACGGACTCTCCGCTGACCTTCCCAGGGAAACCCCTTCAAGAGCGTTTCCCCGTCACCTCGCGCCTTCCCCGCCCTTCCTGCTCTTTCCGCTTCCTCCACGCGCCTGCGCGGACCCAATTGTTTTGGCTTTCCGGTGGGATCTAGCGAAGGAAAGGGCGGGGGAAGCGAGGGTAAGGGCGGGCGGGTTGGGGGGTGGTCCCAAGAACCCGGGAAACTGCGAAACTGACGTTTGTGCTGCTAGGCGCGCGCCTGGGCGCGCGCGGCGGGAAAAGAAACCTGGAGAGGGCTGGCCCACGGTCCGCTGCCCGCGCGTCCCCGGGGCGCGAAAGGGGCCCGCCAAGAGGGCGAGAGCGCGCCGCAGGGGCGGGGTGGGAGCGGCAAGCCGGGCGTCTCGCGGCCCCGGGGCTGACGAGGCGGCGAGGGCGGGCGGCGCGGCTCCCGGGGGAGGAGTCTGGCGGTGGTCGGGCCCAGAGGAGCGCGCGGCGGCGCCCAAAGAGGACGCAGTTTTCCGCTCAGGACGGAGCGGCCGAAGGAGGGCGCGAGGGGAAACCGGAAGGAAGGGGAGGCGGCGGCGCCAGCCTTCCTCTTAGGGAGGCGGAGGCGAGACCCCGGCCCTAGCCGCCGCGGGAGGGCCACGCCCCCGCCGCCGCGCTCCTGGGGCCCAGCTCTTCGGGGCCGCCGGCCGCACTGGATCCCAGCCCCAGGACTGAAGGACTCGGGTGAGCGGGCGTCTCCAGCCCCGGGCGGGGACCCGGGGGCGACCTGTGGAGAGCCGGGGAAGCAGGGCCGCGGCTGGAGGGGGTTCGGCCCTTTGTGGCTCGGCGGGCAGGGGGCGGCTGCGGCGGCATCTTTCAAACCGGAGACGTTTCCGCCGCGGGCGGGGGATGGGCGCGGGCGGCCGGCGCCTCTGTCCACACCCGGCAGCGGCCCCGCCGCGGCCCGGCGTCCGGCCGGTGCTGGGGCAGGGGCGGCTGAGCGAGTCGCTCGCGGGGGCGTTTCCGGCCGCGGGTCTCCCGGGCGGCGCCCTGGCCCCGGCTGGAGCCCGCGTTGCCAAAATCAAGCTGTTTCCCTTGACTACTCGCGACGTGTTCGCGAGACGGCAGGCAGTAGGAGGGCAAGCCCTGCGTTTTTTCCTTGTCCGGTACTTCTTAAGTAACCAAGAGATGTCTAGGTTAACAGAGGTCCCATTGTGGGTCTACTGATGATTTTAAAAAGAAAGCAGAAGCTGCCCTTTGAAACGGAAAATTGTGTACGTATTTACTTTAGACTGAAATCTCTTTAAGTTATTTGAACTCGACCACCTTTCTCTCCCTGTGAATTAAAAAGCCGTGGAGTAGACTATCCCGATGTGGAGCGGTTGAGTTAACGGCTCTTTTATTTCCCCTGGTTTATTAATCATAGCTCACTTTCTACTACCTCAAAGGGAGAATAATATACCACTTAGAAATCTCTAGAGTTGTCCGATGCCACGGATGACCCCGTTAAAATGAAAATGGAAAAAGAATCGAAAATGTAAAATTAGCTGTGAAAGGGTTTGTTTGTGTGAAATATCTAGCTAAAGTATCAGCATTGTAAAAACGTAGGGTACAGGACGTCACGTGTTGTTGATAACAGGAATTCTGTACGTCTGGCACACTTAGCATTCAGGCATTTAGAAACAACCCTATCAGCAGTGTACTCTGACTGCATTTTTATCTTTTCTATTGAGACCACTAATCAACAGAGTGGAATTAACAGTGGTTCTTTATTTTAAAGTAAGGTGGGTTGGTTGGTTGGTTTTGCTTCCCGCTGTGTTGTGAATTTTTGCCTGAGTTTGAGTCGTATGAACTTCAAATCTCGAAATTGTGAGTGGCTTACTTTAGTTAACCTTAAGTTAGGATTTTTTTCCTGACTTTTTTTTTTCCTAAGAAGGACTTTTTCTGACCGAAAGTAAATTGAAAAGTGTAACCAGTCAATTGCTTTCCAGCCTTGATGATGTGGAATTTTGCTAATATTAAGTTTACTTCTTTACTTTGATCTTTTGTTGGTTTAGTGCTTATTGAAGCCCCTTTAGATTGGGCCCTGAAATTCTCAAGAGGTGGTTGTCCTCAGTAAACAGTACCAGGGCTATGGCATTCCTGTTGAGCTTGGTTTATAGTTCATGCTTTTCTACATGGTTCTTTTTTCTCTACAGACAGCTCTTTGTAGGAAGAGCTTTAAGTGCTATAACTCTTCTCTCCTTTTTGCTTTCCTAAGCATTACCGCAGAATCAGCTAGCTTTGGTTATTCACATGGCACTTAAGGAGGTGGCTGGGAATAGAGGTATCAGTACTTCAGTCCACGCTCCTCCACAAATTTTCTTTCTCCTAGTTAATGGAAATAATTAGCGATTTCATATAACATCCAAACATTGAACACTGAATGTGTTTAAAGTGAATGGTAAATTTATAGAAATTTGAATGCAGTCTTAAAAGGCAAAAGATTATTTGATTTTCCCAAAGATTTTACTCATTTACTTAGAAAAGAGTTGTTTTTCTTCCTGCTCATTTCTAAGAGCAGGAAAAAGGATTGGTCCTGGTGTCATAAAAAATATGAATGAAAATACCAAAGTCCTTCATTATATCTTAGTCTTAATCATTTTCAGTTTTGTAGCTGAAATAGAGCAGGTTATGTTCAAATTACTCGGTATTAGAAATGATAGGTTGTTTTCAAGTAACATTTTAAATATGTGAGCTTATTCCCTGTTCACTTGCCAGGATTTTTCAGCACTTAGATTCTTCTGTGTGGGAAGGAGGGATTATAGTAGGAGACTGGGAGAAAATGTTATCATTTAATGAGAGATACTTTTTCGATTCTTTCCTTTTTTTTTTTTTCCCTCAGCTCCACTCCCTCCCATACTTCTGACAAGTACATAGATTACATGTACATAGATTCCATGGTTGGCAGGGGATTCTAGGTATTCCTCAGTTTACCCTTTTTATTTTTTTAACAAACTGAGAAACTTAAGTAGCCATAATTGTTGTTAAGTGATTGTGTCCTTAATGACCTCATGAATATATTTAATATCTGGGAAATAGTATTTGTTATTGTGATTGAAAAAAATCACTGATTTGGTGAAAAATGAAATCCTATTGAAAAAGTTAAGGTCAGTTTTACTTTAGTCTATATTTCTTTAACTTTCTTAAGTCTGCAGAGCTGAAAGGAAAAAAGAAAAGTGATAACCAAAATAAAGGGACATACTACAGTCATAATTATTCTATCACAAATGGTGTTTCCTTTATGTTCTTGTTTAATTTTTTTTAAAGTGAGATAACTTACTGATCATAATGTAGAACAGAAGCCTATTCTTGTGACCTGAATTTACTTAGGATGCTGAGCATAATTAACTTGATGGAGTCAGGTAGTCTTTTCATACTCATTGGAAAAGGGGTCAAGAAGGAGTAGACCTAGGTTCTGAACTTTATTAGAGTAGAGGAGGCTGTACAGAAATTTCTCAAACTCATACATTCTTTAAAAGTCAGGGTGTTTGTTTTTAATTGATGTTTGTCACAATTCCAGAAAATTCTGTTTGTGTAGTGGTTGACATCAATCTGAAGATGAAGTGGTTTTCCAAACATTCCCAACTGTCGAGGTTGTTTTGATAACTTGAAAGCAAACTATTTCTAGCACCAATATATTGTCCTCCCTGAAGGAGAAACCTATCTTTTCACTGAAATGAAGAAAGGCTTGTTCTATGACTGTTGCCTTCCTGGCATCACTTAGTTTTTTCACACAGGCATCAGCCTTCTCAAGGTTAGTCTTTGTTGTACTGGTATGTTTCATGATTTGTACCATCATAAATACTCCCTAAAATCTTTGAATAAATTTCTCTTATCTAAAATGGTATTCACCCAAGGCAAAAAGAGAACTGTGTTTGAGTGTTGAAACCTTGTAATTGGGACTCAGACCTGTGTAGGTATGAAGGTTCAGAAGGTGGCAAGGTACTACAAAAAGCTTGACCAGTGACTGTGTTAAGTAAAATAATTACAAATTATTTTTTTTGCACAGAGTAGTAGTTCTGTATGTCAGGCACTGCTCCAAACTCTCCATAGACCTCATTTAATCCTTAATCGAGTTGAGAAGAATTCTATTTTTATCTCGCATTTTACAGATGAGCATACTACAGCACAAAAAGGGAATAACTTATGAAAGGTCACACAACTAGTAAGTTGCAGAGTTGGGATTTCAACCCAAGTAATTTGGCTCCATAGTCCATGCTCTAATTTTTTGCAATACTTGGCGTTAGAATAGCCTTGGATTTTTTCTAACAAGTTTAGATCTTCTATATTGACATTTGTAGCCCTGGAAGTTAGAGCATCACCTAAGTTAATAATATACAACTTGAAAGTGCTGCATACAGGACCTGTAGTCCACTGCTCTTCCTCTTTATCACTGTTTCATCATTACTGTGTAGTTTTTGTGCAGTCGCTGTTTGCAGCCTCCTCTGTTTTTTCACCTGGAAAAGGAAATGGCAGCCCACTCCAGTATTCTTGCCTGGGAAATCCCATGGACAAGAGCCTGGCAGGCTACAATCTATAAGGTCTCAAAAGAGGAGGACACAACTTAGCAACTGAACAACGACTCTTTTTATCCTTCCTGGTTTCACATGTACAGCTCAGTTAATTGCTGATCAGTCTCATTTTCACATTCAGTAGTTATTCAATCCTTTGTTCTTTATCCTCCAGATCTTGTCTGTATAACATTGGAAAAACTTGTTTTGTATCTGTTTATGTTTCGTTGGGACTTCCTTGGTGGCTCAGAGGGTAAAGCCTCTGTCTTCAATTCATGAGACCCCGGTTCGAGCCCTGGGTTGGGAAGATCTCCTGGAGAAGAAAATGGCAATCCACTCCAGGACTATTGCCTGGAAAATCCCATAGACAGAGGAGCCTGGTAGGCTACAGTCTAAGGGGTCGCAAAGAGTTGGACACGACTGAGTAACTTCACTTCACTTTCACTAACTCCCTGATGTTCAAGCTGGTTTTAGAAAAGGCAGAGGAACCAGAGATCAAATTGCCAACATCCGCTGGATCATGGAAAACGCAAGAGAGTTCCAGAAAAACATCTATTTGTGCTTTATTGACTATGCCAAAGCCTTTGACTGTGTGGATCACAATAAACTGTGGAAAATTCTGAAAGAGATGGGAATACCAGACCACCTAACCTGCCTCTTGAGAAATCTGTATGCAGGTCAGGAAGCAACAGTTAGAACTGGACATGGAACAACAGACTGGTTCCAAATAGGAAAAGGAGTACGTCAAGGCTGTGTATATTGTCACCCTGCTTATTTAACTTCTATGCAGAGTACATCATGAGAAACGCTGGACTGGAAGAAACACAAGNCAGGTCAGGAAGCAACAGTTAGAACTGGACATGGAACAACAGACTGGTTCCAAATAGGAAAAGGAGTACGTCAAGGCTGTGTATATTGTCACCCTGCTTATTTAACTTATATGCAGAGTACATCATGAGAAACGCTGGGCTGGAAAAAGCACCAGCTGGAATCAAGATTGCCGGGAGAAATATCAATAACCTCAGATATGCAGATGACACCACCCTTATGGCAGAAAGTGAAGAGGAACTAAAAAGCCTCTTGCTGAAGGTGAAAGTTGAGAGTGAAAAAGTTGGCTTAAAGTTCAACATTCAGAAAACTAAGATTATGGCATCCTGTCTCATCACTTCATGGGAAATAGATGGGAAAACAGTAGAAACAGTGTCAGACTTTATTATTTTGGGCTCCAAAATCACTGCAGATGGTGACTGCAGCCATGAAATTAAAAGGCGCTTACTCCTTGGAAGAAAAGTTATGACCAACCTAGATAGCATATTCAAAAGCAGAGACATTACTTTGCCGACTAAGGTCCGTCTAGTCGAGGCTATGGTTTTTCCGGTAGTCATGTATGGATGTGAGAGTTGGATTGTGAAGAAAGCTGAGCTCTGAAGAATTGATGCTTTTGAACTGTGGTGTTGGAGAAGACTCTTGAGAGTCCCTTGGACTGCAAGGAGATCCAACCAGTCCATTCTGAAGGAGATCAGCCCTGGGATTTCTTTGGAGGGAATGATGTGGACGCTGAAGCTCCAGTACTTTGGCCACCTCATGCGAAGAGTTGACTCGTTCGAAAAGACCCTGATGCTGGGGGGGATTGGGGGCAGGAGGAGAAGGGGACGACAGAGGATGAGATGGCTGGAGGGCATCACTGACTCGATGGATGTGAGTCTGAGTGAACTCCGGGAGTTGGTGATGGACAGGGAGGCCTGGCGTGCTGTAATTCATGGGGTCGCAGAGAGTCGGACACAACTGAACGACTGCACTGAACTGAACCAGACCTTCCAGGACCTCCTGTGGGTGTCAGGAGGATGCAGAGACCTTGTCAACTTTTGAAGAGCTTTCTGGGGCTTCCCTGGTGGCTGAGGTGGTAAAGAGTCTGCCTGCAATGCGGGAGACCTGGGTTTGATACCTGGATTGGGAAGATCCCCTGGAGAAGGAAATGTCAACCCACTCCAGGACTCTTGCCTGGAAAATCCTCCACGGACAGAGGAGGTAGGCCACAGTCCATGGGATTGCAAAGAGTCAGACATGACTGAGCAACTTCACTCTCACTCTCATGATGCAAAAAGAGAAAGGAAGGGGAGTTCTCCCTAGATCTGCTTTTAAAAGACTGTTATTATTTCCTTCTTTCTTTCAAAATGAAGTGTCTGCTATTTCCCCGGCCCAGCCAGAAACCTTTCCTTCATCAGGCTAACAGGGGAGCAGGGAGTTTACCAAGGATTCTCCCATTCTCACCCCTGCCCCCAGCCTTCCTAGCTCAGTCAGATTCCTAATAATAAAGGAGTCACTTTTATTTCATACCGGGCTCTTCCCTACTCCCCAGTGCCCTCCCATGTGCAGGCTGTGGATCCTTGTTTCTATATCTACTGGGCTTCAGGCAGGAGGTGGTGTGTGATAGGTAGTAAGGAAATAGAGGTCATAGGTCAGGAAATGAGCCTGCCAAAAGTTCTGCTTTCCACCTTGCACTTTCATGTGAAACCCCCAACATTCGCATAGACCTTTACAAAGCTCAGTTCCTTACATGGCCTCCCTTGATTAAGCCTTGGAGGGAGTAGCTCCAGTTTACAGGTGGGGAAACTAGGTCTCTGAGATGTTAGGATGGCTATTTAAAGGCCAAACTGCTCACTTAGGAAAGGGCTGAGAGTTAGACTCAACTTCTCTGACTCCTCAGCTCCTCGCTGCTAAGTCGCCTCAGTCGTGTCCGACTCTGTGCGACCCCATACACGGCAGCCCACCAGGCTCCTCCTGGTGGCCTAGTCCCTGGGATTCTCCAGGCAAGAACACTGGAGTGGGTTGCTATTTCCTTCTCCAATGTATGAAAGTGAAAAGTGAAAGTGAAGTCGCTCAGTCGTGTCTGACTCTTCGCGACCCCATGGACTGCAGCCCACCAGGCTCCTCCGTCCCTGAGATTCTCCAGGCAAGAGTACTGGAGTGGGGTGCCACTGCCAGCTCCTCTGACTCCTAGTTAACTGTTTTGCCTCCTTTGCTGCAGTGCTTTCTGTAAATTTTCATTTTCTCTCATCACACATGTAGCACTATGATTGTGGGACTTTTTCTTCATTTTCAGTATTCCTCTCTTCTTATTTTAAATGGGTTGTCCAAATAGGCTTGAGGCTTTTCTAGGTAACGGAGATGCCACCAACCAAACTTGTCCTCTGAACTCCAGGGAAAATCTGCAGATCTGGAAAGTTCTCTTTGATCTCTCTTTGTTTGTAGTCTCAACCTTCCAAATGGTACCTCCACTGGTACTTTTCTTTAATTAAAAAATAATAATCAGCTATCACTTTTCATGCATTTATTCAAAAATTTTAATTGAACACCTACTAGATGCCAGGCTGTCTGCCTGAAATAACAGGTTCACTGTAGAAAACTAGAGGACATAGAGAGGACAACCCAGATATCCACCAGCGTTAGAACAGATAGATGAATTGCAGTTGTTGTTGTTGTTCAGTTGCCAAGTCGCGTCTCACTCTGTGACCCCATGGACTGCAGCATGCCAGGCCTTCCTGTCCCTCTCCATCTCCCGGAATTTGCCCAAGTTCATGTCCATTGAATCAGTGGCGCCATCCAACCATCTCATCCTCTGTCGCCCTCTTCTCCTCCTGCCTTCAATCTTTACCAGCATCAGGGTCTTCTCCAGGGAGTCAGTTGTTCATATCAGGTGGCCAAAGTAGTGGAGCTTCAGCTTCAGCATCAGTAATGAATTGTGGTATAGACATAAAATTTACTTCAATACAGCATCAGAAATACACTGTCTTTAACCATATGCACTACAAGGATCCATCTGAAAAATATAATGTTGATTATATTTTTCAAACATTTATCAAATGTTTGAAATATTTATAAAAAAATAATGTTGATTTAAAAAAGATAAATACATTCCCACAAAGTCCATTTAGTATAATTCCATGTTTATAAATTTCAAAAAGTAGGAAAAACCAACTACTCTTTAAGGATGCCTACTAAGAGAGTAAAACTCTGAAAATAAAAACAAAGAGTTAATTGATAAAAAGCTGCCTGTCAAAATGCAGGAATGGCTTTGTAGAGAAGAACCCTTGAGAGGTTTCTAGAGAGGAGCAATGACAATGGTGCCGTAAATGTTCACTTTACTGTTATTCCTTAAACTCTGCATTTATGTCCCATGCATTCTCCTTCATGTGTGCTTTATTTCATTTTTTTTTTAAAAAAGGTCTAAAATTTCAGATAATAATAAGAGGAAAATCCACCCAATTCTAGGGCTTCCCAGGTGGTCTAGTAGTAAAGAATCTGCCTGCCAGGGCAGGAGATGCAAGAGAAATGGGCGTGATCCCTGGGCTAGGAAGGCACCCTGGAGCAGGAAGTGGCAACCCACTCCAGCATTCCTGCCTGGAGAATTCCATGGAAAGAGCATCCTGGCAGTCTACAGTCCATGGGACTTCAAAGAGTCAGATATGACTGAGCAACTGAGCACCCGAAATTCTACCTATGACTGTGAGCATTTTGAGTACACTCTCCTAGTCATTTTTTTCTGGGTGTATATCATCTTTCCTAAGAAAAATAAGATCACACTTTAGTAAAAGTTTGAGTTTTCATTTTGTTCCTTTACCAAAGATGGTTCCCCTCCTTCCTCCCCAGGAGCCCTCACATAATCCTTGCACACAGCGGATGGTGGAGCTGCCCCTTTGTCACGGGCAAGTACAAGGACATGAGACGGGCTTCCAGGTAGCTTATTTTGCTGTCAACAACCACCTTTGAGATGCCCATAAGAGACTGAGCCTCTGGTCAACAGTTTACAAGGCAACAAATCCGTGGGCCACTGCCCCGTTTTACAGCTGGAGAAACAGAGGGCCAGCGGGGTGGAGCTGCTTGCCCAAGCGCACAGAGCAGGCAGGCCGTGGCACATGCGACACTTACCTCTTCACCTCTCACATCTTTCGAATCCCCACCCCACCCCTGCCAACCCACTGTAATCCCAAAGGCCAGCTCCAGCTCTCACCAGAAATAAAACGACTCCACCCTACACCACCCAGTCCTGCTCCTTGCAGGGAGTCACCAGGTGCTTCCCCAGCGACGGAGCTGCGTGCAGCCACCACTCCAGGGAGGGTGCAGGGACGGCTCCGGGCTCTGGGCCACGGCCTGGCCCCAGCTCCCAGCACAGCTGATTGCATCATCACTCACGCCTTGTCAAGTCTTATTGCTCCAACATCCCCTAAATGACAAAGTTGGATTCATTAAGTGCAAATTCAATCAAACTTGAGAGAGAGAAAGAAAATAAAAGTGACTAGGAAGAAGAGAAATGGAAGGGCTGGTAAGCGGTTGTTGCTTTTCTTCAGAGAAGGGGCCCCACGGCCTTTTCTGTGCTCCAGGCAACATGTCAGCAACATCTCCCAGTGAGGCTGGCTCTGTTCAAGACCTTCTTCTGGCACCTGCTGGCCGTGAGACCTTGGGCAAGGCAAATCACCTCTCGAAGCCTCAGTTGTAGATGAAGGAATATCTACCACAGGTGATTGTTTTAAGGATAAATGACACTGTGCACATTCTCAGAGCATTAAATGAAGGAAGACAGGACTTTACTAGACCTTTCTGCAGCTGAGACATCAAATTGCCTAAAGTAGAAAT
The DNA here is from genome assembly GCA_006408695.1 of Aepyceros melampus. Lineage (NCBI taxonomy): Eukaryota > Metazoa > Chordata > Mammalia > Artiodactyla > Bovidae > Aepyceros > Aepyceros melampus. The sequence goes on from SJXQ01002669.1 coordinate 121,513, forward strand.
AAGTATAGGGATTCCTGGACAGCTTGGGGGTTGGCTTGCAGATGTGCAAGAAACTTTGGATTGCAGAACAGAGAGTTAGAATCGCCCTTAGACTAGGTTCTCAGAACTGTGAGACTGTGATGAATAAGAGGAAATGCCTATCAGACAGGACCCTGTACACACACACACATCACACACACACACAGACACCATACAGACACACAGAGACACACACCCATAAGGACACAAGATTTTCACACCTGTCTGTGTGCATATAAAAGTGAAACAAGTAAAAATAAAAAACAATGTTTAGCTGTACTATGGCAGACATATGCTAGCATTTTAAAATTTCTTTTCTTTTAAATATCCACATTCTGAAGGAGATCGGCCCTGGGATTTCTTTGGAAGGAATGATGCTGAAGCTGAAGCTCCAGTACTTTGGCCACCTCACGCGAAGAGTTGACTCATTGGAAAAGACTCTGATGCTGGGAGGCATTGAGGGCAGGAGGAGAAGGGGACGACCGAGGATGAGATGGCTGGATGGTGTCACTGACTCCATGGGCGTGGATGGTGTCACTGACTCCATGGGCATGGGTCTGGGTGAACTCCGGGAGTTGGTGCTGGACAGGGAGGCCTGGTGTGCTGCGATTCATGGGGTCGCAGGGAGTCGGACATGACTGAGCGACTGAACTGACTGACATTGAGCTACTAATAAGGGCATGACCTACTAATAAGGGCATCAGTCAAGGTCACATAAAGAGCTCTTGGTGATATCAGAGCTAGAACCAGATCTCTTAGCCTCTGCTCCATCCAGGGTGCTTTCTGCCACTTCTCCGGTGTCCAGCTTAGGCAGAATGAATCCTTATCCCAGTGAGTACAGTCCAGGAAGCAGTGAGAGGTGGCCCAGTGGCACTGGGAAGCAGTAAATACAATGAAACTCATGAGAAAGGCCTCACATGTGCGTTTATACCCAGTGCGTGCTAGGTCACTTCAATCGTGTCCGACTCTTTGCGACCCTATGAACCGTAGCCCGCCGGGCTCCTCTATCTATGGGGATTCTCCAGGCAAGAATACTGGAGTGGGTTGCCTTACTTTCTCCAGGGGATCTTTCCAACCCAGGGATCGAACCCGCGTCTCTTATGTCTCCTGCCCTGGCCGGCAGGTTCTTTACCACTAGCGCCACCTGGGAAGCCCTTTGTACCCAGTCGGAATCACTGTAAATAGAGGTTGAATGAAGGCAGACATTCAGAGACCCACCAACCTGGGGTCTGATCCAGGCTCTGCCGTTGTGTTAGGATGGGTTCTTGAAAGTGGTGCTTCTGTCCTCTCAGTGTCACTTGTCCCTTTTTAGATGTTTGTATGGAGTGAGGGACTAAGGTTTCCCGACCTAAAGAGGAAAGGTTAGTAGGACCCTCCTTCAGGCATCCCGCAGGCTGCTTTGAAGCACTGCCACCTACTGGTCACTCCCTCTCATTACACCCCATCCCTTCCCCAGGGCTCCTACCTTGGTGGTAACTCCTTAAAAGCTTAGTCTGTTCTAGGGTTCATCGCATTCTGCCTCATGTCTGCAAGTTCTTTGAATCCTCAGAAAAATCCTGTGAGAAAAATATATATCCTTATATCCTTTCTTCGTTTGAGGAATTTGGGGACCAGAAAGGTTCAGTGATGCATTCAGGACACACAGGATTTCACACATTGGATGACCTGAGTCCCGGTCCAGCGCTCCATCTGCCCATGCCAAGTAACAAACCCCCTCAGGCTGGTTAGCTAAGGGTGGAAGAGAGGAGCAGGAGTGCAGATCTCGACTCATCAGAAAGGAGAGGATGAGAGAGCTTCTGTGGGCCGTGCCAGGAAACACTGTCCAGGGTAGCACATTTCAGATCGGCTCGCCAGGGGTTTGGGGCACTGCAGACACCTAGACAGAGGAGGGATTCTCAACAGTGATGTCATCTGGTTCCGTTCCACATGAAGGGGTTTGGGAATGTGACAATGACCGGTTAACTTGGGCCTGGGCACACCAGACAGCTCAAATGTCCACCTTAGACTCTGGCAGAATCTGATTTCATTTTCTTTCACATGCAACGAGCAGAGAAGGGATGGTGGGATGACTAAGAGGCTGGTTCTAGCATCATACTCCCTCAGTTCAAATCCCACCTCTGCCATTTTACTAGCTGGAAACTTGGGCAAAGTACTCAAGCTGCATGTAAAATGGGGAATCTTAGATACCAACTGAACTTTATCTCATTGGCTGTTGTATGAATTAAAGGAGCTAACGTATATTAAGCATGAGAGAGTATCTGGAACATGGTAGGTCCTGTCAAGTGTGCGTGCTCAGTCATGTTCAGCTCTTTGTGACCCCGTGAACTATAGCCCACCAGGCTCCTCCATCCATGGCGTTTTCCACACAAGAATACTGGAGTGGGCTGCCATTTCCTGCTCCAGGAGATCTTCCCGACCCAGGGATCCAACCCTAGTTTCTTGAATCTCATTGGCAGGTGGATTCTTTACCACTGCGCCACCTGGGCAGCCCAGGTAGGTACTGAGTAAGTATTAAATAATTTGATGAGTTGAGAGGCGGAGGTGGAGTTATACCAACCTGGATGAAGAATTCTAACTTTGTCACCGACTCCTTTCACAGGAGGATTGTTCACTCCTTGAACAATCCTTTCCCTCTCTGGGCCTTCCCAGCTCAGATACGGGACCACCCTGCTCCACTGCTCTCTGACTCCGTGACTGCCCTGTGGTGAAAGCCCGCAGTCAAGGTCAGCTGGGCGGTGTTCCGTGGTCCGTAGAGGGGCGGCGGAGAGGGCGGTGTACTGGAACACATCTGCTCTCTTGGCTGGAACTGTGTTCTTCTATTCTTCCCCCTTGGAACTATTTAATGCATCAAGGTCAAGCAAGCGAGACTACAAATCAATTTAAACAAAAGCTCTGAGGCAGATACCCTTGAACTCCGGTGACTTAAAATAGCCTCGTCGTCATCGTTAGCCAAACACCCAGTACCTGAGTTCACTTAGCCTGTCATCACCAACTAATAAACTGTCCTCCTCATGGAAACCAACCAAAATGAAACCTTTGAATCAAAGTGGATGTGAGAGCGGCTTGGATGAATAGAGTTGCATCTGCCTCCCCCTCTGTTCCCGGGATGGCTAAAGCGGTAGATGCATTCTTAGGGAAATGAATATCTTATTCATCAATATCAGGGGAGGCCAGCCCAGTCGTCTTAATAATGACCCTGGCTGCTCTGTGAGTAGCCAGGCATAGCATAGCCTTTTTTTGTGGAGCGCCTCCAAGTTCTGCCTTAGACACTGGGATGGAATTGCTTAAAGCAGGTTGGTGGGGGAGAGGTGGGGGAGAGATGGGGGCGTTGGGAGTATTTATTCGAAAAGGAAAGAAAACTCACACTTAGCGCTTACTGTGTGCCTAGCGCTGTACTAAGAGCTTTAGATTCAATGCATCGTTTCTCCTCCATAATGACCCTGTATGTGGATGTTTTGAAACCAGTTTTAAAAATAACAGCCTTATTGAGATATAATTCACATATATCTGTACTAGGGTTCTCCAGAGAAACAGAATCAATAGGAGGCGTGTGTGTGTGTGTGTGTGTGTGTTCAGTTGCTCAGTCATGTGCTGACTCTTTGTGACCCCATGAACTATAATCCACCAGGCTACTCTATCCATTGAACTTTTCAGGCAAGAATACTGGAGTGGGTTGCCATTTCTGCTCCAGGGGATCTTCCCAACCCAGGGATCAAACTCATGTCTCTTGCATCTCCTGCATTGGCAGGCGATTCTTTACCACTAGCACCACCTGGAGAGCCCCTAGACATATATACATACATATATATATTCTAAGTGAAATATAAAAAAGATTTATTATAAGAAATTGCCTCCCATGATTATGGAGGTTAAAAGCCCCACAATCTGCCATTTGTAAGCTGGAGACACAAGAGTGTCCATGGTGTAGTTCTAGCTCAAGTCCACAGGTCTGAGAACCAAGTACACCAATGGTTTAAGTCCAAGGGCAAGAGAAGTCGGGCAGAGAGAATTCAGCCTTCTGCCTTTTTGCTCTATTCAGGCCCTCAGTGGGTTGGGCGATACCCACCCGCACTGGGGAGGGCAATCTGCGTGAGTCCAACAATTCAAATGCTAATCTTTTCCAGAAACACTCTCAGAGACCTGCCCAAAATAACGTTTAACAAAAGATTGGGTCTCTCATGTCCTCTAGTCAGGTTGACACATAAATGTAACCATCACCATCAATTCACCTTTTAAAGTATCCAAATCAGTGGTTTCAGTCTATTTACCAAGTTTTGCAACCATACCATTATCTAATTTCAGAGCCCTTCATCATCCCACAGAGACATTGCTCCCTGCCCCCAGCCCCTGGAAACCGCTAATCTACTTTCTGGCTATAGAGATCTGTCAGATCTAGACATTTCAAATAAATGGGACCATATAACGTGTGGACTCTAGTGACTGATTCTCTTACTCAGCACGACATCTTCAAAGTTCATCCACGTTGCTGTATGTATCAATACTCCATTCCTTTTTATGCTGGAATGACATTCGATCGTATGGATACAACACATCCTGCTTATCTGATTTTCAGTTGATGGACACTTGGGCAGTTTCCACTTTTTGCACCGTATGAATAATGCTGTTATGAACACTCATGTACACATTTTTGGATGGATATATGTTTTCAATTCTTTGAAATTAGGAGTGGAATTGCTGGGGGTACGGTAACTCTATGTTTAACCCTTTGAAGAACTGCCATACTGTTTTCTAAAGTGACTGCACCATTTTTCCTTCCAGTTCCAAGTTCTTCCCATCTTTATCAATGTTTGTTGTTATCCACCTTTTTGGTTATGGCCATCCTAGTGGGTGTGAAGTGGTATCTCACTGTGGCTTTTTATTTGCATTTCCTAATCACTAATGATGTTGAGCATCTTGGTTATTTGTCTGTCTTCTTTTGAAGACAGACTCATTCGAGAAATGTATACTCAAAGCTTTCAACGTCTGATTTAAAAATCCAATTTTAATTGGGTTATTTCTCTTCTTATTATTGAACTGTAAGAATTCTTTATATATTCTGTATACAATTCCCTTATCAGCTATATGATTTCTAAATATTCCTTTCTCTTTGCAACTGTCTTGATAATGTAGTTGCAAATCAACTTAACTTTAGTATAGCTGATTTACAACACTGTGTTCGTTTCACGTGGGCAGCAAAGTGATTCAGATATCTGAATATATATGTGTGCTGTGCTGCACTTAGTCCCTCAGTCATGTCCGCTCTTTGCGACCCGGTGGACTGTAGCCCGCTAGGTGTCTCTGTCTATGGGGATTCTCCAGGCAAGAATACTGAAGTGGGTAGTCTACCCCTTCTCCAGGGGATTTTTCCAATCCAGGAATTGAACCGGGGTCTCCTGCATTGCAGGTGGATTCTTTACCAGCTAAGCTTCCAGGGAAGCATGTATGTAAATATATACACACACATATATTGTTGTCGTTGTTCAGTCAGTCGTATCTGACTCTTTGTGACCCCATGAACTGCAGCATGACAGGCTTCCCTGTCTTTCACCCTCTCCTGGAGTTTGCTCAAACTCATGTCCATTGAGTTGGTGATGCCATCCAGCCATCTCATTCACTGTCACCCCATTCTCCTCCTGCCCTCAACTTTTCCCATCATCAGGGTCTTTTCTAGTGAGTCAGCTCTTCATATCAGGTGGCCACACTATTGGAGCTTCAGCTTCAGCCCAGTCTTTCCAATGAATATTTAGGGTTGATTTCCTCCAGGATATATACAGATAAATACATATATATATATCTTCTTTTTATGTTCTTTTCCATGACATTGCAAGATATTGAGTACAGTGCCCTGTGCAATGCAGTAAAGCTTGAGGTTTATTTATTTTATATAAATGTGCATCTGTTAATCCCACTTTACACTTCCTGCTTCCCCTTTGGTAGCCATAATTTTGTTTTCTATGTCTGTGAGTCTGTTTCTGTTTTGTAAATAAGCTCACTTGTATTTTTTTAAGAGTCCGCACAGACGTGATGGGATTCCCTGGTGGCTGGCAAAGCATCCGCCTGCAATGCAGGAGACCTGGGTTCTCTCCCTGGGTTGGGAAGATCTCCTGGAGAAGGGAACTGCTACCCACTCCAGTATTCTGGCCTGGAGAATGCTATGGTACAGTCCATGGGGTCACATAGAGTCAGACACAACTGAGAGACATTCACTTCACTTCAGGAGTGATATCATATATTTGTCATTTTCGTCCTTAGTTTTATTCTAGGCATTTTGTTCCTTTTAACGTGGTTGTAAATGGTATTGTTTCCTAATTTCCTTTCTTGATAGATCATTGTCTGTGCACAGAAATGCAATAGATTTCTGTATATTAATTTTGTGTCTTGCAAGTTTACTAAATTCATTGATGAGCTCTAGCAGTTTTTTGGTGACATCTTTAAGATTTTCTAAGTATGATATAAAGTCATCTGCAGAGTGTGAATTCCTTTTATTTCTTTTTCTTGCCTGGTTGCTGTGGCTAAGACCTCCAATAGCATGTTAATGAAAGTGTCAAGAGTGGGCATCTTTATCTTTTCTTGATCTTAGAGGGAATGCTTTCAGCTTTTCACCATTGAGTATGATGCGAACTGTGAGCTTACTATATATGGCCTTTATTATGTTGAAGCATATTCCTTCTGTACCCATCTTGTGGATAGTTTTTCTTATAAATGGATGTTAGTTTGTTAGTATAGTGATTTGTGGATATTGAACATCCTTCCACCTCTGGGGGAAATCTTACTTGGCTTATAAATCCCATATTTAGATTTATGATCCACTGTCAGTTAATTTTTGAATAATGTCTGAGGTAGGGATCCAACTTCATTCTCTTCTATGTGGATATATTGTTGTTCCAGAGCCATTTATTGAGAAGACTATTCTTTCCCCATTTCATTGTCTTGACACCCTTGTTAAAAACAGTTGGTCATAGATGCATGGATTTATTTCTGCACTCTCAATTTTATGACATTGATAATATATGTTTATCCTTTTGCCAGGGCCACACTATCTTGATTACCATAGCTTCATAGGAAGTTTTGAGATTGAGAAGTTGACGTAAATTCTCTATCTTTATTTTTCTTTTTCAATATTGTTTTGGCTATTCTTAGTCTCTTGCATGTCCATGTGAATTTTAGAATCAGTTTATCAATGTCTGAAAAAAAGTATTGGGAATTTACAGAGAATGCATTCAATTTGTAGATCAATTTGAGTGAGTACTGCCATTTTATCATTAAGTATTCCATGAGCACAGGATGTCTAAATCTATTTCGGTCTTCTTTAAATTATTTCATCAAGTTTTGTAGTTTTTGTGTACAAGCCTTGTATTTCTTGTTAAATTTATTCCTGAGTATTTTATTTTTTGAAGCCATTATGAATGCAATTGCTTTTCTAATTTCCTTTTTAGATTGTTTGCTGCGAGTATATGGAGATACAATTGATTTTTGTACATTCATCTTGTATATTAATCCTGTAACATTGCTGTTGATACTATACAGATGAGAGAAGAGAACCAGATAGAGTAGGTAGTTGCCTTGAGACTACATCGCTGTTTGTCTTCACAAATCTCCCTTTCTTTGCAGAACCGTTCTTTCCAGCTACAAGGAAATCCTGCTTAGCCTATGTAGTGGGCTCCTTCCTCTCCTTCTCCCCAGGGGTAAGCCACAGCCATCCTTGCCCACCACTGTGAAACCTGCTAAGGAAGTAAGTCAATAGAGAGGAAGGCAATTCTGTCATCATGAACATCTGAATCCAGTCATCCCTAAAGTGAGGACCACTATAGTGTTAGATACTTTAGCAAATATTTCTTTAAGGCTTAAGATCATTTGCATTGGGTTTCTGACTCATGTCAATTCCTTTTGGTTCAAAAATTTTGACTGACGCAGCTGGTAAAGGTCAGTGTAAGGGTCTGAAACCACACCTGTATGATTCCAAAGTTGTGCTCATGCGTGCAGTCGCTCAGTCGTGTCCAACTCTGCGACCCCCATGGACTTAGCCTGCCAGCCTCCTCTGTCCATGGAATTTTCCAGACAAGAATACTGGCGCGGGCTGCCATTTCCTACTCCAGGGGATCTTCCCGACCCAGGGATCGCACCTGCGCCTCTTGTGTTACCTGTGTTGGCGGGGATATTCTTTACCACTGGGCCACCTATCCCTGCATGAACCCTTCCTAACACTCAGATCGGTTGGGTGGATGTTTGAGTGGCATCTAGAGAGAAGTGGAGCTTGCTAGGTCAGCAAAAAGGAATCGAATTCAAGACCTCTGGGACCTCTGGTGGAAGGAAAGTCTCAGCAGAAGAGGCACAAGGAGAGCCAAGGTCAAAAGTAGACCCCAACTCTTCCTGCCTGTGGGGTCGTGACCAGTCCCAATCTGTCTGAGGCATGGTTTTCTGTGTTGGGACATCCTTTTCTCACTGTTTTTCAGGCCCATCCTAGGTATATTAGCCCCAGAAGAAATCATGACAGCTCCTGAAATGCCCTTCATCTCACTGAATTCCCAGGAAAGTTCTGAGAGTCAGGAGGGTGAGATGATCCCGGTCATTGTAGACATGAGGCAGCTGAGGCTAGGCGGCACTCAATGACTTGTTTAAAGAGCCCCAGCTCCTGAAAGACTGGGTAGAACCCAGTCTTTGTGCCTAATATTCTCATTGTAAACCAGGGGAAGCAGCCGTGCCTCCCTGGGATTTGCCTGGGGCCTGAGATTTCCCATAATCCAATTAATAAATTGTCCAAGATGGAGGGCCAGCTCCCAATTAGTTCTCTCCCTCCCTGGTGTCTCTCTGAGCGTGGTGGGTAGCAAGTCCCTGGAAAGGGAAGAGAAGCCCCCACCTTGCTTCTTTCTCCTTGGGAATCAGGGGTCTAGAAATTAGCTGATTCTTGATAAGCCCTAATTATAAATTAGGTCTTATTATCTGTGGCTCCTGAAACTACACTGGATGAATTAAAACTCTAGGAAAAGGAATATTTCAATTAACCATATGAACTCAGGTAATTGCCTACCCAGGAAAAGCCCTTACGAACAAGTCCTGGAGCAGTTATGAGGACATCAGAGGGGGAAGGCAGGATCCGAAGCCTGCCTGGTCTGCTTGAGAAGGAAACGAGGGGTGGGCCCCTCCAGCAATGCTGCTTTCTGAGGACACAGCCCTCAGAAATCCAGGAATCATGGATGCATCGTCGCCAGCACCTCAGTCTGGGAACCAGAGGACCAAGGTTGAAGGCCTCTCTCTGCCATCTACTGCTCCAGAGATTCTGTACCTCAGTTTCCTCACCCTAAAATGTACAGGTCAGATGAAATGAAGGATATGAAAGGGTTTTAGCAACAAGAAAGTGTGGTTTGCACATCAGACATTGTGGTTTTGGTGCAATTAGATGCTTTTAAAAGCAGAAGAGAGAATATGGAAGAAAGGAATGGAAAACTCTCGTCTTAACTGACTTCAAGACATAGGAAAGTGTGGTGGTTTGAAAACAAATCTGACCTCTGTTGTCATTCATTCATTCATCCCAGAAACACTTCCCAGATGCTTACACATGCCTGCCACTCAGCTGGGCAGCTTAGGGCACAAACTGTGGAGAAGCACAGTCAGTGGTGCCAGTGGGTCAGATGGTAAAGAATCTGCCTGCACTGTGGGAGGCCCGGGTTTGATCCCTGGGTTGGGAAGATCCCCTGGAGAAGGGAATAGCAACCCACTCCAGTATTCTGGCCTAGAGAATTCCATGGGCAGAGGAGCCTGGCGGGCTACAGTCCATGGGGTCGCAAAGAGTCAGACATGACTGAGCAACTTAATAGTTTAGTGGGAGAAGGATGGGAAAGCAAATAGGCAGGGCACTCCTCAGGGACAAGGCCTCCCACACTCACACTGCCCTCCGGGGGGATGTACTGAATGATAGCACTAGGGTACCTGAACAAAGGTCAGCATTGGGTCATGGCGATTTTCCTCCAAATGAACCCTACTTCCCCTTGCAGTTTATACGTTCAGCCAGGAGCCCACCGAGGGTCCCAAACTTTCTCCAGGGAGCTCCAGGAACCTGAGGTAGTTCTAAGACATCCTGACATCTGCTCAGATCTTACTCCTGATGTGCAGAGAGAAGAAGAGATGTTAATCCTGTGCAAGGTCATTTCTTGCAGTAAACATGGAAGGGACTTAGTCCGCTGAGTCCTTCTGGCTCTTCTCTCACCTTGGGGAAGCAAATTAGAAGAGCAACAGGTCTGAAGTTAACAATTCAAGACAAGTCTGTGTCATAATTCTGAAATATATGCATGACCCAGAAAACCCCATCCTGTGGCCGGGCCTGCAGGAATCGTGACTGGAAATGAGCAGAATGAATGAATCCGCTCTCAGGAGCACACTGTCTGTTAGCAGACAGGTGAAATCCTGTGAATTGGTGATAAATTTCCCATACAGCCTTCCTTGCTGGTCATGCTTCTGCACAGGTCTCATCCACAAATCTCTGTAACTTTACAAATACAAATCCCTTCTCTGATGTTGGAGTTCCCTCTACATGCCAGCAGTTTACAAGCTATGCTTGAATATCACCAACAATGGGGGACTCACTACCTCAAAAGAAAAAAGTTGGGTGTATTGCCAGATGACTGTAGTCATCATAAAGTTCTTCTCTGTGATGGGCTGAAATCTGACTCTCTCAGAATATGTGGGCGAGGTAATAAGGCCAGGACTGTGGCTGGATGCAGGTAGGAAGGTCCTTCTCATCCAAGGAAGGTAGGAAAGTCCTTCTCATCCTTCCTCTTATTTGCTGGTGCAACCAAACATTTAATTATAAAAGCTTCTCCAAGGCAATAGATGTTAAAATTGAGATGAATACACTCATTTTAGCCAATAGCACAAACTGCTATTACTCTGAAAGTCCCAATTCATTACTGAATATTGTAACGGAACATTAACACTCGCATAATGACCTCAAGACCTGTCTTGCATGCACAATCAGTGTGCCCTGCCTAGACTCCTTTACACCCAGGAAAGCAAGAAAAAAAACTCAGATGCTCTCAGAAAATTACCTATCCAGCGGAAACACTGACAGACCCTTAATTACAATAGCTCACCATATTCAGCATGATGCCACAACTCAATTCCTCGTCGTCCCATCCACATGACCCAACCCGGAAGAACATCCGGGTACCTTGGAGACAAAGAGACTCCAGTAGATCCCACTGCCCCTGATTCAAACCCTTCAGTGGCTCCCATTGTCCTTAGATAAAATCCCAAGTCCCAGCAGAGCCCCACACCCTGGTGCAGTCCCAGCCCAGCTCTTCAGCCACCTCCCCGCTTCCAGCCCCACACTTCCCTTCCTGCCAACGTGGACTATCTTCTCCATCTCGCCAGTCTCTCCACTTGAGCTTTGCCTCCTTTCACTCAACCAGGCTAGTGCCAAGCCCTGTTCTTCGGACTTCATCTGGATTTAATTCTCCAGCAACATTCTGGTTGGCAGCTGTTATAATGATCTGTATTTCACAGTGGGGGAAACCGAGGCCTGGAAGGTAAAGTGACTTACCCAAGGCCATACCACCAGCAAGCATCAGTGCTGGGACTTGAACCCACTACACTGGTTCCGGAAGCTGGGAGCTACCACACTCCATTCCACACCCAGCCTCTCAAACTCGCCTTCCTCCTAAGGAAGCCCCCCCAGCGCCCCCAGGCATAGACAAGGATGAGCCTGGTACTTGAGTTTCCTCTCTGCCCCTTCGTAGTCATGGGACCTGGACAAATCACCCCTTCTTAATGCCCCAGTTTACCACTGTGATGTGGATAGTAATTCCTACTTCTCAAGGTTGTTATGAGAATTCAGTGATCTTGGATATAAACGTTTAGAAGGTCCATGGCAATATACAGTGTGTGTTAATCATTCAATCATGTCAGACTCTTTACAACCCCACGGGCTCTAGCCCTCCAGGCTCCTCTGTCCATAGGATTCTCTAGGCAAGAATACTGGAGTGGGTTGCCAGTTCCTTCTCCAGGGGATCTTCCCAACTCAGGGATTGAACCTGGGTCTCCCACGTTGCAGGCAGATTTTTCACCATCTGAGGCACCAGGGAAGCCCAAGGCAATATATAACTAGTGGTCATTCATTATCATGGCGATATTATTGATGGGTGTAAAGACCCTCTGTAAGCTCTACAGTACTCTCAAACATGACCACAAAACCATTCAGCTTGTCCGGAAGTTGGGATGCCTGACTCCCTGGTTGGCCTGGGACTGTCCTGATTTTAGCACTGAAAGTCTCATGTCCCTGACAGCCCCTCACTCCCAAGCAAACCAGGCCAGCTGACAACAGTACAGGCCCTGCCCCTTTCTAGCTCTGTGACTGGGCGGGTCACCTGACCTCTCAGGGCCTCAGCTTTCTCACTTGCAAAATGGGGATAAGGTTCTAAGTCTGTGGTCTGAGCCAGCAGCATCGGTATTGCCTGGGAACTTGCTGCAAATGCAAATTCTGCAGTCCTAGAGATGAAGAGACTCCAATAGATCCCATTGCCCCTGATTGAAAGCCTTGAATGGCTCCCATTGCCCTTGGATAAAATCCCAAGTCCTGACAGAGGCCCGCAGACCGTGTGGTGCAGTCTTAACCTAGCTCTTCCGCCTCCTTCCTGCCCCACGCTTTCCTTGCTGCCACCTGGACTCTCTGCTCAATGAATCAGAAACTCGGCGGTTATTTTACAAACCCTCCTGGTGAATCTCATGTCTTCTAAAGTGTAAGAGTCATTGATATAAAGTATCTTGCAATAGGTAGAAGGTCGAGTCAGACCAGGTGAGCACTTGGGATGCCACAAGCACCCCACGCCTGGCTGGTGACCATCACCACCGTCATTACAAGACAGGGGGTGGCGTCATGTTGGGTGGAATATGGGGTGAATAGTAGGATCCTCGGGGCTCCAAATTTCTTCCTAACCAGGGAAGAAATGAGTCTGGATTTTGCAATCTGAATACTGGGTCAAGTTCCTGCATTTACAATGCTCAGTTCTCTCACTCCCATTTGGAAATGATGAAGGGTGTTTGTGGACCCATGGCCATCTGGGTGATGGTCCTCCTGAGCCCTGTTTCTGCTCTGTGCACTGAGAAAGTGAAAGTGATCATTGCTTAGTCGTGTCAGACTCTTTGCGAGCCCATGGACTGTAGTCTGCCAGGCTCCTCTGTCCATGGGATTCTCCAGGCAAGAATACTAGAGTAGGTAGCCATTTCCTTCTCCAGGGGATCTTCCTGACCCAGGGATCAAACCTGGGTCTCCTGCATTGCAGGCAGATTCTTCACCATCTGAGCCACAAGGCAAGCCCAATAATGAAGATGACAGCTACCATTTTTGGAGCTGAACTATGTGCCAGGTGCCGTGTAGTCACCTGGGTCCTGGGTCTGCTTCTATCCACCATAGCATCTCCTTGCCCAGCGCAGTGCCTGCCATCAGATTACTGCTGAACACGTAACTTGTTAAATCAGTGATTGAATATTCCGAGGGCATAATACATGTCATCTTGTTTAATTCTTATGATACCTCCAGGAGAAGCTGCCTTGACTCCTGCCCAGATGACACATTTCGTGGCTCCCTCTTCAGACCTCCCGAGGCTGGCCTTGCCTCACCATTGCTTATGCACATGTCCAGCTTAGTCTCTCCAAGGCTGACCTATTTATCAATACAATAGTATCCTTGGTGAAAATTTGGTAAATGGACTGGAGGCTCTAAGAATGAGCCAGAGTTCTGGTCAGGAGGAGCCAGAAGTGAGTCCTCACCCACTGACTTTACTAAAGGAATGGGGGATTGAAATCAGGCAAATCAGGAGGAGGGCATGAGACAGCCAGCTCCCAAGCTCAGCCTAGGATTCTCTCAAAACCCACAATATGCCCAATGCAACTGGGTATACCTTTTGGCTTGGCTTTTCCAGAAGACATCAGAGCTGAGGACAAAATTGGCTTTCTCGGCTAACACTCCATTCCCTTATTGTGCTCCTGGTAATATACTGCTTCACCCATGCCTTTTTAAAACAATGAAAATGGAAAATTAAAGGGCCCAGCTGCAAGGAGAAAGATGAATGATTGGGACTGCTAAATTTGATTTAATATTCATTTCTAAGTAAATGGGGGAGTGTTGACCTTACTCAGAGCACCCTGAATACAAATTCCTCTTCTTTCCCAAGATTTCAAGGAGCAGAATTGGTTGAACAGGCTCCATCAGCCCTTGATTGGTTGAAAAGTTTTCCAATTTGTAAACAAATATATTTAGAAAAATATCCCCCACCACCATCCCGGTGGGAGAACTAAGTCAAATTCCTTTTGTCAAGCAAACTCTTTTCAGACATAATTTTCCTTGAATTTCCAAAACCAGACTCTTAACCTTGGCTATCAAGATAGAGCAGCTATAAAGGGACTTGACTGTTCGTGATGAAAATGCCCAGCCTCACCATCCTTGGGGAAGTTGGATTTGCCAGCATCGCTTTGCCCTTGTGACACAGTTGTTACCATGTATGCATTTCTTATCTTTCTAGATTGTCAGCCCCTTGAAGGAAGAGCCCATTGAAACAGTCATCTTTTACCCTTCCTATTCCCTGGTGCTGCCTGAGTCCCATAAGCACATAATGGTCCCTTGGTGAGTAGGGTGGTTGTGAGGGTTAAATGAGAAAGTCTACCCCAGGCTCCTGGCAAAGGCAGATTAGCTTGTATTTGTTTGGTGATGGGAAGAGTTAGAATGACCAACTATCCTGGTTTGTCTTGGTCTGAGAGGGTTCCAGGATGGAAGTCTGAGTAAATCAGGACGAGTTGGTCATCCTGGGGTGGTGTTGACTCTTGAAGGAGCATGACTTGTCAGGCAAGGTGCTGGGTAATCTGAGTGGATTACTCACAGTTATGATTATTCTCATTTTACAGAGTTATAAATTAAAGCCTTAGGTCATATCCTTCAGCTGACAGCTCCTTTCCTATCAAACACTGACTCTTAAACAAATGCAATACTTAATTGTTGCTTATTGTACTGTGACAGATCGAATGGTTCTCTTTCTCACGCTTCTTTACTTCTCTCTGCATCCACTCTTGCTATTGACCTTAGGCTGGCCATGTGAGTTGAGATTAGCCATGTGACTTGCTTTGGTCAATAACATGAGGACATGTGACAGTGTATCAGAGCCAATCTCAGGACTCCCTTCCATGCTTCAGTTCACTCCTGAGCCTCTAAAACCTCCACGAGAAGGTCAAGCTGCAGCCAATCACCCAGTCCAAGGAGCAGAGCTGCCTAGCTGAGTCACACATCTGCCTTGAAAGCAGAGGTGCCCAGACAAGTCCAGCTAACCAGCAGATGAGTAAGTGATAACATTTCATTGGTTTTAGGCTCTTGAGTTTTGAGAAGGTTTGTTACACGGCAATAGCTGGCTGTTGCAAGCGATAGCAAGCTATCCCCCAACTTGCCAGAGTCATATGGATGAGTAGGTTGCTCTTCTTTCGAGGGGTATTTCTGAAGCTTTAGGAGAAGGGAAGAGAAAGGAGGGAGCTCACTGCGTGCCTCGTGCAACAGTGCTCAGTGTTGTCAGATAGCCAGTTGTTTGGGTCACGTTACGGGAATCTGGTTGAGTTGACCCTGAAGCCATCTCAGGCCTCCCTCTTCCTGGGAACAAGGACTTCAGACCCACAAGGCAGTTCTCGGGGAGACAGAGTTAACAGAGGGGCACTCTGGTAGTCTTCCCCAGGCTTCATTTTCCATATACACCAGAGGGCACAGTGGCAAGGGCCCGTCAGTGAGAGGCAGGAGACTGGAATCCCACTCGGCACTGCCAGGAGCATGTGAGCCCCACCAGGAGCGCGCAGCAGCCCTCTGTAAGGTGGTTTTGCATAAAGATTCTGGAGTCAGACCCTGTTTATATCCTGTGAGCTATGTGACCTCGGGCTAGCTGCTTCCCCTCCCTGACCTTAATTCCCCTCTCTGTAAAGAGTCATTGTATAACTTGGATGCAATAAAGTATGGCCTGAGCCTGGTCCAGGGAGGCCCTCAACCAGCGGTGTTTGTTATTACTAATACGGTCCAACTGGTTCGTCTTCTGAAATCAGTCATCTCAAAAGAGCAATCAGTTACTTTCCACAGAATAAATATTTTTTCTTCTTCTGCATCACTTCAAGCATTCCCTCTTTAATTTTACAGTTGCGTTTACAAAGAGTTATTTACAGTGCAGAGGGACAGGATGGGCTGCCTCCCTGAAACGGTTTCACAGATTCCCTCTGCTTCCTGTTAAGATATTAGCGCCCAGCGACTGTCGCTTTATATAAATGTGCAGCCTCGGCTGTGAACGCGCGCCCTGTAGTAATTGTGAGTTGTCTTGACGCTAATTACATAGGGGAGCCTGTTTAATTGCCAGTTAAATTGACTGTGTGTGTTTTCTCTAATCTGTGTTTCCGGGCAAGTTGGATGACATCAGCTCCTCATTGGACTAAGCAGGAATTTGGGAGACCCAAGGAGCCGGCGTGGGAGGAGGTGAAGCTGGTGGAGGGCAGGCCTGGGGTATGGCAGTGAAAATGATAACATGATGTGTGGTCACTGGGGGACCCAGCCTGGGGTCTCCTGGAAACTGAAGCAAGGAAGATGACCTGGATGAAACTTGCGTGCAACACAGGGCAGAATGATAGCTTGGGTGTGTCATCAGGACCACCTGATGAGGATCTGCCACAGTCCCTCTATCCTGGGTGCTCTGTCCCACCCCCAGGCTCCTGCCAAAGCTGGTCCTTCTGCCTGGACTCCCAGTCCCCACTCTACCGATCCTGCTAGCTCCACATCTGGGCACAGTGCCCAGCTACAATGCCACTTTTTCCACGAAGGCTTTCTTGATTTTCCAGTTGGAAGAAAGAGTCCCCTCCAGTCCAGTCCCTCAGGGCTTCTCAGCGTTTTCTTGAGTCCATGCCCATGTTCATCCTTTGATTTAAACGAACTTAGAACCAAGCTACAGACTGAAGTGCTTATAACAGGAGCTGGGGATCAGGGGAGAAGAGGAGAGACAGAAGGAGGAGTAGGAAAAGGAGGGGTGGGGGGAGGAGGAGAGGTGACGAAGGAAGGAAAATTGAGGGATAAGATAGTAACTAAGACATCTGGAGTGTGGTTGTTGGGGGGGTGTGTGTGAGTATGTACGCACATGCACTAAACACTATCCTAAGTACTTCATCCTTGTTAACTCATTTAATCTGCCCCACCACCCTGAAATAAGTACTATTCTCATCCCCGCTTCACAGATGAGGAAGCTGAGAACTTTGAGAAGCTAAAGAACTCGTTAGCACAGCCTTCCGTGGTAGATCCAGGACCCTGAGCTTTTCACTACTGAGCTAAGCTGTCTTGAAGGAAGGGAGGGAGGGCTGGAGGAGGGAGGCAGGGAGGAGGGAGGGGGAGAGAGAGGAGGAGAGTTGAATTCCATAGCATGAGTTCTCCTGATGTTTAAAAACCTCTCCAGCCTTCCACACACGCTTTCTCCTTAGCTCAAAAGCTAAATTAGAGTGGATTGCACTCTCCTCACTTTAGTAATTTAGATAAAAGTAAAATTTTGTCTGAGAGCAGAAGCAATTATAGCGCGGGTTTTGTGATTAACTTGATTAACACTGTTTCACTCTAAAAATGATCCCCCCTCCCTTTGCCGCCGTACTGTAATCAGAGCGACGTCTTTCAACTGTGCTACAGCTGCTCTTTCTCCCCCTACTCCCCAAAAAGGAGTTTGACATAAATACTTATTAGGGAGGACTCTAGTCTCTGGCTGGAACATTTGAGCGAAGAGGGGGGAATTGTCTCTCTCCACATTAGCATCTGTAGCCCGTTAAAAGGCTGTCGCCAGCTACCCTGTTACTGACAAAGGTCCCAATTATGCAGCAATGAAATATACATACATGATCCAGGAGGGCTTATACATTTTTAATTTTTTTTCAAAGAGAGTACGTTCAGAGAAGACTCTAATTAGAGATTTCGTTTCTTTAAGAGGAAAATGATATGTGGTTTCAAGAAAATTATTTGGGGTTAGTTATCCCTGGGCCATTATCTTTCCAACCCTGGGGTTTTTGCTCCTAAGCTGGGTGCCCGGGCTGGCTGGGCACTTAGGGAAATACTGAGGTCTGCCTGTGGAGTTTTGAGGTTTGAATCCCAGGTGGGTTTGGGGTGTGGGCTTCCCTCTGCTCTGGGATGCTCCTGTGGATGCTCAGCATTCAGGCTCTCTTCTCTTCCCTCTGATTCAAAGACCAGCTTCCTACCATCTCTGCCTAGTCCTTCCTGATCATCAGCTGCTGCTTCTGAAATCCCTGCTCTCAGCCAGGCGTTCCACAAATACTCTTGTTGAAGCGAAACTACCAGCCTAGAGGTAGGAGTGATTACTGCCCGCATCACGACAGATCAAGAAATGAGCCTGGAGAGGCGGGAGGAAGGCACTCACCTGTCACAAGGCTACTCAGTGGTGGAGTCAGATTTGATCCCACACACACTGGCTCCAGAACACCTGCCTACTCTCACTTGCTATGCAGATGCCTAAAGAATCACAGAGTGTTATAGTCCAGAGGGACTCTGGAAAAGAGTGAGCACCTCACTCAGCAGTGGAGGAACCCAAGGCGCTAGGAGAGGAAGGACCTGTCTGGGGCCAGATTCTTCAATATGAGATAGGCTCCACAGCCAGATTCCCCACCCTGACATGCTCCCCTCCCATCAGGGCAGCTATGTCCAGCCTTCTTCTGTACTGACCTCTGTAAACTGAATTGTTCCTTCTCCAACCCCAGCTTATTTGTAGAAGCTCTAACTGCCCGTTGTGACTATGTGTCCTGTTCTAAGTTGCTCAGTCCTGCCTGACTCTTTGCAACACTATGGGCTGTAGCCCTTCAGGCTCCTCTGTCCATGGGATTCTCCAGATAAGAATACTGGGTGGGTTGCCACGCCCTCCTCCAGGGAATCTTCCCAGCCCAGAGATGGAACAGGCAGGTTCTTTACCACTAGCACCATCTGGGAAGATAAAGCCTTAAGGGAGGTTGTTGTTGTTTAGTTCTCAGTCAAGTCCAACTCTTTGCAACCCCATGGACTACAGCATATCAGGCTTCCCTGTCTTTCAGTTCAGTGCAGTCGCTCAGTTGTGTCCATCTTTTTGCGACCCCATGAATCGCAGCACGCCAGGCTTCCCTGTCCATCACCAACTCCTGGAGTTTACCCAAACTCATGTCCATTGAGTCAGTGATGCCATCCAACCATCTGATCCTCTGTTGTCCCCTTCTCCTCCTGCCCTCAATCATTCCCAGCATCAGGGTCTTTTCCAATGAGTCAGCTCTTCGCATCAGGTGGCCAAAGTATTGGAGTTTCAGCTTCAACATCAGTCCTTCCAATGAACACCCAGGACTGATCTCCTTTGGGATGGACTGGTTGGATCTCCTTGCAGTCCAAGGGACTCTCAAGAGTCTTCTCCAACACCACAGTTCAAAAGCATCAATTCTTTGGTGTTCAGCTTTCTTTATAGTCCAACTCTCACGTCCATACATGACTACTGGAAAAACCATAGCCTTGACTAGATGGACCTTTGTTGACAAAGTAATGTGTCTGCTTTTTAACATGCTGTCTAGGTTGGTCATAGCTTTCCTTCCAAGGAGTAAGCGTCTCTTAATTTCATGGCTGCAATCACCCTGTCCTTCATCATTTCCCAGAGTTTGCTCAAACTCAGGTCTATTGAGTCAGTGACGCCATTCACCCATCTGGTCCTGTGTTGTTCCCTTACCCAGGTCTCCCGCATTGTAGACAGACGCTTTACCGTCTGAGCCGTAAGCTGTGGCAATTAAGAGAGGTAATTAAGGTTAAATCAGGTCATAAGGGTGGGGCTGTAGGACTGGTGTCCTTATAAGAAGAGGGAAAGAGGACTTCCCTGGTGGTATAGTGAGAAACATGTTCCATCGCTGGTCCAGGAAGATTCCACACGCCACAGAGCAACTAAGCCCATGAGCCACAACTGCTGTGAGCCCTTGTGCTGGGACTCCTGCAGGCCAAGCGCCCTAGAGCCCATGCTCCACAGCAAGAGGAGCCATTCAGTGAGAAGAGCAGACCTCGCTCGTCGCAACCAGAGAAAGTCTGCAGACAGTAACAGGGACTCAGTACAGCCAAAAGTAAATAAATAAATCATATTTTTTAAAAAAAGAAGGGGAGACACCGGAAGTGGGCACACACAGAGGGAAGGTCGGATGAGGATACAGCCAGAAGGACATCTGCAAGCCAGGAAGTGAGGCCTTCTCAGAAACCACCTCTGCTGGCACCTTATTTGGGATTTTCAGCCTCCTGAACAGTGAGAACATAAGTTTCTGTTGTTTAAGGCCCCCAGTCTTTGCCATTCTGCACAGCAGCCTGAGCTGACTCTGCCTCTAAGACTTGCTTCCTTTACAGTCATCTGCTTGATGGGGATCAGAACCCACAGAGGAGGAGGCCCCTTCTTCCGGCATCATCAGCTTCTCCTAAAGACGTGTTGGCTTCTGGATCATCTCTGGAACCTTCCTGGGATCCTCTGACACCCTTGTATGTACTAAAGTCCCAAACAATTCCCCTCTTCCAAGGTCTCTGCAGTTTGTCCAGAGATTTTCACTGAAATCGGCTTCTTACAAATTTCATGTCACTGACCGGCTCAGATTTTTCAGCGTATCTCCTTCATCACCTGCTTATTCGCCACATCAGCACTTGAATCTGGAACTCTAGAGCTCTCTCTGCACCTTTCTCACCCCTATACACAGTGGCAGTGTCTTCCCAGGAAGGGACAAGCAGGAGTGACGTCTTGACATAGTGAGAGGTACTCTGCAGCCAGACAGGGTTCAAGTCCCAGCTCAGTCCCCTTGTCAGCTGGGTAGCCTCCGCCAGGTTCCTTGACCTTTCTGGGCCTCAGCTTCTCCATCTATAAAGCAAGGATGATAA
The DNA here is from genome assembly GCA_006408695.1 of Aepyceros melampus. Taxonomy (NCBI): domain Eukaryota; kingdom Metazoa; phylum Chordata; class Mammalia; order Artiodactyla; family Bovidae; genus Aepyceros; species Aepyceros melampus. The sequence goes on from SJXQ01002669.1 coordinate 142,433, forward strand.
TAATTGTGTGGACCTCATGGGGCTTAAGTTACATTGGGAATGCGTGGAAGGCATGTAGACCAAAACAATGGTCTCCAAACTCTGCCTTGCGATCTGAGGTGGAGCTGATATAATAATAATAGAAATTAAGTACACAATAAATGTAATGCTCTAAATCATCCTGAAGCCATCCGTCTTCACTCTGGTTCATGGAAGAATTGCCTTCCAGGAAACCTGGTCCCGAAAGGCTGGGGATCGCTCTAGTCACCAGAGCACAGAGTAAACTCTCCATGTCAGCACGGCCATCATTACTAAGGCCCTGTATAGGCTGAGCCTGGGCCGCATGAAACAGCCCTTTTTTGGGTAAAGATGGTCACACATCAGCAGTTTCATACATTCCAACCTCATTTCTGTCAAACAGTCAATAGATATTAGATGCTGTGCTTCACAGCCTTCCTAAGTAGCTCAGTGGTAAAGAATCCTGCCAAATGCAGGAGCCTTAAGGAGACATGGGTTTGATCCCTCTGTCAGGAAGATCCCTGGAGGAAATGGCAACCCACTCCAGTGTTCTTGCCTGGGAAACCCCATGGACAGAGGAGGTAGGCGGGCTACAGTCCAAGGGGTCGCAAAGAGTCAGCCAAGACTGTGCAAGGAGCAAGAAGCTGGTTGTGCTGCACAGGCTCACGTGGGTAAGGGCGCACGGACGGAGGAGAGGGCGGCACCCACAGTGAACAGAGAACAGGGCAGGGATTTAAATCCAGACCTCCTGGTTGTCAGCCTCCTGGGCACACAGGCGGTCACTCTCCAGTCAGAGCCATGTCTCTGAACCCCAAGTGTAGCTCTGCCTGCACTGCACCTCCCTCCTCACGCCAAGATGGAGGCAGGCAGCCTGCGGCTGGAGAGATGGAGGCGAGCAGAATCCATCCTCCTCGTCTGTGTCCCACCATCCCGGAGGAGTCCACAGGGGTCCGCCTCCGCCACAAGGGCCCTTTGGCCTCATCGGCCCCCTCCCTTCCAGCCCTCAGCTGGCCTCCTGATTTCCCATCCTGTGCCACCAGCTTCCTTCCTGCCTTTCCTGGGGCGGGCTCAGGCCTGGCACCACTCCAGAACGGCTTAATCAGAATAAATCCCGAGAAAGCACATGTATTATTTATTCTAGCAAAGGTTAAATAATTTGATGAATTTCTCAGGACGTGCCGGAATGCTGATGGCCTCTTGGAAAAAATACACACACACACATACATAAACAAACAAAAAAAAACAATAACAAATTTTCCTCTCTCTCTCTCTCTCCACACACACACACACACACACACACACACACACACGGTGGCTACTGTTGCTTGCCCCGTGGCTCACACTGGAGACGGAGTGGGCAGCCCTCCACGACACTGGCACTGGGGCCAGGATGAGACATAGATTTTCTTCCTCACTGGCTGGAGATGACAGCTCCGCCCCTGGCCTCGCTGCTGTGATGCATTATCTGTAGCTGACTGTGCCTTTGATTTTGCCAATAGCCACGGAAAGCCTATTGATTTACAGGCCCAAATGATGGGCTTGCGTGAAGTAGGTTTGTTAAGGAGCTCCTTGCACTTGGGACTCTAGGGCTGTTGGGATCGAGGAAGGGGCTGTCAGGGAGATGGAAAGGCCTGGAGAGAAATCTCTGCCTGGAGATTGTGGGTGACGGGGTTCTTCTAGCCCATGGCTGCCATGCCAGAATGGCTCACCTAAGCCAAGTGGGGAAAGCCAGGGAAATAGAGATGACTCGGAGCACATACTAGGCGTCCTTGTCCTCCTCCTTGTCCTCCGAGTCTTCCTCCCCTCCTTCCCTTCTTCCTCCTCCTCCCCTTCGTCCTCCCCTTTGTCCTCCTGCCTGTCATCAGGACTGCCATTGGCCTAGTACTTACAAGTGCCAAACTTGAGACTGAGGGTTTTATGTTCATCACATCCTAAAAGTCTCCCAACAGCCCCAGCGAGCTGGGCACTTGCATTTAAATCTCCGTTTAAGAGATAAATAGCCCCAGAGAGGTTTAGTAATTTGGCCAAAGGCACAGAGCCAGTGGGTAGAGCCAGCGTTCTCTGCTCCTCTGGGCACCAGGCTTTTATTCTCTCCTCTCTGCCACGTGGACGGAGCAGAAAGAGCTCGGGCTCTGAAGGCAGGTGACCGGGGGGGCACACTCGCTGTGCACATGCAGCTCTCTGCCGCTCATGCTCAGCGGTGCCCGGCACAGACTAAGCACAGTTGCACTGTTTACCACCATCATCCTCTCTGTTCTGCTTCTAATTGGTAGCTACACCCCCACTAACTTGGATAATGATCCATACTCAACAAATGCTTCTTTACCATGTGAATTCATTCAATACCTAGTCCCCAAACAACCCATTTTTATGGACAAGGAAAAACCAGGTTCTGCTGGTTTCAGAGCATCCCTCCAGGAGGCAGCAGAAGTGGGAGCGAAGGGCACTGTCCTTGGGTCACACGCACGGGAACAGAAATCATGGCTCTGGGCAATGTGGGGCTGGACCAGGCACTTGCAGCTCCAGCTCTCTGACCTTTAGCTTCTCATCTTTAGTGGGGAAAAAAAATGAGGAAAACACAACCTATGTCACAGGGTTGTCCCTGCCATGGCCCTGGCACCGAGAACTTTACAGACATTTTTAGACTTGATCCTGTGCCTGTGAAGCCTGGTGCCTGGTGCTCAGCACACAGTGGCTGCCACTATGCTCCAGCTGAGCTGTCCTCCCTGCCCGTGCCGAGCCTCCGCTGGCCTAAAAGGCAGCTCCCTCCCTCTGCCTCCTTTTGGCCCTGCCTCCTGTTTAACTCCATCATCCTGACACAACACAATGCCCTGCCTCAACCCACTCTCCCTTCGAAATGAAACCTGGTTCTAATTTTCTGCTCCAATGTGGCCTTTTCTCTTTCACTTACCAATCCTTTGGACATGACCCGCAAGACCATCCCTTGGTTTGAGCCTGTTGTCCTCAAGGGCACTGCCTTCTGTTCCCCCTTATTTACTGCTCTGTTCCCTGGCAAAGGAAGAGTCTGTCTTCCTTTGACTTCCCTGAATGGCATGGGGATGGAGGTCAACAGAGCTTCTGTGGACTGAAGTAGAGGCTTCATAAACCTCCCTGAGACTGGATATTCCTTGAGGCAGACCAGGTTTCTGTTCACCTCTGTGTCTCCAGCACCTTTAGTAGGCCTCAGCACACAGTAGGTCGCCCGAGCACACAGTAGGTAGCAGAAAATGCTTGCCACGCCCCAAGCTAGACCTGGATCCAGGGACCCTGGCAGGATTCCTGCAGCCGTTAATCCTCTCAAACATCCTACCTCAAACTCAGGAGATGTGATTTCTAGAATTGAAAACATGCAGAAGTCATTTCAAGATGTGGTTGTTCTGTGTTTGTGTCAGCCATAAATATTTCTGAGAGCCATATGGGGGGCAAGGCTGAATATTAATCCATTGATTATGCAATGAGGACTGCAGCTCATGGAGAAGCATCAGCACCTGTGGAGGCCTCTTCTCCATGCCCTCAGCCACTCACGAAAGCTGAGAGGAAGCAGTGAGAAAGCTACCAAGATGGTTCAGTTCAGTTCAGTTGCTCTGTGACCCCATGGACTGCAGCACACCAGGCCTCCCTGTCCATCACCAACTCCCAGAGTTTACCCAAACTCATGTCCATTGAGTCGGTGCTGCCATCCAACTCTCTCATCCTCTATCATCCCCTTCTCCTCCTGCTCTCAATCTTTCCCAGCATCAGGGTCTTTTCAAATGAATCAGTTCTTCACATCAGGTGGCCAGAGTATTGGAGTTTCAGCTTTAACATCAGTCCTTCCAATGAATATTCAAGACTGCTTTCCTCCAAGATGATTATGGGACCCCTAACTCTGGGTGAATAACATATATACTCAGCTTTCCATCCATCCATTCATTAGTTCATCTATCTATCCATCCATTCATTTATTCATCCACCCATCCATCCAACCATTTATCCACTCATTCATCCATCTATCCTTAAGATCGATAATGGGTCAAGATTATAGCACCTTTACATTAGTCAGCTTGGGCTTTCATAACAAATACCATAGACTGGATGGCTTAAACAACAGAAATGTCTTTTTCACATTCTGGAGGCTGGAAGTCTCAATCAGAATGCCAACCTGGCTCACAGATGGCCACCTTCTCTTTGTGTGTTTACATAGCCTTTCCTCTGTGCATGAGTATGGAGAGAAAAAGAGATCTCTTTCTCCACCTCTTCATAAAGGCCACCAATTTTTTCGGTTAGGACTTCATCCTTATGATGCTATATTTAAACTTAATCACCTTCTAACCCCTCCCCCCTCTCCAAATACAGTCACATTGGTGATGACAGCTTCAACATCTGACTCTGACTTTGGGAGAACACAATTCATAGCATAGTGTCCATCACAGCCCTTCAGTACTGGAGCATCCTCGTGGGTGGTCTCCTGAACTCACAGCCTAGCAGGACACCAGTGAAAAATATGTTAGTCTACTATTCAACCTGCACAAGTTCTATCCCAAATACTTAAAACTGGGAGTAAGAAGGAGAGGATAGACTACTTGGAGTGTCAGACAGACGCGGATTTGATTCCAGAATCTGTCACTCAACTGGGTGAGGGACAGCATTTAAACTCCAAGGATCTTAGTTTCTCCATTGGTAAAATGGAGAAAATCACAATACAGTATGAGATTCTCTTCGTTGATTGCACAGCAGAATTCCTGGAACTGAGTAGGTATTTAACAAACAGTAACCCTAACCTTTTAGAACTAACACCCAAAAAAGATGTCCTTTTCATTATAGGGGACTGGAATGCAAAAGTAAGGAGTCAAGAAACACCTGGGGTAACAGGCAAACTTGGCCTTGGAATGCAGAATGAAGCAGGGCAAAGACTAATAGAGTTTTGTCAAGGAAATGCACTGGTCATAGCAAACACGCTCTTCCAACAACACAAGAGAAGACTCTACACATGAACATCACCAGATGGTCAACATTGAAATCAGATTGATTATATTCTTTGCGGCCAAAGATGGAGAAGCTCTATACAGTCAACAAAGACAAGACCAGGAGCTGACTGTGGCTCAGATCATGAACTCCTGATTGCCAAATTCAGACTGAAATTGAAGAAAGTAGGGAAAAATGCTAGACCATTCAGGTATGACCTAAATCAAATCCCTTATGATTATATAGTGGAAGTGAGAAAATAGATTTAAGGGTCTAGATCTGATAGACAGAGTGCCTGATGAACTATGGAATGAGATTCGGACATTGTAAAGGAGACAGGGATCAAGACCATCCCCATGGAAAAGAAATGCAAAAAAACAAAATGGCTGTCTGGGGAAGCCTTACAAATAGCTGTGAAAAGAAGAGAAGCAAAAAGCAAAGGAGAAAAGGAAAGATATAAGCATCTGAATGCAGAGTTCCAAAGAATAGCAAGAAGACATAAGAAAGCCTTCTTCAGCAATCAATGCAAAGAAATAGAGGAAAAGAACAGAATGGGAAAGACTAGAGATCTCTTCAAGAAAATCAGAGATACCAAGGGAACATTTCATGCAAACATGAGCTCGTTAAATGACAGAAATGGTATGGACCTAACAGAAGCAGAAGATATTAAGAAGAGGTGGCAAGAATACATGGAAGAATTGTACAAAAAAGATCTTCATGACCCGGATAATCATGATGGTGTGATGATTAATCTAGAGCCAGACATCCTGGAACGTGAAAATCAAGTGGGCCTTAGAGAGCATCACTAAGAACAAAGCTAGTGGAGGTGATGGAATTCCAGTTGAGCTATTCCAAATCCTGAAAGATGATGCTGTAGAAGTGTTGCACTCAATGTGCCAGCAAATTTGGAAAACTCAGCAGTGGCCACAGGACTGGAAAAGGTCAGTTTTCATTTGAATTCCAAAGAAAGGCAATGCCAAAGAATGCTCAAACTACTGCACAATTGCACTCATCTCACATGCTAGTAAAGTAATGCTCAAAATTCTCCAAGCCAGGCTTCAGCAATACGTGAACCATGAACTTCCAGATGTTCGAGCTTGTTTTAGAAAAGGCAGAGGAACCAGAGATCAAATTGCCAACATCTGCTGGATCATGGAAAAAGCAAGAGAGTTCCAGAAAAACATCTATTTCTGCTTTATTGACTATGCCAAAGCCTTTGACTGTGTGGATCACAATCAACTGTGGAAAATTCTGAAAGAGATGGGAATACCAGACCACCTGACCTGCCTCTTGAGAAATCTGTATGCAGGNGGCAGAGGAACCAGAGAACAAATTGCCAACATCTGCTGGATCATGGAAAAAGCAAGAGAGTTCCAGAAAAACATCTATTTCTGCTTTATTGACTATGCCAAAGCCTTTGACTGTGGATCACAATAAACTGTGGAAAATTCTGAAAGAGATGGGAATCCCAGACCACCTGACCTGCCTCTTGAGAAACCTGTATGCAAGTCAGGAATCAACAGTTCGAACTGGACATGGAACAACAGACTGGTTCCAAATAGGAAAAGGAGTATGTCAAGGCTGTATATTGTCACCCTGCTTATTTAACTTATATGCAGAGTACATCATGAGAAACACTGTGCTGCAAGAAGCAGAAGCTGGAATCAAGATTGCTGGGAGAAATATCAATAACCTCAGATATGCAGATGACACCACCCTTATGGCAGAAAGTGAAGAGTAACTAAAAAGCCTCTTGATGAAAGTGAAAGAGGAGAGTAAAAATGTTGGCTTAAAGCTCAACATTCAGAAAACAAAGATCATGGCATCTGGTTCCATCACTTCATGGCAAATAGATGGGGAAACAGTGGAAACCATGTCAGGCTTTATTTTTTGGGGCTCCAAAATCACTGCAGATGGTGATTGCAGCCATAAAATTAAAAGATACTTACTCCTTGGAAGGAAAGCTATGACCAACCTAGATAGCATATTCCAAAGCAGAGACATTGCCAACAAAGGTCCATCTAGTCAAGGCTATCGTTTTTCCAGTAGTCATGTATGCATGTGAGTTAAACTGTGAAGAAAGCTGAGCGCCAAGGAATTGATGCTTTTGAACTGTGGTGTTGGAGAAGACTCTTGAGAGTCCCTTGGATTGCAAGGAGATCCAACCAGTCCATCCTATAGGAGATCAGTCCTGGGTGTTCTTTGGAAGGACTGATGCTAGTGCTGAAACTCCAGTACTTTGACCGCGTTATGAGAAGAGTTGACTCATTGGAAAAGACTCTGATGCTGGGAGGGATTAGGGGAAGGAGGAGAAGGGGACAACATAGGATGAGATGGCTCTATGGCATCACTGACTCGATGGACATGAGTCTGAGTGAACTCTGGGAGTTGGTGATGGACAGGGAGGCCTGGCGTGCTGTAATTCATGGGGTCGTAAAGAGTCCGTCACAACTGAGCAACTGAACTGAATTGACTGAATCAGATATTTGCATTTGCCAGGCCATTGAAACTTATCTTCAAAAGATCATCTATAGCCTCCATTTTGCTCTCAGGACAAATGATCTGTCCTAACCTTATTGTTTCCACAAAGCTTTAGACACAATCAATGATTCTTGGATCTTTGATAATCTTTCTTCGTGTGATTTTGAGGATACCATATCTTATTTTTTTCTTCCCTATTTTTTCTATTCAATTTTTTCAGTCTCTTTTCCTGAATTTTTATGTTCTTATCTTGTTCCTGCTGAAATTCTGCAGGTTTCAATCCTCTTTTCTGAACTCCAGACTCATATCTCATCATCTCCATTTAGCTAGATAATAAAATCCCAATCCTAACATATGGAAAAGGAACACCTGTGTTTTTCTCCAAACTAATCATTTTCTTCTCCATCACAGTTATTGACAAATCAGCCTTCCAGTGTTTTATTTCAACAACTTTTGTTAGCATCTTTGATTATGTTTCCTCTCATATTCCATATTATTATCTGGTAGAAATTTTGTTGACTCTAGCTCCAAATTATCTGTAATTCAACTGCTCATCACAAGGATATACTGCAAATTGCAAGGTTAGACAGTTAATATCTCTCTGAGCATATAGTCTATTAAGCAAAATCCTGTTTCACTTGCACAGCTAATAAATATGGTCTTCATTATTTATCTACCACTGTATGCAAGAGTTGATAAAGAAGCGAGGGTGGCACTTGACCAATTGTGAAATTAAGCTGTCAGACCCTGCCTAGTACTCCTTAACACATGGCACAGGAGCTGTAAGAGAAGCCATCTATAATAAAGGAAATTATAATTCTCTGTCACCAAATTCACTAGCAAAATATGGTTTAAAGATCATCCTTACAATACTTCAGTCAGATTGATAACCTCTTATCTCTTAAGGAGTAGTTAAGAAGGAAATAGAAATGTATGGAAATTATTGATATAAAAAAGCATGCCTCTTACGTATTATTTTCTCTTACATTTCGTTAAAATCAGGATGAACACAATTTATCTTCTCTCAGTCCTTCTTTCATCTGAGATTGTTTTGCCTAACTTGATACTTTTATAAATTGAATTATACAATATGTTCTACTTTGTATCTGGATTATTTCCCCAAAAATTAATTTTATGAGATTCATCTATTTTGTGTGCAGTTGTGGTTTATTAATTGTATTGTTCATTATTATTTTGTTAATTGATTATACCACAAAGAATTTATCTGTTAAACTCCGTGGATTTTAACTTTTCCCCCAGTTTTTGGCACTTTTGAATAGTACTGCTACAAGCACTTTAATACTTACCTTTTGGTAAAGATGAATGCATTTCTGTTGAGAATATACTTAAAGTGTGAATTGCTGACCACGAGACATGTTCGTGCTCAGCTTAATGACAGTAACAAAGAGCTCTTCAAAGTCGTGCCAATTTATATTCTCACTAGAAAAACCTAAACATTTCAATTGTTTCACATTCTCATGAATATTTAACACTGTTGTTTCCATGTTTTGTTAAAAAAATAGCCATTTTGATATTAAGTGATATTATATATGCTTTTACTTTATATTTCCTTGCTGACTAATGTGGCATTCATATGTTATTCTAAAAAATGAATTCCTTATTAGAGATGTTGGTTTATTTTTAAAGTTAAACATTCGCTTTTATCTTACTTCTTTGTAGGAAAATATTTTCAAATACATTTTGGATACAAGCTCTTTATAAACATATGTGATACAAGTAATTTCTGTTGCTCTGTTTCTTTTTATACTCTAATAATGTGTTTGATAACTCAAATTGAAAATCTAATAATGTCTACAATTTCTTTGATTTCATTATTGTTGTCATATACTAGTGTGAAATGCATTTGCATAACTCAAGATTACAATCTTTGTAAGTGTTAACACTTAGATTGAATCTTTATTGTCTTATCATACACACGTAGATTCAGAATTCATCAAGTGTTCATTTGTGCCTTAAGTAAGATAACAGTCAAAATGCTTTTATAAATGAAGTATTCAGTTGACCGAGAAATACTTGTTGTTATGAACATATTTGACCACTGAATCTAGGCATCTCTTATTATCCTAAGTAAAGTCACTCTTTACATAGAATCATATTTTAGACTATGCCAGTATTCTGTGTGTCTATTAATAAGTCAATAACTATAGCATATTATTTAGTGGAGAATTATTAAGTCTTGACACTTTATAGTATAAGTCTTCAAGTCACTTTTTTAAGTTTATCTTGGTGCCTCTCTGGTGTTTTAAATTTTATATAAATGTAAATCACTTTCTCAATATTCACGAGTAAATCCTGATGGAATAGTCTACCTGTATTGCATTGAATATATAGATCAATTTGGAGAGAAGTGACATCTTAAGTGCTGTAGCCATTAACATATCAAATATTTTCATTTATCTATGTCTTCAGTTTTTAATTTCAATACTCAGTGATTTTATTGATAGAGAACTTGCACATCTTCCATTAGATTTTTTTTCTGAGAAATTTGATGTAACTTGTACCATAGAAAATATTTACTTAATTTTATTTCAAATTTATTGTTTCTGACATACAAAAGTTATATTATCTTATATCAAAAAGCCTTAGTATCCTTACTTGTTAATTCTAACTACATATATAATGTTGCTTTAAAATTTTCTGCCTAAGAGAATCATAACCTCCTTGAGTAGTTTTCCTTCTTCCTTCCAAATGTTGACTAGAAAAAGAATAGTTAATAATCTTTTCTTCTTCCAGACTCCAATGGGGGAAGCTTTCAACATGTCACCATTAAGGACAGTACTAGTTCCTTTGTAAAAAATGTTTCTCTTTTTTAGATATCTTTGCTAGATCAAGTAAGTCCCTCGCTGTTCTAAGGTTGCTGAGAGGAGTTTGTTACTGTCATTTTTCTAATCAAAATTTAATTATCTTGAATGCTTTTGCTGCTCCACAGAAAATATGACATTTCTCCTTTTTTCTATTAATATGTTGAATTATGATTGATTTCCAACCAAATGTTATACATCTCCTTTCCTAAGATAAATCTCACTATGACACGATATATATCATCTTTTTTGTACATCACTAGATTCAATTTGCTGATATCTTATTTAGGATCTTTTATATTCCTAAAGAGCCTCTTGATGAAAGTGAAACAGGAGAGTGAAAAGTTGACTTAAAACTCCACATTCAGAAAACTAAAACCATGGCATCTGGTCCCATCACTTCATGGCAAATAGATTGGAAAACAATGGAAACTGACAGATTTTATTTTCTTGGGCTCCAAAATCACTGCAGATGGTGAATTGCAGGCATGAAATTAAGAGATGCTTGCTCCTTGGAAGAAAAGCTATGACAACCCTAGACAGAATATTAAAAAGCAGAGATATTACTTTGCCAACAAGGTCCATCTAGTCAAAGCTATGGTTTTTCCAGGAGTCATGTAAGGATGTGAGAGCTGGATCATAAAGAAAGCTGAGTGCCAAAGAATTGATGCTTTTGAACTGTGGTGTTGGAGAAGACTCTTGAGAGTCCCTTGGACTGCATGAAGATCCAACCAGTCAATCCTAAAGGAAATCAGTCCTGAATATTCATTGTAAGGACTGATGCTGAAGCTGAAACTCCAATACTTTGGCCACCTGATACGAAGAGCTGACTCATTTCAAAAGACCCTGATGCTGGGAAAGATTGAAGGTGGGAGAGGAAGGGGACAATAGAGGATGAGATGGTTGGATGGCATCACCAACTCAATGGACGTGAGTTTGAGCAAGTTCCAGGAGTTGGTGTGATGGACAGGGAGGCCTGGTGTGCTGCAGTCTGTGGACATGACTGAGCAACTGAACTGATATTCCTTACAGAAATATCTTTAATTTTCCTTTCTTGCACTGCTTGTGTCAGGTTTATGTACAAGATTATGGTGACTTCATAAAATGTTTTAGAAAATTTTATATATGTATATTATATATTTAAAATTGATATTGATACTTCTTTAAATATTTGGAAAAAGTCAGCAATGAAGTAATACAGTCATGGAGAAAGAAATCATTGTGTGGTATAATTAAAGATACAGTTTGTTTTACAGAGTTAAAACTAGATGGTCTGTTTCTTCATGTGCTTGTTTTACTGATTCTATTTTTCAAATGATATTTCCATTTTCTCTAAATTGTGAAATATATTTGGCATAATTTTTTTCAAATTAACCTCTTGTTTTTGTTTAAAGTGTATGTAGGATTTGTTACCTTGTTTTTATTCCTGATATTGGTAATTTATGATTTTAATTTGCTTGGTGAGTCTGGCTAAATTTATCAAATTTATTAATCTTTCTAAAAGGAAAAACTTTTGGATATCTTAATATCTGTATGTTAATCTTTCTAAATTATATAATTATAATAATTATAAATCATATAATTACAATTAATCTTTATTTATCTACATATATAAAATTTTCTAAAGAAATTAACTTTTAGATACCCTTGAGTTTCTTGAGTTTTTACACATTTTATTTATCAAATTTATTACTCTCTCCAAAGAATGGACTTAAAGTGACTTCTCTTCCAGTCCAGTGTTTAAGACTCTTCCACGGTAGGAGCAACGGGTTCAATTCCTGGTCAGGGAACTAAGGATACCATATATATATGACATTTATGTCATATTTTAGATTCCACAAATCAGATATCATATGGTATTTTTCTTTCTCTTTCTGACTTACTTAATATGTAACCTCCAGTTCCACCCAATTTGCAGCAAATGTCATTATTCTGTGGTTTTTGATTGTAGAGTAGTATCCCATTGCAGGTATGTTCCTAATCTCCTTTATCCATTTACCTGTTGGAAAACATTTAGGTTGTCTTCATATCTTGGCCATTGTGAATATTTATGCTCTGAATACAGGGGTGCATGTATCTTTTTGATTATAGTTTTGTCTGGATAATGCCTAGGAGTGGGATTGCTATATCATATAGTAGTTATATTTTAAGTTTTTTGAGAAACTTCCATACTGTTTTCCATAATGGCTGTGCCAGTTTCAGTTCAGTTCAGTTCAGTCACTCAGTCATGTCTGACTCTTTGCGAACCCATGAATCTCAGCACGCCAGGCCTCCCTGTCCATCACCAACTCCCCGAGTTCACTAAAACTCCTGGCCATCGAGTCGGTGATGCCATCCAGTCATCTCATCCTCTGTCGTCCCCTTCTCCTCCTGTCCCCTATCCCTCCCAGCATCAGTCTTTTCCAATGAGTCAACTCTTCACATGAGGTGGCCAAAGTATTGGAGTTTCAGCCTCAGCATCAGTCCTTCCAATGAACACCCAGGACTGATCTCCTATAGAATGGACTGATTGGATCTCCTTGCAGTCCAAGGAACTCTCAAGAGTCTCTACAACACCACAGTCCAAAAGCATCAATTCTTTGGCGCTCAGCTTTCTTCACAGTCCAACTCTCACATCCATACTGACCACTGGAAAAACCATAGTCTTGACTAGACAGACCTTTGTTGGCAAAGTAATGTCTCTGTTTTCAAATATGCTATGTAGGTTGGTCATAGCTTCCCTTCTAAGGAGTAAGCGTCTGTTAATTTCATGGCTGCAGTCACCATCTGCAGTGATTTTGGAGTCCAAAAAAATAAAGTCTGACACTGCTTCCACTGTTTTCCCATTTTTTGCCATGAAGTGATGGAACCAGATGCCATGATCTTTGTTTTCTGAATGTTGAGCTTTAAGCCAACATTTTTACTCTCCTCTTTCACTTTCATCAAGAGGCTTTTTAGTTACTCTTCACTTTCTGCCATAAGGGTGGTGTCATCTGCATATCTGAGGTTATTGATATTTCTCCCAGCAATCTTGATTCCAGCTTCTGCTTCTTGCAGCACAGTGTTTCTCATGATGTACTCTGCATATAAGTTAAATAAGCAGGGTGACAATATACAGCCTTGATGTACTCCTTATTTAGAACCAGTCTGTTGTTCCATGTTCAATTCTAACTGTTGCTTCCTGACCTGCATATAGGTTTCTCAAGAGACAGGTCAGGTGGTCTGGGATTCCCATCTCTTTCAGAATTTTCCACAGTTTATTGTGATCCACACAGTCAGAGGCTTTGGCATAGTCAATAAAGCATATATAGATGTTTTTCTGGAACTCTCTTGCTTTTTCCATGATCCAGTGGATATTGGCAATTTGATCTCTGGTTCCTCTGCTTTTTCTAAAACAAGCTTGAACATCTGGAAGTTCATGGTTCACATATTGCTGAAACCTGGCTTAGAGAATTTTGAGCATTACTTTACTAGCGTGTGAGATGAATGCAATTGTGTGGTAGTTTGAGCATTCTTTGGCATTGCCTTTCTTTGGGATTGGAATGAAAACTGACATTTTCCAGTCCTGTGGCCACTGATGAGTTTTCCAAATTTGCTGGCATATTGAGTACAGCACTTTCACAGCATCATCTTTCAGGATTTGAAACAGCTCCACTGGAATTCCACACCTCCACTAGCTTTGTTTGTAGTGACGCTTTCTAAGGCTGACTTGACTTCACATTCCAGGATGTCTGGCTCTAGGTGAGTGAACACACCATCGTGATTATCTGGGTAATGAAGCTCTTTTTTTGTACAGTTCTTCTGTGTATTCTTGCCACCTCTTCTTAATATCTTCTGCTTCTGTTAGGTCCATACCATCTCTGTCCTTTATCGAGCCCATCTTTGCATGAAATGTTCCCTTGGTATTTCTAATTTTCTTGAAGAGATCTCTAGTCTTTCCCATTCTGTTCTTTTCCTCTATTTCTTTGCATTGATCACTGAGGAAGGCTTTCTTATCTCTTCTTGCTGTACTTTGGAACTCTGCATTCAGATGCTTGTATCTTTCCTTTTCTTCTTTGCTTTTCACATTTATTGGTAAGGCCTCCCCAGACACATTCCCACAATGGAGTACTTTTTCTTCACATCCTTATCAAGATTTGTTATTTGTAGATTGATTTGTTTTTGATAATAATAGCTCTTCTGACAGGTGTGAACTTACTGTCATTGTTTGATTTGCATTTCTCTATTAATTAGAAATTTTAAGCATCTTTTCATTGGTAATACTGAATTCTGCTGAGTAAATAAATCATAAGAGGGCATATTTATATATATTTTCATATATTCCTAGATTCTACTTGCATATAGCTATGATAATTGAGTTGAGACTTGGATTATGTACTTAGAAATAGCTCTTCAAGGGATTCAATGATAACCATATTTTTAACTACTCATTTAGAGATAGCTATTGTGATTCTAGTGTCAAAGTCATGTAAATCTTCCCATTATCTACAGAGGAAGGATATTCCAGTACTCATATAAGGTTTCTGTGAATATTTTCTTTTCACAGTTTCTTCTAGGTCCAAAGTCTCCCTTTGTCTCAATAATTCAGTTTAGTGGGATCTCATCATCCCACGTATCTTGTCACTGTTCCTTACTGCCTAAACACAGATATGGAATGAAATCCTTTTCCTTTTTTGTAAACATATACTGTAGATATACACACAGAGGGATATATACTCATAGAAGACATTTGAGTCTTAAACTTTATTGAATATCTACCTATATAATAAAAATGTATAGCAAATGAACAACTTAAGAATGAACACTTGACAATTTTCTTTAAAGAGAAATCACTAATTTTCCTTATGTATTTTGCAATCCATGCTCTGATCTCCTGCCAGTTCTTTGCCACATTTTCATTCTTCTGTCACACTTCTTTTCCCAAAAGAAACCACAGGACAGAACCAAGAAACCTATAAATCCCTATCTTATTTCATACAGGAATTTACAAATTTTTCCTTAATATGTGTTCTATCAAATATCTACCTTTGGTTGATACTAATTCAGGTCACAAGTGGGGCATACTGAAGAACTGGTTCCATGATTGCTATGAAAGAGTTGCAGGTTTTGCCTGTCAGTTATTTTTATGTACATAGGCTTTTTTAACTCTCATGAAAACACTATGAATGAAAGGTGTTTTCTCATTGTACAGATGAGGAAATCGAGGTACCAATAATGAAAACAGCTAGAAACAGAGTCATACATTTTGTTAAAAAGTTGAGAACAGGAATTTAAATACAAATAAACTCCAAAGTCTAGAATGAGGTTCTAGTGGTGAAGAATCCAACTGCAAATCAGGAAACATAAGACACTAGGTTCTATCCCTGGGTCAGTAAGATCCCCTGAAGGAGGGCACGGCAATCCACTCCAGTATTCTCGCCTGGAGAATCCCATGGACAGCGGAGCTTGGCAGGCTCCAGTCCAGAGGGCTGCAAAAAGGTGGACACAACTGAAGCAACTTAGCACGCATGTAGCACCACTTCTTTAGCTACAGCCTTAAAGTGGTTGTTCTGATGCCACTTCCCAGTTGTTTTGACCCTACTGAGCAGAGAAATAGAGCAGTAAATTTTCTAGGAAAGCTGCTATAATCTGAAGAATGGCAAGGATGAGAGTTGGCAGAGTTAATGATGGTAGCCAAATGAATGTTGGTTGCCACTTTGACAGATGTAGATCTGCTGGCATTACTTCATCTGTATACTTGGCAGGTATACCAGCTCCTAGTATTAATACCATCCAAAACAGGGTTGGATGGTTCTTGTCCCACTGCAGTTGCCTAAATAGGTATTATGTGGTCACCATATGCCATCCTAAGTAGAACATTTACATTTATAAGAACACACTTTTTTATTTTGCAAACATCACCTTTATATGGAACTGATAACAACCCTGACACAAATGAATAAGCTTCAGCCCATGAAGAATGTACCATTTTAGAGAGAGTTAAGAAATGTTTACTTTTCTACATTGTTAAAAATTCTGAAAAGAGTTAAAATTAACTGACTACTTCGCTTTATATTCAGTTATTCTGAAATAAGTTAATATTATTATAATGCAAATCATAGGTAGATAGTTTGCTAACCTGTAAGCAAAAAGTTAGTCTACTTGGGAGATTTTCCTTATGTAAATCTCAACTCCAGAGTAAGTATTTGAAAATGAATTTCCGTCTATAGAAATGGTCTTTCATAATAACAAAAGGAAATATTTGTGAAGCATATTATTTTTCTGTGTGGCTCATTTTTATTTTCTCTATAATTTTAACAGCCAGCTATCATAGTATATACCAGCTATCATAGTATATCATATATGGGGAACACTCTAAGTAAACTATTTGATAAAGTTTACATAGACTTCAGAATCTCTCCACAAACACAGGACTATAAAGTGCTTGGTACAGTGTCTGACACTCAATAAAACCTAAAGAATTGGTAGCTATTATTGCTGAATATTTGAATAGATATCAATATATAGAGATAGATGTGATTATATATAAACAACTTTTTGTAGGAATCTAGAACTAAGAAAGCTACACATCTTAAATGAAGAAATCATAAAACAGTATGAAAAATTCTAAGCCTAGAAATTAAATTTCTGTTCAGATTTTATTCATTTCATCATGTAATGAATGATTTAGCTTGGTTTAGTACATATTTAGCTTATCTAAACAAAAAAGGCATAGGATTTTTCTATATCATCACTGTAATGATTGGTAACATTCATACCATTTCCTTCAGAACTGTTGCTTCCAATTTTGTGAATTTTTAAGTTAATTGCCCCATTGACACAAATTAAATTAAAAAAAAAAAAAACTGAGTTATTTTCACAGACATGGATTCAGTCCCCGCCTCTCAAGTAGTCTTTCTTCTTTTCAAGTACTGGTCATGAAGCAGACATTTTCATTACAACACTATAGTCATTTGTTGAATTTTAATTATATTTAACAGGCTATAATTTTATTTTTTCTGCTAACAAAAGCAAGATGGGAAGTGGTCTTAGGATCAGGTGACAGTTGACAGCTTCTACACAAGCGTCCTGATTCTACAGCTGGCGACAGTGCCTAATGCTGCAGTTAAAAAGACTTGTACTGGCTGGGTGCCAACCTGCCTGTTGGAATTCAAAAAACCCATCTGGATAAAGCATCCCCAAAACTGACCTGAATGGAAGTCACAGATTGGCACAGTCCTCAGACTCTAGGTATTGTGTACCTTTTATAAAGGGAGGCCATGACACTGACAAAAGAACAAATATTTTCTATATTGACAATTTTCTTTCTCTTGCTATAGATGCAAAGGAAAAGATAGGAATAAAAATGAAACAGCCCCTAAATGGAAAGGCCCTTTATGTCTTGAGGATAAATGACATTCATATTTTATGCTTGTGTTTACAAAATTAATTTTCCCAGACTTTCATTTAAATTAGAGATGTAAAGAATATTGTGTTAGGAAATTATATACTTACATGAAGAAAAATGAATGCTTTATGAAAAAGTTTAGATATTACTCTTCATGGATGGTTATCAGCTTTAGACATTATACAAAAAGTTAGGAAATATGATTACATATGTCTTTTTGCTTAATGGGGAAGTAATTGACATTTTCTGTGTTTTATTCTTCTGCCTTAAGGAATGCAAGAAGATGATTCAGAGGGTTTTTTGAGCTAAGTATTAGTGAGCTACCACTCAGGAGAGGCAGGGCAGTTCTCCAAGCTTTAAAAGCCTCCTAGACTCCATAAATCATGCCCAAGAGCCCCATTTTAAAACATAGCATCAAGACACAGGGAGCAGTCTTCTCAAAAACTATCTTACTTAGATGAAATAGTTCTGAATCATAGCATGAGAGTAACAAGACTCATCCCAACGTGCCTCTTTATTGGCCTTAGTCTCTGCCTATATCAGTCAAGATAGAATAGGTTACATGACAGCACCAAATCAACTCAAACTCCTCCTGGCTTGTATCAGTGGAGATATATTTCTTACTCACACTGCATGGAGAGTGTGTTTTGCATCCAGGGTTTCTTCCTTCTGGGACCTAGGCTGATGGAACAGCGTTAGTCTGTAACATTGCTGGTTATTGTGACAAGAAAGGAAAATCAGGCAAATTATGATCTTGCTCTGAAAACTTTTGGTGAGAAGTGACAGGTCACTTTTGCTTACATTTTATTGACCAATGGAAGTCAAAAGAAGCCAGTGTTAAATTTTCTAACTAGGACCACATCCTACTCCAGTATAACTTCATCATTTGTTCTTAGTGTCCAAAGTATTTTCTTTTTAAAATTTATTGTTTATTTATTTTTCCATTTTGTATTTTGGTATAACTGGTTAACAGTGTTGTGACAGTTTCAGGTCAGTAACCTCATCTAAATTCATTACATCTGCAGTGATCATTTTTCCAAAGATGATCTGAAGCATTGGGGCTTAGGACTTCAACTATGAATATCTGGAGGGGTTAATTCAGCCCCTAATAATAATATTCAAAATATTCTTTAAATTTTGCTTGACATACTCAGTATATTTAAAGAACATGGCTAGTTTGGAAATCTAGTGAGTGTCCGTAAGGTTTAAAAGTGAACATTTGTCAGTAGCATGAATCTATGGTCCTTAGCTGCCTTCACTTGCATTCTATTAACAGAAATCTGAAAGACATAGTACCTGTCTCAGACAACACAAGCAGTGATTAAAAAAAAAAAAAAACTATTTACTGACTCATCACAGATAATGAGGTCAAAGAGAAAAGTTAAAGTCTGTTATTCTGCCGTTAAATAATAACTTCTCTCAAATAACTTCTCTCAACCTTCCATCTGGGACAGATATATGAGCAGTTTGTTCTGCAAAGATATTGGAATTTTATGGGAAAGATAAGTAAGTGAATTATTGAAAAGGTTATTTCAAATAGAACATATTTAAAGCTTTGGATATGACTGCCCAATTTGATTATTTTTAAGTGTTATCTAAAAAAAGAGAAAATTTTCAAAACAACAGAAAATAAATAATCACCTTTAGATAAGAACATGCAATTGGAAAAAATGAAAGTATATAGTTAGATAAAACTTTTGAATATCCATGATACATTAGTGATTTTCTATTTGCTGCTGCTAAGTTGCTTCAGTCATGTCCGACACTGTGCGACCCTACAGACGGCAGCCCACCAGACTCCTCTGTCCCTGGGATTCTCCAGGCAAGAATACTGGAGTGGGTTGCCATTTTCTTCTCCAATGCATGCATGCATGCTAAGTTGCTTCAGTTGTGTCCGACTCTGTGCGACCCCATGGGCAGCAGCCCACCAGGCTCCTCTGTCCACAGGATTCTCTAGGCAAGAATACTGGACTGGGTTGCCATTTCCTTCTCCAGATTTTCTATTTAGCTTCAATTAATCACCTTTAGATAAGAACATGCAATTGGAAAAAATGAAAGTATATAGTTAGATAAAACTTTTGAATATCCATGATACATTAGTGATTTTCTATTTGCTGCTGCTAAGTTGCTTCAGTCATGTCCGACACTGTGCGACCCTACAGACGGCAGCCCACCAGACTCCTCTGTCCCTGGGATTCTCCAGGCAAGAATACTGGAGTGGGTTGCCATTTTCTTCTCCAATGCATGCATGCATGCTAAGTTGCTTCAGTTGTGTCCGACTCTGTGCGACCCCATGGGCAGCAGCCCACCAGGCTCCTCTGTCCACAGGATTCTCTAGGCAAGAATACTGGACTGGGTTGCCATTTCCTTCTCCAGATTTTCTATTTAGCTTCAAATATATTTGAAATAGAAAATTCAACAATACCCACTCATTCACCCACACTACCCCAACCAGAATGAATTCTGTTTCCTTGCCATCTCATCTACTAAATTCATCACTGCTACTCAGTTGCTTTGCTTTTCCTACTTTTTATGCATATAATGCCTTTTGCTTAGAGCTTTACAAATCGGATATATCCATTGATTTAACTGATTTTAGTATTTTTAAAAAATGAAATTTAGTAAGCAGTTCTTTATTTTCTAGTCACCTACTTCATTCTTAGGAGTCTTAGATCAATTACCTCATGGAATAATCTGAAATAATATGTAAAAGTCATATGACATCAGCAAATTTCTTAGAACAATAATAACAATGCCACCAGAAACTGTTTTTAATTGAAAACATCAATTTAACATCATTAAAAAATAATAACTTTCCCTATTTTAGCCTGATTTCCTTCACTTTCAAAAGGATTTATGTTGTAATCACTCTATTTCAAAAGTGTTTGCTATAATAAGCTTTCAAAAGCTTTGGGAACTTTATTAGTCTTCTTTTTTATTTAATGGGAAGATATTTCCACCAATCAACTTATGCTTTGAGAAGTTTATGTGTTAATGATTTTAACTCTAAACTTCACCTAGGGACATTAATTTATTATATACTTTTGGGATATTTCTCAACCAGTGTACACCATTGAAATCCTTTGCTCAAGAAAACAATTATTTAATTTTCTTGTTGATTATCTTACATCTAAGTAGATAAAATTACAGTCAGGTATGTTATTTTTGGTTTTTTAAAACTCTAGCTCTGTAGGTCTTTGAGAAGCCACATTTAAGGAATTTCTCTGCCTTTAGTCAAGATTCCTTGATGCAGTCAGTCAGTATGTACACAAAATTTAATGTTTATAGATATTACCAGGGCTGGAATTAGAATTTCAGGTTAGAGATTGAATGTATGACCAATACACATGAGGCATTTCCAGAACAGGAGTAGGAATGCCAGATTAAAAACATGAGCAAATTAAATTTGAATTTCAGATAAACAGTGAATGATATCTATTTTAGTATATCTCATACACTTTTACCATGCTATGTTTGATGCACATATAACATGTGGCCTGAACAATTCATTTATTTATATATGTCTGAGACCACCTCATGGAACAGGGTGGGGAAAACAAAGTGCTGAGCTAAGTAGCTTTGGAAATGGGTAGAATCTCTAAGATTCAGTGAAAAGTAAACTGCACATAAGGACTATGTCTAGTTGGTGTATTTGTTTTCCCTGAGAATATATGTTAATGATTCTGATACCAATATACTTACATATTGAAATTAAATGAGTCAGTGAATGGATGATGGATGGTGGGAGTCTCAGGTTTCTCACTGTTGGAGTGAGGAAAGTCTATAAAGATCATGTGTTAATATATCTAAGTTGAAGACATTGGTATGAACTCATGTTCACCTTATATATAGAAATATTTATGGATATGTTTATATACCCAGGTTAGTATATACACATATAAGCCCTTGCTTTGCCAGGCAGAGAACACAGAAGGAAGGACACCCCAGTATCAACAAGCATATCTACCTTCTGGATCTTGATTTCTGATGCTGTTCTATAATAAAAGGAACCGTGGTTCTTTGTAGAAATGGCTGATTCTAGGATTCAGATAGTAAATATATAAGATGAACCTGAAACATCTTGTATTAGCCGACATAAGTACTTAAATCTCCCTCCACCCACTACACACACGCTTACACATATTTTCTCTCTAGCAGACACACACATACACACTAATGAGGGTATATAAAAGGGACACAGGAGCCAATGATAAGAGCTCCCAATGATCAAAACTGGGACAGTTTGACAAGCAAAATAATGTTGGTCTACCTAAAATATAGATAAGCCCATGCTCATATAGGGAGTGAATACATAAATAACTGGAGAAGTGCTAATTCTTCATCCAAAGAAATCTCAACTTATATTACATAGATACTCCAGCATTCTTATAGTCCTACAGGGTAGAAATTCAACATGTATCTCACTGGTTAAAAACAAAGTGTAAATAAGGCTGCAATCCATTTTTAAGGTTCTAGGGGTAAATCCTTTCCTTTGCATTCATCAGCTTTTAGAAGCTACTCACATACCTTGGTTAATTATCTTTTAACTAAGACCAGAGCAAGGAACTCTGCGTCTCAGTCATTATTCTCCTAAAGCCACATCTCTCCGACACTTCTCCACTTTTAATTAAGGGCACTTGTAATTACTTGAGCCCACCTAGGTAATCCAAGATAATCTCCCTATTTTGAAATCAATTGATTATAAGTGTGTAATTCATTTAAACTTTAATTCCTCTTTGTCATATAAAGTGATATATTTATAGTTCTGGAGATTAGGGCATGTATATCTGTGGCAGGCTGTTTTGACCTCTCACATCCTTTGAGGAGATGGAGTATTATTCCCCACTCCTTGTGAAGAGTAGCTTGGAAAGAAGGATAGAAGAGTAACTTTACTGTTGGAGAAACCCAATCATATTTCCTTAGTAGCATGATAAAAGTTAAAACAGTGATGTCATGCTGATGGTATATATTCTTGATTTTTTATGATGAAAATGACATTTTACCCCTATCGGTTTTCTCCCCAAAATACATAGTCCCAGTTTACTCATAAGAAAAATGTGATT
>SJXQ01002670.1:0-19801 GCA_006408695.1 Aepyceros melampus
TTGTCTCCTGTACAATGTCACAAACCTCATTCCATAGTTCAAAAGGCACTCTATCTATCAGATCTATGCCCTTAAATCTATTTCTCACTTCTACTGTATAATCATAAGGGATTCAATTTAGGTCATATCTTAATGGTCTAGTGGTATTTAACATTAAGATATTAATGTCTAAAATAAATTTCTTTTGTTAGACTCATTTCATCTTATGGCTTACTAGGTTTAAATAAAAAATAAACATATATGTAATAATTATAGCCTCATGAGATGCAGGAAAATTAAATTTTGAGCCCTTTAAAAAGAAGAAAGAAAATCATTTGTTGATTTGGGCAAAGTTCTTACTGTACTAACAAAAATGAAAGTTTATTTTTAATTACTAATTTTAAGCAAAATCCAACTATCATGGCTATCATTCCAGGTACCTAAGGTATTGGATTCTGAATTTTTCATGAGCAGATATTTATATCATAAAATATTTAGAGAGTTGGGCACATAGTGTCATTCTTCTTATCCTTATCAATTGAAGATAAAAATTAAATATTTTTTTACTTAATATTCATTTTTCTACCATTTTATTGAATATCTATAGTATGACAGACCCTCCATATGTGTTATCTCTAATCCTTACATTAATTCTGCAAGATAGCTATTATTATTATGCATATATTTTGTAGACAAAGAAAACAAACTTCTGAGGATCAGTAACTGCAGAAGGTCACTGAATGAATTAGCAGCAAAGCTGAGATTTAAGCCTGTGTCTGCCTGCCATCAGTCTGTCTTTTTTATTCACATCATACTGTTTAGGGAGAATGGGTTGTAGAATAAAATCCGTATATTAGGCAAAACAAGAAAAATTTAAACAAAAATTGTTTTCTGCCCTTTTTGGCCTCCTCTCTCCCACCACTGTGTATTCTGTTTTTGCATTATCAACCAGACCCGCCCGCCCACATGGGCAGAAATACCGGCTCAACCATTAGCAGGGACATTCTACTAGCACAAACAAGACAATTGCTTAAAAGATAACATTTCTTCTTCAGCTTATAAGGAGTCACGTGATCCATCATGATGTCGCTTAGATCTGGATTATACAAAAAGTCAATAATTTGTAATTTGATGTACAGCCCTCAAAAAACTTACATAACTGTGCCTTGACATCTAACAGGTAGAATAATTTTCAGCTCTTTCTGAGATGCTTGCCCAGGTTAAAATCGTCAAATATGGCTCAAATAAAATTTTCCATTTATTTCTTAGATTGACTGGTTTAATTTTTTGTCCCCATAGTGTAAAGCCCATCTTTCATTTCATTATTTGATTTAGAAAACTATGAAATTATTGAGTAAAAGGCACAAAAGTCTTGCCAGAATCTGTTGTTGATCCTACTTTCAGTCTACTGGTTGGGCAAGTTTCCAAGAATAAAAAGGAAAATGAATCTGACCTCGCTCACAAATTCTTTAAGTAGAAAGAAAAGGAGAAAATCTGTATCTGATAAAATCATCTCATCTAAATATAGAGGAAATGAGCCATAAATTCAAGTTCCTTTTTGCAAAAACTGAACTGTGAAACCAAAGCTGGCATACTGCGTACATTTCTCATTATAAAAGATGTACTATGGCTGTAGAAGAGGAACAAAAACAGAAAAGAGGATGAGAGAATTGAAAATTTATGAGTTTTAGTCAAAAAATAATAGATTTTTGGTTAGTGAGGTGGCTGGCTGAGGAATGCCAGAGGAATTAAGAAAGGCATATACAGTAAGCAGTGTGCCTTGCATATTATCATGTGTGACTATGAGCTCAAATAGGAATGACAATATATTAGGATGAAAAAATTCACTGATTTGACACTCACATTTTATATCCTTTTTTTGTCCCTTTGACTTTCTTTTACCTGTAGATGATTGCTGAAAAACCAACAGTTAACACTTTCTGACTTTTCAAGGAAAAGAAAAAATATGGCGACAGTAAGCCAGGAGAAGAGAAAGCTGATAGTGGAGGCAGTAATGAGTTTTGTATAGATAAAGGGATAGACTATGAATGACAGGGAGAGATTATGCATTTCCACTGAGACTAGGGAAAGAGGGAAAGAGAGAGGTTGTGCGTTTCCATTGAGACTAAGGAAAGAGGGAAAGTCAAATATAAGAAGGGTGCCCTATGGACTTAGAGACACAAGAATGATTTTTTTTCAATGAAATAATGTTTCAAAATTATAGATACTTTGCAAGTGTTTCATAGAATGGTTTAGGTCAGTACTGCCCTGAAAAAGGAATAGCCTTTCAATGACCTTTTTCAGATCATGATTAAAATTTTGATTACTAGTTTTCTCATTATCTCTCAAGATATGTGTAAAATCTGACTTGGTGCTTTTAACTTGGGAATTTCTGTTTTACAGTTCTCTGCCCACAGTATTTCATTTTATGATGCAGAAAGTCAGAGGAGATAGATGATCTTGATAGTCTCCTATGCAACAGAGCTCCTCACTTCATTTAAATGGAAATGTGCATTTTCATGGAAATTCAGGCCTGTATTGATGAACAAAGATAAGCTGCCACTATTAAATATAATAGTGATATTAAAAAAGTGTTCTAGAAAACATATTTTTAAAAATTGTAAAATTTACACTGACAGGAAAAACATTTTTTTAAAGAATATATGCATAAGGCAATATGTACAGCCTAGAAATAGGATAAATTAAATTTTCTAAGATCTGTCCCATAGTATTCGAATGGTTATAAAGTTAAAAACCCAGGACAAAGGTTGTGAACAGCAGGGTGAATACATATGTCTTTGATAAACACAGTGACTTAATATGAACAAACTAA
The DNA here is from genome assembly GCA_006408695.1 of Aepyceros melampus. Lineage (NCBI taxonomy): Eukaryota > Metazoa > Chordata > Mammalia > Artiodactyla > Bovidae > Aepyceros > Aepyceros melampus. The sequence goes on from SJXQ01002670.1 coordinate 2,813, forward strand.
TTAGCATAGTGTCCTTTTATAGGTAGATATTAGTCATGTAATAAACATTTTTCAGTAGACTTGTTAAGAAATGTCATGGGTTAGGTGTGGTATTATTTCCCACACTCTCTTCTTTTTTAAAATTTTAATGTGACTATTTTGGGGTTCACTTTTTAATAACACATTTAAGAAATACTTGATGATTATACATGGGCTTCCCTGGTGATTCAGACAGTAAAGAGTCTGCCTTCAGTGTGGGAGACCCCGGTTTGATCCCTGGGTCAGGAAGATCCACTGAAGAAGGATATCACAATCTGCTCCAGTATTCTTGCCTGGGAAATCCCATGGAATGAGGAGCCTGGCAGACTCCATGGGGTCGCAAAGAGTAGGACAGGACTGAATGACTTCACTTTTACTTTTAATGATAATACATAGTTTCTCCCAACTAGAAACCTGCAAAGCATTCTTAACTATTTCTTTGCCAAAAAACATGCAGGCCATGGAGATTTTTCCTCAGCACTGACTTGTGAATCTAGGTATCCTTCTCACTGCTACTCTCAGTGGCTTCATGGGACCTGATATTAACATCTTTCACCTGACAATTGCCAAGATCTGATATCTCACCTCTCTTTCCCATCCTCCCCACAACACTCCCTTCTCTACAGAATCTACATTTCCCCTTGTCACTTAATTTACTCTTCCAATGGGAATAGGGATACCTAATGCACACAGATGAGGAGGAAATGGAATTTGAGAAGAAACAAATAGGTGGAGAAAAAAATAAAGAATATGAAACAACCAGAGGAAAGTATTTACAGTAAAATATTGGACAAGTAACAAGTTGTACAATTACATTCCTGAGGTTCAGGGCAGGTCGTCCCAGGATGTGCCACTCTGGTAATATGGAGTATTTTGAACTGAAGATAATCAAGGCCCAACAGACTGAAGGAGATCTTTATACCATTCCCTTAACTGTCTCAGCCCACTTAGATGGAGGGCCTGGCCCAGAAGAGAGCTAACACAAAGATAACTACAAAGACTAAGGGTTAGTTGCCTAAACTTGCAGGGGGGTGGGGGCAGGGCCTAGAGATCAAATTCCTCTGTAACCCATCATCTCTGTAAGACTTGGCAAATGTTTGCTTACTGAACGTCTGCTCTTTATATCCTCTATGAAAAGTCTTCCTTCCTTTGAAACCCCAGACCCCACCCTCTTCTTCTTAGCTCAAAATGGCATACAAGCTTCAGTTGCCTGCCTGTCAGGGGGAGCCTCTCATTATCCTCTGTGGAGTTTTTGTAGTACACAATTAGATTTGTTTTCTCCTATTAACCCATCTTATGCCAATTTAATTAATAGACCAGCCAAAGACCCTAGAAGGATAGAGGAAAACTTCCTTCCTTACAGTGTCATGAATGTTAGAAAACTATTAATTCCTTAGATTGATGATGATGATGAAAGTCATTCAGTTGTGTACAACTCTTTGTGATCCCATGTTCTATAGAGTCCATGGAATTCTCCAGGCCAGAATACTGGAGTAGGTAGCCTTTCCCTTCTCCAAGGGATCTTCCCAAACCAGGGATCGAACCTAGGTTTCCCACATTGCGGGCAGATTCTTTTCCAGCTGAGCCACTAGGGAAATTCAAGAATACTGGAGTGGATAGCTTACCCCTTCTCCAGTGGATCTTCCTTGTTGGGAGCCAGCATGAGGAATCCCACCCGTGACAGAGTCACGAGGCACACTCAGATGGCAGAGCAATCTGAGTCATCGGATTTCTCCCTGGTTTTTCCTGAGCATGTGCCCCAATAATAAAAATTTGTTCTGTATTTGTCTGTTTCTCCACTATTCTCTGCCAGTTTCTAGGAAAGAGTTAATTCAGGGCTTCAGCTTCCTGCATTTGAAAGGAGTGTTGCAGCCCATCCCCCCTTTGATAAGGCTCTAGCCTGCCTAAACAGGTTCCCCTGACCTTTTGCAAGCTTGTGAATTGCTCACAACCCCCAGCTGTGAGGGGCAAAAGAGCCTTGAAGTGTTTTAAGTTACAAACCTTTTCTAAGAGCCTAAACTCGTTGTTTCAATGACTGCTGCCAGACTTCCTTATCTGCACCTGGAAGTTTCTGCTATACAAACAATGTTTGGGAATATGTAGTAGTTTTTTGATGATAGCAACCCTAGGCATTCAAGTTATTGCTGTACTCCCTTGCTGTGTCTTTGCTATGCAAGAATGTAACTTTGTTTAGTGCCTCCTGAGAATGGCGCCAGACTTTGGAAGAAATAACACTTATCAGAAAAGAGCTGTAAATTGTCGAATTGGCCTTTTGGCTGGAAGATGATGTAAATTACCCAAGACTTGTGTATACAATTAGGTATGCAGAGACTAAGCCTGCTCTCGATAAGAGTCAGGGCTGCTGTCATTGCCAAAATTTGTGAAACTCATTGATCTTCATGGTATAAAAAGGGGATGTGAAAAATAAAGTTTGGAGCAGATTCTCTCGGGAACAGTTTTCTCTGAGCAGTCTTTCCGGACCAATTTCTCTCGGGAACAGTTTTCTCTGAGCGGTTTTTCCGGACCAGAACTTCCCAGGCCGGTTCTGCAGGCCATCGACTGACCCCACGTTGGCACGTGTGAAAGCCCTGGTGGCATTTCGAGGGAAAGCCACAGATCCCTGTGTCAACGGGAAAGGAAGCCTGACAGTTTTGCTACCGCTCAAGAGGAGAGCCGGCATGCATGTCTCCACTCGAGATGAGGCCTGACGACCCTGTGGACACTCCAGAGGCCCCAAGTCCCATGTCAGCACTTCCGAGCAAAGCTCAGGGTGTGACTGCAGCTGCAGATGTGGACCTAGGACCCGCCACCGACTGGAGAGGAATCCCGAAAGGTCCCTCGCCATTCGCACGGAGACTGGCCTCTCCTGAGGTCACACGAGAAGGTCCCTGAGGTCCCCGTCTTAACTCGAGAAGGACCTGCTGCATCTCGAGAAACACCAGGAGGTGCTCCGTTCCATGCGCGTTGAGGCCCTTTTCTGCTGCTGCATGTCCAGGGAAATCACACCTTCCCTCTTGGACCTCGAAAGGGTCTTTCACTCCCTTGCTGCGACTCAAGAAGTTCCCGGACAGGATCGCCTCCACTCAACAGGAACCCCGAGGATATTCTCTAGGGACATCTGGCTCCCCCACCTCTCTCTCTTTAGTTTTCTGTCCTCTTGTGCTTTACCTCCAGGCTGAATTCCCATCTGGAGCGGGAGGCTCACCATGTCTACTTACTTGCCCTGGCTATAAGTTCTGCGAGAAAAGTGGACCCATGGTGGGGCCCCTTTAGAGATTCAAGCGGACACCAGTGGCCTACGTAGATGGTGCAAACCTCTTGTCTTGAGGTTTTATTGGCTTTCCCCGTAAACCAAGTTATTCAGCCTCCTATTTTCATTAATTTCCTACAGTTCTATCCTGTCCTGAGCTATCCTGTCCTATCCTGTCCTATCCTTTCCTATCCACCTGCTGCGTCCCACCTTTGAGCATCCCTGGATCCAAGGGGGCTGGACCCCGGCATGCTGCAACTCGAGAAACACCAGGACGTTCTCCCTTCCATGCGCGTTGAGGCACTTTTCTGCTGCTGGTCGTCGAGGGAAATCACACTTTCCCTCTTGGACCTCGAAAGGGTCCTTCACTCCCTTGCTGTGACTCAAGAAGTTCCCGGACACATGCGCCTCCACTCGACAGGAGTCCCGAGGGTCCTGCCATAACTCAAGAGGAGCCCTTTTGTCCCCTCCTCAGCGCGAGGTGAGAGTTAGTTTCCATGCTTCGTCAGGAAGGGATTTGTGGCGTTCCCATTGCATACCAGAAGGAGGTGCTCTCCACAGGAGAGTCGAGATGATCTCCAGGGATGGTGCCATCAGGACACAAGTACCCAGAAATCTCGATCCACTCCAGAGGAACCTGATTTCCCTGCACTCTCTCGACTGTCACCGCGAGGATCGACTGACCCCATGTTGGCACGTGTGACAGCCCTGGTGGCATCTCGAGGGAAAGCCACAGATGCCTGTGTCAAAGCACCGGAAGATTGACAGTGCTGCTACCGCTCAGGACGAGAGCAGGCGTGCATGTCTCCACTCGAGACGAAGCCTGACCACCCTGTGGACACTCAAGAGAGACCCAAGTCCCATGTCAGCACTTTCGAGCAAAGCTCAGGGTCCGACAGCAGCTCCAGACGTGGACCTAGGACGTGCCACCGACTGGAGAGGAATCCCGAAATGTCCCTCGCATTCGCAAGGAGACTGGCCTCTCCTGTGGCCACAAGAGAAGGTCTCTGAGGTCCACGTCATATCTCGAGAAGGACCTGCTGCAACTCGAGAAACACCAGGAGGTTCTCCCTTTCATGTGCATTGAGGCCCTTTTCTGCTGCTGCATGTCCAGGCAAATAACACCTTCCCTCTTGGCCTCGAAAGCGTCCTTCACTCCTTTGCTGCGACTCAAGAAGTTCCCGGAAACACGCGCCTCCACTCGACAGGAACCCTGAGGGTCCCGCCATAACTGAAGTGGAGCCCCTTTGTGCCCTCCTCACCGCGAGGTGAGAGTTAGTTTCCGTGATTTGTCAGGAAGGGATTCGCGGCATTCCAATTGCATACCAGAAGGAGGTGCTCTCCACAGGAGAGTCGAGATGATCTCCTGGGATCATGCCATCAGGCCACAAGTACCCAGAAGTCTCAATCCACTCCAGAGGAACCTGATTTCCCTGCACTCTCTCGACTGTCATCCCAAGGATCGACTGACCCCATGTTGGCACGTGTGACAGCCCTGGTGGCCTCTCGAGGGAAAGCCACAGATGCCTGTGTCAAAGCACCGGAAGATTGACAGTGCTGCTACCGCTCAGGACGAGAGCAGGCGTGCATGTCTCCACTCGAGACGAGGCCTGATCACCCTGTGGACACTCCAGAGGGACCCAAGTCCCATGTCAGCACTTTCGAGCAAAGCTCAGGGTCAGACCGCAGCTCCAGACGTGGACCTAGGACCTGCCACCGGCTGGAGAGGAATCCCGAAAGGTCCCTCGCCATTCGTACGGAGACTGGCCTCTCCGGCGGCCACACGAGAAGGTCCCTGAGGTCCCCGTTGTAACTCGAGAAGGACATGCTTCAACTCGAGAAATACCAGGTGGTTCTCCGTTCCATGCGCGTTGAGGCCCTTTTCTGCTGCTGCATGTCTAGGGAAATAACACCTTCCCTCTTGGACCTCAAAAGGGTCCTTCACTCCTTTGCTGTGACTCAAGAAGTTCCCGGAAACACCAGCCTCCACTCGACAGGAACCCCGAGGGTCCCGGCATAACTCAAGAGGAACCCCTTTGTCCCCTCCTCAGCGCGAGGTGAGAGTTAGTTTCCGTGCTTCATCGGGAAGGGATTCGGGGCGCTCCCATTGCATACCAGAAGGAGGTGCTCTCCACAGGAGAATGGAGATGTTCTCCAGGATCGTGCCGTCAGGCCACAAGTAACCAGAAGTCTCAATCTACTCCAGAGGAACCTGATTTCCCTGCTCTCTCTCGACTGTCACCTCGAGGATAGACTGACCCCTTGTTAGCACGTGTGACAGCCCTGGTCGCATCTCCAGGGAAAGCCACAGATCCCTGTGTCAACGCGACAGGAAGCGTGACAGTGCTGCTACCGCTCAGGAGGAGAGCGGGCGTGCATGTCGCCACTCGAGACGAAGCCTGACCATACTGTAGACACTCCAGAGGGCCCCAAGTCCCATGTCAGCACTTTCGAGCAAAGCTCAGGGTCCGACGGCAGCTCCAGACGTGGACCTAGGACGTGCCACCGACTGGAGAGGAATCCCGAAAGGTCCCTCGCATTCGCACGGAGACTGGCCTCTCCTGTGGCCACACGAGAAGGTCCCTGAGGTCCACGTCGTAACGCGAGAAGGACCTGCTGCAACTCGAGAAACACCAGGAGGTTCTCCGTTTCATGTGCGGTGAGGCCCTTTTCTGCTGCTGCATCTCGAGGGAAATAACACCTTCCCTCTTGGACCTCGAAAGCGTCCTTCACTCCTTTGTTGCGACTCAGGAAGTTCCCGGAAACACGCGCCTCCACTCGACAGGAACCCTGAGGGTCCCGCCATAACTGAGGAGGAGCCCCTTTGTCCCCTCCTCACCGCGAGGTGAGAGTTAGTTTCCATGCTTTGTGGAGAAGGGATTCGCGGGGTTCCAATTTCATACCAGAAGGAGGTGCTCTCCACAGGAGAGTCGAGATGATCTCCAGGGATCGTGCCATCAGGCCACAAGTACCCAGAAGTCTCAATCCACTCCAGAGGAACCTGATTTCCCTGCACTCTCTCGACTGTCATCCCGAGGATCGACTGACCCCATATAGGCACGTGTGACAGCCCTGGTGGCATCTCGAGGGAAAGCCACAGATCCCTGTGTCAATGCACCGGAAGACTGACAGTGCTGCTACCGCTCAAGACGAGAGCGGGCGTGCATGTCTCCACTCGAGAGAGGCCTGACCACCCTTTGGAAACTCCTGAGGGACCCACGTCCCATTTCAGCACTTTCGAGCAAAGCTCAGGGTGCGACCGCAGCTCCAAACGTGGACCTAGGACCCATCACCGACTGGAGAGGAATCCCGAAAGGTCCCTCGCCATTCACATGGAGACTGGACTCTCCTGAGGCCAGACGAGAAGGTCCCTGAGGTCCCCGTCATAACTCGAGAAGGACCTGCTGCAACTCGAGAAAAAGCAGTAGGTTCTCCCTTCCATGCGCGTTGAGGCCCTTTTCTGGGGCTGCATGTCGAGGGAAATCACACCTTCCCTCTTGGACCTCGAAAGGGTGCTTCACTCCCTTGCTGTGACTCAAGAAATTCCCGGACACATGCGCTTCCACTCGACAGGACCCCCGAGGGTCCCGCCATAACTCAAGAGAAGTCCCTCTGTCCCCTCCTCAGCACGAGGTGAGAGTTAGTTTCCGTGCTTCGTCGGGAAGGGATTCGCGGCGTTCCCATTGCACATCAGAAGGAGGTGCTCTCCACAGGAGAGTCGAGATGCGCTTCCACTCGACAGGAACCCCGAGGGTCCCGCCATAACTCAAGAGAAGTCCCTCTGTCCCCTCCTCAGCACGAGGTGAGAGTTAGTTTCCGTGCTTCGTCGGGAAGGGATTCGCGGCGTTCCCATTGCACATCAGAAGGAGGTGCTCTCCACAGGAGAGTCGAGATGATCTCCAGGAATCGTGCCATCAGGCCACAAGTACCCAGAAGTCTCAATCCACTCCAGAGGAACCTGATTTCCCTGCACTCTCTCGGCTGTTACTGCGAGGATCGACTGACCCCATGTTGGCACGTGTGACAGCCCTCGTGAAATCTCGAGGGAAAGCCACAGATCCCTGTGTCAACGCGACAGGAAACCTGACAGTTCTGCTACCGCTCAGGAGGAGAGCGGGCGTGCATGTCTCCACTCGAGACGACGCCTGATCACCCTCTGGACACTCCAGAGGGACCCAAGTCCCATGTCAGCACTTTCGAGCAAAGCTCAGAGTCCGACTGAAGCTTCAGATATGGATGTAGGACCCGCCACCGACTGAAGAGGAATCCCGAAAGGTCCCTCGCCAGTCGAACGGAGACTGGACTCTCCTGAGGCCACACGAGAAGGTCCCTGAGGTCCCCATCGTAACTCGAGAAGGACCTGCTGCAATTCGAGAAACACCAGGAGGTTCTCCCTTCCATGCGCGTTGAGGCCATTTTCTGCTGCTGCATGTCGAGGGAAATCACACCTTCCCTCTTGGACCTCAAAAGGGTGCTTCACTCCCTTTCTGTGACTGAAGAAATGCCCGGACACACACGCTTCCACTCGACAGGAACCCCGAGGGTCCCGCCATAACTCAAGAGGAGTCCTTCTGTCCCCTCCTCAGCACGAGGTGAGAGTTAGTTTCCGTGCTTCGTCGGGAAGGGATTCGCGGCGCTCCCATTGCATACCAGAAGGAGGTGCTCTCCACAGGAGAATGGAAATAATCTCCAGGAATCGTGCCATCAGGCCACAAGTACCCAGAAGTCTCAATCCACTCCAGAGGACCTGATTTCCCTGCTCTCTCTCGACTGTCACCTCGAGGATCGACTGACCCCAGGTTGGCACGTGTGACAGCCCTGGTGGCATCTCGAGGGAAAGCCACAGATCCCTGTGTCAACACGACAGGAAGCTTACAGTGGTGTTACCGCTCAGGAGGGGAGCGGGCGTGCATGTCTCCACTCGAGACGAGGCCTCATCACCCTGTGGACACGCCAGAGGGAACGAAGTCCCATGTCGGCACATTCGAGCAAAGCTCAGGTTCCGACCGCAGCTTCATACATGGACCTATGACCCGCCACCGACAGGAGAGGAATCCCAAAAGTTGCCTCGCCATTCGCACGGAGACTGGCATCTCCTGAGGCCACACGAGAAGGTCCCTGATGTCCCCATCGTAACTCGAGAAGGACCTGCTGCAACCGAAAAACACCAGGAGGTTCTCCTTTCCATGTGCGTTGAGGCCCTTTTCTGCTGCTGCATGTGGAGGGAAATCACAACTTCCCTCTTGGACCTCGAAAGGGTCCTTCACTCCCTTGCTGCGACTCAAGAAGTTCCCGGACACATGCGCCTCCACTCGACAGGAACCCCGAGGGTCCCGCCATAACTGAAGAGGAGCCCCTCTGTCCCCTCCTCAGCGCGAGGTGAGAGTTAGTTTCCGTGCTTCGTTGGGAAGGGATTTGCGGCGTTCCCATTGCATACCAGAAGGAGGTGCTCTGAACAGGTGAGTCGACATGATGTCCAGGGATCATGCCATCAGGCCACATGTACCCAGAAGTCTCAATCCACTCCAGAGGAACCTGATTTCCCTGCATTCTCTCGACTGTCACTCCGAGGATAGACTCAACCCATGTTAGCACGTGTGACAGCCCTGGTGGCATCTCCAGGGAAAGCCACAGATCCCAGTGTCAATATGACAGGAAGCCTGACAGTGCTGCTACCGCTCAGGAGGAGAGCGGGCATGCATGTCTCTACTTGAGACGAGGCCTGACCACCCTGTGGACACTCCAGAGGGCCCCAAATCCCATGTCAGACTTTCGAGCAAATCTAAGTGGCCGAGCGCAGCTCCAGACGTGGACCTAGGACCCGCCACCGACTGGAGAGGAATCCCGAAACGTCGCTCACCATTTGCACGGAGACTGGCCTCTCCTCAGGCCACAAGAGAAGGTCCCTGAGGTCCCTGTCGTAAATCGAGAAGGACCTGCTGCAACTCGAGAATCACCAGGAGATTCTCCTTTCCATGGGCGTTGAGGCCCTTTTCTGCTGCTGCATGTCGAGGGAAATCACACCTTCCCTCTTGGACCTCGAAAGGGTCCTTCACTCCCTTGCTGCGACTCAAGAAGTTTCCGGAGACACGTGTGTCCACTCGACAGGAACACCAAGGATCTCGCCGTAACTCAAGGGGAGACCCTTTGTCCCCTCCTCAGCGCGAGGTGAGAGTTAGTTTCCATGCTTCGTCGCGAAAGGATTCACGGCGTTCCCATTGAATACCAGTAGGAGGTGCTCTCCACAGGAGAGTCGAGATGAACTCCAAGTATCGTGCCATCAGTCCACAAGTGCCCAGGAGTCTATCCACTCCAGAGGAACCTGATTTCCCTGCACTCTATCGACTGTCACTGCGAGGATCGACTGACCCCATGTTGGCAAGTGTGACAGCCCTGGTGGCATCTCGAGGAAAAGCCACAGATCCCTGTGTCAACGCAACAGGAAGGCTGACAGTGCTGCTACCGCTCAGGAGGAGAGCGGGCGTGCTTGTCTCCACTCGAGATGAGACCTTACAACCCTGTGGACACTCCAGAGGGACCCAAGTCCCATGTCAGCACATTCGAGCAAAGCTCAGGGTCCGACCGCAGCTCCAGACATCGACCTAGGACCCGCCATGGACTGGAAAGGAATCCCTAAATGTCCCTCGCCATTCGCACGGAGACTGGCCCCTCCTAAGGCCACACGAGAAGGTCCCTGAGGTCCCCGTCGTATCTCGAGAAGGACCTGCTGCAACTCGAGAAACACCAGGAGGTTCTCCCTTTCATGCGCGTTTAGGCCCTTTTCTGCTGCGCATGTCGAGGGAAATCACACCTTCCCTCTTGGACCTCGAAAGGGTCCTTCACTCCCTTGCTGCGACTCAAGAAGTTTCCGGAGACACGTGTGTCCACTCGACAGGAACACCGAGGATCTCGCCGTAACTCAAGGGGAGACCCTTTGTCCCCTCCTCAGCGCGAGGTGAGAGTTAGTTTCCATGCTTCGTCGCGAAAGGATTCACGGCGTTCCCATTGAATACCAGTAGGAGGTGCTCTCCACAGGAGAGTCGAGATGAACTCCAAGTATCGTGCCATCAGTCCACAAGTGCCCAGGAGTCTATCCACTCCAGAGGAACCTGATTTCCCTGCACTCTATCGACTGTCACTGCGAGACTCGAGAAGGACCTGCTGCAACTCGAGAAACACCAGGAGGTTCTCCCTTTCATGCGCGTTTAGGCCCTTTTCTGCTGCTGCATGTCGAGGGAAATCACACCTTCCCTCTTGGACCTCGAAAGGGTCCTTCACTCCCTTGCTGCGACTCAAGAAGTTCGCGGACACACGCGCCTCCACTCGACAGAATCCCCGAGGGTCCCGCAATAACTCAAGAGGAGCCCCTTTGTCCCCTCCTCAGCGCGAGGTGAGAGTTAGTTTCCGTGCTTCGCCGGGAAGGGATTCGCGGCATTCCCATTGCGCACCAGAAGGAGGTGCTCTAGACAGGAGATTTGAGATGATCTCCCGGGATCGTGCCATCAGGCCACAAGTAACCAGAGGTCTCAATCCACCTCAGAGGAACCTGATTTCCCTGTACTCTCTCGACTGTCACCCCGAAGATCGACTTACCTCATGTTGGCACGTGTGACAGCCCTGGTGGCATCTCGAGGGAAAGCCACATATCACTGTGTCAACGCGACAGGAAGCCTGACAGTCTGCTACAGCTCAGGAGGAGAGCGGGCGTGCATGTCTCCACTCGAGACGAGGCCTGACCACCCTGTGGACACACCAGAGGGACCCAAGTTCCATGTCAGCACTTTTGAGCAAAGCTCAGGGTCCGAGCGCAGCTCCAGACGTGGCCCTAGGACCCGCCACTGACTGGAGAGCAATCCCGAAAGGTCCCTCGCCATTCGCACGGAGACTGGCCTCTCCTGAGGCCACACGAGAAGGTCCCTGAGGTCCCTGTCGTATCTCGAGAAGGACCTGCTGCAACTTGAGAAACACCAGGAGGTTCTCCCTTCCATGCGCGTTGAGCCCCTTTTCTGCTGCTGCATGTCGAGGGAAATCACACTTTCCCTCTTGGACCTCGATAGGTTCCTTAACTCCCTTGATGCGATTCAAGAACTTCCCGGACACACGCGACTCCACTCGACAGGAACCCCGAGGGTCCCGCCATAACTCAAGAGGAGCCCGTTTGGCCCCTCTCAGTGCGAGGAGAGAGTTAGTTTCCACGCTTCATCGGGAAGGATTTCACAGCGTTCCCATTCCATTCCAGAAGGAGGTGCCCACCACAGGAGAGTCGAGATGAACTCCAGGGATCATGCCATTAGGCCACAAGTTCCCAGAAGTCTCAATCCACTCCAGATGAACCTGATTTCCCTGCACTCTCTCGACTGTCACCCCGAGGATTGAATGACCCCATGTTGACACGTGTGACAGCCCCGGTGGTATCTCGAGGGAAAGCCACAGATCCCTGTGTCAACGTGACAGGAAGCCTGACAGTGCTGCTACCGCTCAGCAGGAGAGCGGGCGTGCATGTCTCCACTCGAGACGAGGCCTGACCACCCTGTGGACCTTCCAGAGGAACCCAAGTCCCATGTCAGCACTTTCGAGCAAAGCTCAGGTTCCGACCGCAGCTCCAGACGTGGACCTAGGACCCGCCACCAACTGGAGAGGAATCCCAAAAGGTCCCTCGCCATTCGCAAGGAGACTGGCCTCCCCTGAGGCCACACGAGAAGGTACCTGAGGTCCCCATCGTAACTCGAGAAGAACCTGCTGCAACTCGAGAAACACCAGGAGGTTTTCCCTTCTATGCGCGTTGAGGCGTTTTCTGCTGCTGCATGTGGAGGGAAATCACACCTTCCCTCTTGGACCTCGAAAGGGTCCTTCACTCCCTTGCTGCGACTCAAGAATTTCCCGGACCCACGTGCCTCCACTCGACAGGAACCCCTAGTTCCCTCCATAACTCAAGAGCAGCCCCTTTTCCCCTCCTCAGCGCGAGGTGAGAGTTAGTTTCCGTGCTTCGTCGGGAAGGGATTCGCGGTGTTCCCATTGCATACCAGTATGAAGTGCTCTCCACAGGAGTGTCGAGATGACCTCCAGGTATCCTGCCATCTGGCCACAAGTACAAAGGAGTCTCAATCCACTCCAGAGGAACCAGATTTCCCTGCACTCTCTCGAATCTCACCCTGAGGATCGACTGACACCATGTTGGCAAGTGTGACAGCCTGGTGGCATCTCGAGGGAAAGACACAGATCCCTGTGTCAACGGGACAGGAAGCCTGACAGTGCCGCTACCGCTCAGGAGGAGAGCGGACGTGCATGTCTCCACTCGAGCCAAGGCCTGACCACCCTGTGGACACTCCACAGGGACCCAAGTCCCATGTCATCACTTTCGAGCAAAGCTCAGGTTTCGAGTGCAGCTCCAGACGTGGACCTTGGACCCGCCACCGACTGGAGAGGAATCCCGAAAAGTTCCTCGCCAGTCTCACGGAGACTTGCCTCTCCTGAGGCCACACGAGAAGTTCCCTGATGTCCCCGTCGTAACTCTAGAAGGACCTGCTGCAACTCGAGAAACACCAGGAGGTTGTCCCTTCCATGCACGTTGAGGCCCTTTTATGCTGCTGCATGTCGAGGGAAATCACACCTTCCCACTTGGACCTCGAAAGGGTCCTTCACTACATTTCTGCGACTCAAGAACTTCCCGCACACACGCGCCTCCACTCAATAGGAACCCCAAGGGTCCCGCCATAATTCAAGAGGAGCCCCTTTGTCCCCTCCTCAGCCCGAGGTGAGAGTTAGTTTCGGTGCTTAGTCAGGGCGGGATTCGTGGCATTCCCATTGCCTACCAAAAGGCGGTGCTCTCCACAGGAGAGTCGAGATGATCTCCAGGGATCCTGCCATCCGGCCACAAGTACCCAGAAGTCTCAATCGACTCCAGAGGAATCTGATTTCCCTGCACTCTCTCGATTGTCACCCCGAGGATCGACTGACCTCATGTTGGCACGTGTGACAGCCCTGGTGGCATCTCGAGAGAAAGCCACAGATCCCAGTGACAACACGACAGGAAGCCTGACAGTGCTGCTACTGCTCAGGAGAAGAGCGGGCGTGCATGTCTCCACTCGAGACGAGCCCTGACCACCCTGTGGACACTCCAGAGGGACCCAAGTCCCATGTCAGCACTTTCGAGCAAAGCTCAGTTTCCGACCGCAGCTCCAGACGTGGACCTAGGACCCGCCACCCACTGGAAGGAATCCCGAAAGGTCCCTCGCCATTCGCACGGAGACTGGCCTCTCCTGAGGCCACACACGAAGGTCCCTGACTTCCCCGTCGTAACACGAGAAGGACCTGCTGCAACTCGAGAAACAGCAGGAGGTTCTCCCTTCCATGCGCTTTGAGGTGCTTTTCTGCTGCTGCATGTCGAGGGAATTCACACTTTCCCTCTTGGACCTCGAAAGGGTCCTTTACTCCCTTGCTGCGACTCAAGAAGTTCCTGGACACAAGCGCCTCCACTCGACAGGAACCCCGAGGGTCCGTCATTACTCAAGAGGTGCCCCTTGGTCCCCTCCTCAGCGCGAGGTGAGAGTTAGTGTCCGTGCTTCGTCAGGAAGGGATTCGCGGCATTCCCATTGCATACCAGAAGGAGGTGCTCTCCACAGGAGAGACGAGATAACCTCCAGGGATCGTGCCATCAGGCCACAAGTACCCAGAAGTCTCAATCCACTCAAGAGAAACCTGATTTCCCTGCACTCTCTCTACTGTCACTCCGAGGATCGACTGACCCCATGTTGGCACTTGTGACAGCCCTGGTGGCATCTCGCGGGAAAGACACAGATCCCTGTGTCAACGCGATAGGAAGGCTGACAGTGCTGCTACCGCTCAGGATGAGAGCGGACGTGCATGTCTCCACTCGAGACGAGGCCTGACCACTCTGTGGACACTCGAGAGGGACCCAAGTCCCATGTCAGCACTTTCGAGCAAAGCTCAGGGTCTGACCGCAGCTCCAGAGGTGGACCTATGATCCGCCACCGACTGGAGAGGATTCCCGAAAGGTCCCTCGCCATTAGCACGGAGACTGGCCTCTCCTGAGGCCACACGATAAGGTCCCTGAAGTCCCCGTCGTAACATGAGAAGGACCTGCTGCAACTCGAGAAACACCAGGAGGTTCTCCCTTCCATGCGCGCGGAGGCCCTTTTCTGCTGCTGCATGTCGAGGGAAATCACACCTTCCCTCTTGGACCTCGAAAGGGTCCTTCACTCCCTTGCTGCGACCAAGAAGTTCCCGGACACACGTGCCTCCACTCGACAGGAACCCCGAGGGTCCCACCATAACTCAAGAGGAGCCCCTTTGTCCCCTCCGCAGTGCGAGGTGAGAGTTAGTTTCCGTGCTTCGTCAGGAAGGGATTCATGGCGTTCCGATTGCATACCAGAAGGAGGTGCTCTCCACAGGAGAGTCGAGATGACCTCCAGGGATCGTGCCATCAGTCCACAGGTACCCAGAAGTCTCAGTCCACTCAAGAGGGACCTGATTTCCCTGCACTCTCTCAACTGTCACCCCGAGGATCGACTGACCCCATGTTGGCACGTGTGACAGCCCTGGTGGCATCTCGAGGGAAAGCCACAGGAACTGTGTCAACGCGACAGGAAGCCTGACAGTGCTGCTACCGCTCAGGGGGAGAGCGGGCGTGCATGTCTCCACTCGAGACGAAGCCTGATAACCCTGTGGACGCTCCAGAGGGACCCAAGTCCCATGTCAGCATGAGAGGGTAACAGGCAGAAAGGCCAGGGGCCTTCAAGTGTCAGACATTTTATCTCTCTGAAGCGGCAGGAAGAAACTAAGGATATTTTTCCTTCTCTATACAAACTTAAAAGATTTCTCTTAAAATTCTGTTTCCATAGTGACATCTGATTATCACCTGAAGTTAACCAATGCCTTTTTCTTATGGAAATGTTTGTCTTAAGCTATGCTAATGTACCATGCATCCATCCCAAACTCTGTCTTTAAGTTGGTTCTACCTTTTGTGCTCAGAACCTACTTGATAAACCAGTATGTTATACTCCTATATTGTTCCTCTAATCTATGTAAATGAAACTTTTTTATGGTGACCTGCCCTTCTTCAAGATTCAAGTTAATCATTTTATGGCCCAAGATAAACCATTTGGAGCCAAGGTTATCCCAAAATACATCTTATGGGTGAGGGGCCTGGTGCCATTCTAAGTTAACAGGCTGCTGGTGACTATATAACATCCAGGTGAAGGCTAGCATGCGGGTACTCTTTCGACCCCCTTCTGATTCTATGTCAGAAGCTTTCTCTATCTCCTTTATACTTTAATAAAACTTTGCTACATAAAAGCTCTGAGTGATCAAACCTCGTCTCTGGCCCCGGGTTGAATACTTCTCCTCCGGAGGCCAAGAATCCCGGCGTCGTAATTCAGCAACAATAGAGGGGGGTACTCTTCCTACCCCCTTCTGATGCCTATGTCAGAAGCTTTCTCTATCTTCTTTATACTTTATTAAAACTTTATTACACAAAAGCTCTGAGCGATCAAGCCTCGTCTCTGGCCCCGGATTGAATTCTTCTCCTTGGGAGGCCAAGAATCCCTGCGTCGTAATTCAACAACAGCCTTTCACTTCTCTGTCTGGCCGTGGGATTTCCCAGGCAAAAATACTGGAGTGGTTTGCCATTTAGGGGATTGTCCCGACCCAGGGATCAAACCCATGTCTCCTGTGTTGGCAGGCAGATTCTTTGTTGCCAAGCACTAGGCAAATCCTCTGCTTACTTATTTTTGCTTTAGTTGTCCTTGCTTTCAGTGTCAAATTAAAAAAAAAAAAATTATTGTCAGACCAATATAAATGAGTTTACCTTCTATGCTTTCTTCTAGGAATTTTATGGTTTCAGGTTTTGAATCTGACCTGATGGTATGACCTTATATTCAAGTATTGAATCCATTTAGAGTTCATTTCTGTGTTCAGTATAAAATAGGAGTCCAGTTTCATTATTTTGCATGTCTTTCTGGCACCATTTTTTGAAAATACTATCCTTCCCCATTGAGCATTCTTCACTCCTTTGTTGTATAATAATCTACCATTTATGCATGGGTTTATCTGGGGGCTCTCTATTCTGTTCCATTATTCTGTGTCTGGCTTTTTGTTTTTGCTAGTACCATAGTATTTTGACTACTATCAGTTCAGTTCAGTTCAGTTCAGTTGCTCAGTCGTGTCCTACTCTCTGCGACCATGAATCTGACCTGATGGTATGACCTTATATTCAAGTATTGAATCCATTTAGAGTTCATTTCTGTGTTCAGTATAAAATAGGAGTCCAGTTTCATTATTTTGCATGTCTTTCTGGCACCATTTTTTGAAAATACTATCCTTCCCCATTGAGCATTCTTCACTCCTTTGTTGTATAATAATCTACCATTTATGCATGGGTTTATCTGGGGGCTCTCTATTCTGTTCCATTATTCTGTGTCTGGCTTTTTGTTTTTGCTAGTACCATAGTATTTTGACTACTATCAGTTCAGTTCAGTTCAGTTCAGTCGCTCAGTCATGTCCAACTCTCTGCGACCCCATGAATTGCAGCACACCAGGCCTCCCTGTCCATCACCAACTCCCGGAGTTCACCCAGACCCATTATAATATATTTGAAATAAGGAAGTGTGATGCCTTCAGCACTTTTGTTATTTTTAAAGATTGCTTTGGCTATTCATCATCTTTTGTAGTTCCACACCCACTTTATTTATTTATTTATTTTC
>SJXQ01002671.1:0-10577 GCA_006408695.1 Aepyceros melampus
CGTACTGCGATTCATGGGGTCGCAAAGAGTCGGACACGACTGCGCGACTGAACTGAACTGAGGTCAAACTGTTACAAGAGACAAAGATGGACACTGTATGTTGAAAAAAGGGTCCATTCATCAAGATAAAACAATTACAAAGCACATGTTAACATATACACACTGCTGCTGCTGCTAAGTCGCTTCAGTCGTGTCCTCCTCTGTGCGACCCCATAGACAGAAGCTCACCAGGCTTTACCATCCCTGGCATTCTCCAGGCAAGAACACTGGAGTGGGTTGCCATTTCCTTCTCCAATGCATGAAGTGAAAAGTGAAAGCGAAGTCGCTCAGTCATGTCCGACTCTTACCGACCCCATGGGCTGCAGCCCACCAGGCTCCACCATCCATGGGATCTTCCAGGCAAGAGTACTGGAGTGGGGTGCCATACTATATATAAAATAAATAACTAACAAGAACCTACTGTATAGCACTCAGAAGTATACTCAATAACTCATAATAACCTATAAGGGAAAAGAATCTGAAAAAGAACGTGGCTGTGTGTGAGCTTTTTCACTCTCCTTCACTTTCATCAAGAGGCTCTTAATTCTGCTTCACTTTCTGCCATTAGAGTGGTATCATCACCATATCTGAGGCTGCTGATATTTCTCCTGGCAATCTTGATTCCAGCTTGTGATTCATCCAGTCCATCATTTTGCATGAGGTACTCTGCACAGAAGTTAAACAAACAGGGTGACAATACACAGGCATGTCATATTCCTTTCCCAATTTTGAACCAGTCAGTTGTTCCATGTAAGGTTCTAAGTGTTGCTTATTGATCAGCATACAGGTTTCTCAGGAGATAGGCAAGGTGGTCCGGTATTACTCTCTTTTTAAGATTCTTCCCCAGCTTGTTGTTTGTCCATATGGTCAAAGGCTTTAGCACAGTCAACGAAGCAGATGTTTTTCTGGAAATCTTTAGCTTTCTCTATGAGCCAATGAATGTTGGCAATTTGAACTCTGGTTCCTCTGCCTTTTCTAAACCCAGCTTGGACATCTGGAAGCTCTCGGCTAATGCACTGCTGAAGCCTAGCTTGAAGGATTTTGAGCATACCCTTGCTAGCATGTGAAATGAGTGCATTTGTACAGTAGTTTGAACATTCTTTGGCATTGCCCTTCTTTGGGATTGGAATGAAAACTGATCCCATGGACTGTAGTCTGCCAGGCTCCTCTGTCCATGGAATTCTCCAGGAAAAAATACTGGAGTGGGTTGCTATCCCCCTCTCCATGGGATCTTCCTGACCCAGGGATGGAACCTGGGTCTCCTGCATTGTAGGCAGATTCTTTCTGTCTGAGCCACCAGGGAAGCCATATGTATTCTCTCTCTCTCACACACACACACACACACACACACACAGTAAAACTATTTTTATTTGCAGATGACAATCCTATATATAGAAAAATTCCAAAGAATCCACAAGAAAGATACCAGAGCTAGTAAATCAACTCAGCAAAGTTGCAGAAGAACACCAACACACAAAAAGCAGTGGGGTTTCAAGATAAACTGAACTTCGTTAAAGTTTAAAGTTTTCGTGCAAAGGACACTATCAAGAAACTGAAAAGTAGACTTTTGGTTGTATTTGAATGAAAGAAAATATTGACAAGTCATATAGTCAATAAAGAACTAACATCAAGAATATTACAATGATGCCCTAAAATTTAACAACAAAAACTCAAACCCATATAGGTTTTAAAAATGGCAATGGATTTGAACAGACATTTGCCAAAGAAAATATACCAGTGGCCAACAAGCACATGAAAAGATGGCCAATATTATTAGTCATTAGGGAAATACAAGACATAATACAAAGAGGTATTATTTCACATAAACTAGGATAGTAATTTAAAAAAAACAAAACAGAAAATAACAAGTGAAGAAGATATGGGAAAATTGGAACCTTTGTGCACTGCTAGTAGGAATGTAAAAATGGTGTGATTGCTGTGGAAAGCAGTATGATAATTCTTCAGAAAGTTAAACACAGTTAAACATATAAACCAACTGTTTAACATATAAATGTTAAATAAGTTAAATATATAAACCAAATGACCTAGCAATTCCCCTTCTAGGTGTACACCCAAAAGAACTGAAAACAGGAACTCAAACAAATACTTGTATACCAGTGTTCACTGCAGCATTCCTTACAGTAGCCAAAAGATAGAAACAACTAAAGTGTCCA
Source organism: Aepyceros melampus (assembly GCA_006408695.1). NCBI lineage: Eukaryota > Metazoa > Chordata > Mammalia > Artiodactyla > Bovidae > Aepyceros > Aepyceros melampus. Next base: position 2,214 of record SJXQ01002671.1, read on the forward strand.
TCAACCAATGAATGAATCAATTAAATGTGGTATATATACAAAATGGAGCATTATTCAGCCTTAAAAAGGAATTAAATTCTGATACATGCTACACCATGGATGAATCTTAAAGACACTGTGTTAACTAAAATAATCATACACAAAAGGACAAATATTATATGACTCAATTTACATTAAATACCTCAAACAGCCAAATTCATAAAGACAGAAAGTAGGTTAGAGGTTATGGGCGCTGAGGGAGGAGGAAGTTAGGAGTTATTGCTTAATACGTACAGAGTTTCTGTTTGAGGTGATGAAAAGTTTTGGAAATAGACAGTGGTGACAGTTGCACAATCTTGTGAACGTAGCTGCTGGCACTGAATTATACACTTCAGTTCAGTTCAGTCGCTCAGTCATGTCTGACTCTTTGCGACCCCATGAATCGCAGCACGCCAAGCCTCCCTGTCCATCACCAACTCCCAGAGTTCACTCAGACTCACGTCCATCGAATCGATGATGCCATCCAACCATCTCATCCTCTGTTGTCCCCTTCTCCTCCTGCCCCGAATCCCTCCCAGCATCAGAGTCTTTTCCAATGAGTCAACTCTTCACATGAGGTGGCCAAAGTACTGGAGTTTCAGCTTTAGCATCATTCCTTCCAAAGAAATCCCAGGGTTGATCTCCCTCAGAATGGACTGGTTGGATATCCTTGCAGTCTAGACTACTTAGAAATGGTTAAAATGGATAATTTTGTGTTTTATATATATATATATATGGATATATGTAAAATATATTCTACCACAATAAGAAAAAAGTTATTAATTATAGGTAAAGAAATCAGATCCTATCAGTCCTTAAAACAGCTGCGGATGCAATTAGCAGTAAGTGCATTCCATTACAAACACTGAGCCATACACAGAAATCAATTCCCTTGCAAATGGTTTAGATTGTAATCAAATAGAAGATGGGACTTGTCTATATAAAAAGGAAAAATTTTGTTTCAGGAATTATAAAAGAATAACTAGAATTTAAGTCAGCTTATTACAAAAAGTCTCTGTTAATTTAAAACTTTTAATTCCAAGACTTTATTTTTAAAATTTAAATTTTTTTAATTTATATTTTTATTTTTAACTCTGAATCAAACTTTTTATAAAGTATAATCAGAGTGCTTTAACCATATGGGAAGATAATAGATTTTTTTTAATCACCAGACACAAGTTTCATAAAAGCAACAATTGAGGTTTTAGTTTTCAATTGTCCAGAATGTCTGTCATATAATATTCAACAAATCTGGTGAATAAAACCAAACAGTTAAAATCAGCCTCCCTCATAGCTCAGTCAGTAAAGAATCTGCCTGTAATGCAGGAGACCCGGCTTAGATTCCTGGGTCGGGAAGATCCCCTGGAGAAGGAAATGGCAATCCATTCCAGTATTCTTGCCTGGAAAATCCCATGGACAGAGAAGCCTGGCAGGCTACAGTCTATGGGGTGGCAAGAGTCGGATATGACTTAATGTCTAAACCACCACCAAAAGTCAAAATCAGTAGGTAAGCAGCATTAAGGAAACTCTTTTCAAAATCATCTTCCCATTATAAATTTAAAATATCTACCTTAAAAATAACATCTGAGTAATTCAGGGTCCATAAAACTAAAACTTTAAATTACTTCTTTTCTCTGGTATATGCTTCCATCTCCAACTCCAACAGGTGATTTCCAGAATCTGACTTTATGTGTAACTTCTTTTACTGATTTGTGCTTGTCTACCCGAAGTAGCCCAGCCTAGAAAGGAAAGTCCACAAGCACTCATCTTCATAACTGGATGGTTGGCCTATTCAAGGTACTCCTGAAGTACTCCTGATTCACTAGTTCATATTGTAGGTATCATTTGCATGTTTTCTTTCATCTTTATTGGTTTGTTTGTTATCTGATACATTAAGGTTGAATATGGAATCAACTTGAATAGGAAATGCAAACTTTATTTGGTAACTACTAAAGCAAACCATGGGTTTCCCCAGTGGCTCAGAGTAAGAATTTCCCTGCCAATGCAGAACATGTGGGTTTGATCCCTGGGTCAGGAAGATCCCTTGGAGGAGGAAATGGCAACACAGACCAGTATTCTCACCTGGGAAATCCCATGGATAGAGAAGCATGGCGGGCTACTGTCCACAGAGTCGCAAAAGAATCAGACACAACTTAGCACTAAACGACAACTATTAATGACAATTAAGTTACGACTTTTGGAACTCAGCCTAAGGTATCTTTAAAAAAACGAAAAAGCGTAAGGAGCTTCGGGGGAACAAATTACCACTTTAAGTGGGGGGAATACTGTAATTCAACTGTCCTGAATTAGGCAATTTATAGCCACAGAGATGACCATGGCTGGCTATGAGAATCAGCCTCTCAGATCTCTGACTCTAGGGAAAAATAACCGACTCTGGGCCCCAGCTGCTGCACTCTGAAATCCATCACTTTGCATGGAGACGATGCTTCTCACTGGCTGCTCCCAGTAAAGAGCACCACAGGCATACACTAAGATGGCCCTGATCTTGGAAGACGAGGAATTTCTGTGATAGGCAACTTCTGCTCAAGAACTTCTGAGGTCTCGGTTAAATTTCCTTAGAAATACGACTTTCATCCAAAGTTCCTTCCTTAAGGAACCTTTCTCCTTACCTTTCTCCTTCACTTGGAGTCAGCCTTGCATCAGCCTGATGACTCTCCTTGCCTCCTTCCTCATTTTCTCTCACAAGCACTTCTTCTAATAAACTTCTTGCATGCTTAACCCCATCCTGGCATCTGCTTCTTCCTTGAAGCATTACATTTTTTTTTTAATTTAGCCATTAAAAAAATTATTTCTAAAGCATCATGTTTGCTTCCCTATTTGCTAAAACAGGATACACCAAACATGACAATTCCAATGCCTTTGTCCGCTAAAAATCTCAACTAAGACATAACTAACTCATTAGTAGGTATATTCTTAAAGGGACAAGATCAGAACTACATAAAATTCAACATGTGTACTGAGCACCTGCTATACATGAGAAGCATGCTAAGCATTGGAGGGAATACAAAGGTGACTTAGTTTCTATCCTGCTCTCAAATAACTCCCAATATAGAGGAGGAGAGAAGCCACATATGCAAACTTTAAAGGGCACATTCTCATCAAGCACGAAAGTTGACACAGAAAGTACTAAACACATTTATGGTGGTGGTTTAGTCGCTGGTCATGTCCGACTCTTGTGATCCCATGGACTAACAGTCTTCCAGGCTCCTCTGTCCATGGGATTCTCCAGGCAAGAATATGCAGTGGGTTGCCATTTCCTTCTCCAATGTACTAAAGAAATTAAACGATTCATTCTACTTAGGGGATGGAATTGTAGTACGAAGTCTTTGTAGAGGAGACAGCATTTGAAACATACACTGAAAGAATCTTCAGGTTGTACCTGCCTATAATGAATAAGGACAGCCCAATAAAGATGCCTTCCATGCCTTCCATCCCAAGATCATTTCTTCTCAGCCTTTTCCTTTATGATCTATGCCATCTTTCCATTAACCATTACCTTTAAGATGGAGAAGGAAATGGCAACCCACGCCAGTATTCTTGCCTGGAGAATCCCATGGACAGAGGAGCCTGGCGGGCTACAGTCCATGGGGTCGCAAGAGTCAGACATGAGTGAGCGACTAAACCACCACCACCATCACCTTTAAAATCATTACTGTTTTATGCAGCAGTATAGTTTTGTCAAATGCAAGTGTATGCAGAACCCCAATATGTAAAACAGCTGAGTTTCTCAGTCTAACACAAAGGGTTTCAAAGCCTTCTTCATTTTGCCTCCTTTTCCGCTAAGACAGTTATTCCCTAAAATCTAAGGTGCAGGACAATCAGAACACCATTGTTCTGTATCACGCTGCCTACTCAAAGGAAGCAACACAGTACAGTGGAAAGAGCTGTGTTTGAAGCTAAACCAACTTAAGTTCAAATCTTGGTTCTATTACAGATTTTTGAGCAATTAGCCTCTCTGAGGATCCATTTCCTCAGCTATTAAGCTCAGCTGTAAAAATTACTACCTTGAAAAGTCAATGGGTGGAACAGAGATAAATATGTAAAGTACCAAGCATAGTGCCTAGAACACTAGCACAAAGCAGAAACTAAAAAAAAAAAAAAAAAAAATCTGCTATGGCTTATCCATAGCAGATGCAAGTTAATGCAAGTTAACATTCAAAGTCAATCAGTGTGATTTACCAAATATTTATAGAATAAAGGAGGAAAAGCTTATGATTATTTTAAAAGACATAGAAAAACAATTTGACAAAATTCAATATCCACTTATAACTTCAGAAAATTCCCAAACTCTCAGAAAACTGAAAGTGGAAGGGGAGAAACTCAATCTGATAAAGAGCATCAATGGAAACTAATAGCTAACATCACCCTTAATGATGAAATAAGACATACTTTTCCCTTAAGATGGCAAGGATGACCACTTTCACTACTTTGATTCAACACTGTAATGGAAGTCCTAGTCAATAAAATCAGAAAAAGAAATAAAATATCAGACTGTCTCTATTTGCAGATGACATAATTATGTAGAAAATTCTATGGAGGGGCTTTCCTGGCGGTTCAGGGTTAAGACTCCATGTTTTCAATGCAGTGGTGTGGCTTGGATCCCTGGTCAGGGAACTAAGATCCCACATGCTCCAGGGAGTGGCCAAAAATATCAAAATTCTATGAAATCTGCAAAACAACTATGAGCAAGGTCAAAGGTTACAGGATCAATATACAAAAATCAGCCACATGTTTCTGTTTTAATCAGATATATGATCTTTATTAAACAACTTTTTGAGTTTCATAATGCCTTTCTTTTTCATGCATTTTTAGCATACGAAAGGACTCACTGATGCTTATTTAAGGACTTCCAATTGATAACAATATAAAATTTCTGAAATTCCCTCTCTCTTTTCCCTTAGAAGTCTCTCCCTTTCATCTCCCATTTGGACTAAATTCTCTCTAGGCCTGAACACATCTGTCACTCTGCAATTTCTTTTTATTGCTCTCCAAATTTTCACCTATTGTTTATATACCCATTAACAAATAACTGGAAAATAAAAAAATTTAAAACAATTTACAATAACATCAAAAAACAAAATATTTCAGATTAAACTTAACCCAAGACATGTAAGACTTCTACACTCAAAGTGTTTCTGAGAGAAATTTAAGTCTAAATAAATGGAGACATATACCACATTCATGAATCCAAAGACTTGCTATATTAAGATGCCAATTCTATCCCGCTATCTACAGATTAAATGAAATTACAATTAAAATCTCACCAAGATCTTTTAGTAGAAATTGACAGGATGGTTCAAAATTTATACTGAAATACAAAATCTAGAAACAATTAAAATATTTTAAAATAAGGAGGACTTGCACCATCTAACTCTAAGATTTACTATAAATGTTCAGTAACCAATAGTGTGGTGTTGGGGGAAAGATAAGTCATCAATGGACTAGAAGAGTCTAAAATATATACATATTTACTTTATATATTACATATTTAAATATATATTTACATAAATATATAATATATATTCATTTAATTTTCACAGAAACAACACAATCCAACAGGGAGAGGAAAGTCTCAACAAATAGTTCTGAAATAACTAGATATGAGCATAAAAAACAAATCTCAATTCCTACCTTATATCATATACAATTAATTTGAAATGGATCACAGGTCATGTAAAAGCTAAAACCACAAAGCTTTTAGAAAATAGCCTTGAGACCATGTGTTCATGACTTGGTGGCAGGCAAGAGGTTCTGCGACAGAGCACAGCGACCTTAAAAGAAAAAAACCTGATAAATTTGACTCCATCAATATTAAAAACTTCTGTTTATCAAAAAACACCATTAGGAAAATGGATAGACAAGCCACAGACCAGAGAAAATATTCACGAAACATGTATCTGATAAAGGACAGCTAACCATGATATACAAAGAACTCTTACAACTCAATACTATAAAGAAAAACAACCCAATTTTTTAAATGGGCCAAAGATTCACAGAGATACTACACAAAAGAAGACACACGAATAACCTATAAGAACATGAGTGCTCAATATCATTAGTCACCAGCATAATGTAAATTAAAGCCACGATGAGATACCACTACACACCCACCAAAATTACTAAAATTAAAGACTAATGACATCAAATATTGGCAAGAATATAGAGCAACTGCAACTCTCATACGCTGTTGGTGGGAACATGAAACGGTACAACCACTTTGAAAAAGGTCTGGAAGTTTCTTATAAACCTAACAGACATTTACTCTATGAGCCATTTCTCCTGGTATTTACCCAAGAGAAATGAAAACATTTCTACAACACGAGCTATAAGTAAGAACATTCATGGCAGCTTTATTCTCAACAGCCCCAAACTGGAAACCTCCCAGGTATCCATCCATTTAATAAACTTTGACATATTCATATGACAGAAAAAAAAAAAAAAAGACTGAATTCTTCATTAAACACAACCTCAAAAGCCTTACCAAAAAAATATATTGTACATGGTACAATTTATATGGTATCTTTTATACCAAAAAAATATATTGTACATGGTACTATTTATATGGTATCTACGACAGATAAGATTCATCTATTGTGATAAAAGATCTGAAGAGCAGCTGCTTCTGGAGGCTGGGGGCAGGAACTGACTGAGAAGGCACATGAGGAAAATTTCAGCAGTGCCGGTAATGTTCCATATCCTGGTCGAGGCTTGGGTTGTATTCATTTGCCAAACTCATTAAACCGTACAATTAACATTTGTGTATTTCTCTGTACATAAATTTTACCCGAAAAACAAAAAGAACTGTAAACAAAGAGTGAACTCCAAGTTAATATGCAAGCTGAAGTGTTTAAGGGTCAAGTGTACTGATGTCCACAACTTACTTTGAAATCCTTCAAAATGTTAAGATGGATTGGTGGATGGATAGGCATGTGATAAAGCAAACAGTAAAATACTTGTAAATTACAGAATCCAGGTGGGTATATGAGTATTTACTATGCAACTCTGAACTTTTTTGTATATCTGAAATTTTTCATAATAAAGTGTTGGATACAAAACTTGATTACAAGACAAATAAATATATTCTAAAATGAAGAGCAAAGTTTTTTTCTAGTCCACCTATAGCTGTATTTAAAAAATGTATTATAGGGAGTAGCTGCCACTTATTTGGTTGGAGTATTGTCACTGCTGTGATGTCTGGACCTCTCTGCCACTGCCTTCTTCCTCTCTACTACAACACACATCATAATCTTATGGAATCCATCCTCATCCATGCATGCAATCCACCATTCAACACACCAGTCCAGAGCCCCTGTCTCATCTTCCTCATTTCTAGAATCTTAAAACTCCAAAATGTAATTATCAATATCTCTAATCATAATTCCTTATCTGTTTCCCTTACCCTCCTCTTACAACTCATTGAGATTTCTAATCCATGGAGCTCCCATTTACCTCCATTATCTCTCTTATAGCCTCACTTTCAATCTTCTGAAATATCCCTATTCTCTTCATCTCTACTGCAGCCACAAGCAACCAACAATCCTTGTCCACCCTTTTACCTGAACTGATGGGTGCTGCAGGAAGAAACTCTCACAACCAGCAGGCCAATGAATGCTCTTCAAACCTACAATGCTCTCGACACTCCGCACTGCTCAGCAATCCTTTCTAATTCACTGGTTGGCTCCTTCTCCCAACTCCACAGCAGCAATTCCAAAACTTAAGCTCCTTACTCATTTCTCTTTCCTTGCTCTACGTAAAGGATCTTGTCTTTCATCATGAAAATTGAGGCTAGCTAGCATGAACTCCTTGCTCCTCAACCTACAAACCCATTTTATCTCACCCCCTCCCATCTCAGAAGAAAGGATATCACTCCTGCCAGAGGTAGCATATCATCATTAATACTGTTTTAAAATGCAGACTCTGTAACCAAGTTATCTTTTCCAAACCTGTTTTCTCTCTTATAAAACAGACACAATAATAGTACCCTGTAAGAATTAGAGAACACATGAGGCACTTAAAACAGTACTTGGCAAATAATTTGAGGCAAATACTAGTATCTTCACTATTATTCTCCATCAGTTACTTCCCCAAAACATCCTAACATAAACAAGTTTCCATCACCTTCAAATAAAACACAAGTGTCTTCTGCAACTTGAATCCCCTTCTTGTCACAGAAGAAGCTTTTCCCTTCATTCACAAACTTGAATGGGGGGGGGGGGGGGAATCTCTTTTCTTTCTATCCTTTTCTTATGTTTTTTTGTTTTGTTTTTTGGTTTGGGTTAGGTTTAGGTTGGGTGTTAGGGTTGGGTTTTTGGGTTAGGGTTGGGG
>SJXQ01002671.1:16511-249196 GCA_006408695.1 Aepyceros melampus
GCCGCCGGTGTAGCGCTCGAGCTTCCTACTAGCGAACTGAACCTGCTCGCTACTGCGCATGCGCCACCGGGCAGGGCCGGTTCGCTCCGGGTTTTCCGGCTCCCCAGCGAAGGAGGAGGGAAAGCGCGGAGGAGAGAAAGCGCCAACGAGCGAAGCGCCGGACTGTGGCTGCGCCCCCGAGGGCTGCAGGGGGAGGAGCGACAGGGCCCGGAGCAGTCGAACCCCCAGCCGAGTGGGGCCTGCGGGGTGGGGCGTGAGCTACGGTGAAGCTGGCCCCATTGTGTGGTTGGACCGAGAGGGATCCCACCCCTCTCTTCGAGTCCCTGGGCCTTTCGTTTCGGAAAGGGGTGTGTATTTGTGTACTTTGTTCCCGAACATGAAGATAAGGACTGCCCAGAGCATGCAATGTATAGTAAACACACTGGACAAAAGATAGGTGCCTTTCTCACGAAACCTACGTCTTAATATTTCTCGGGTAATAGAAGTAATCGCGGTGTTTCCAGTCGTTCTTTCCACATCACCAAGAATAAAATGTGTACGTGTAATTGATCTTGTTTTTAAATTAAACATGTTCATCTTTCAAACCCATTTCAAATATGAACTCCAATAACCACTTACCTCCAGTGGAAATTGACACCTCTCCTGCAGCTCCCAGATCCCAGAACACCGTTCTCAGGCCCCTCTAAGGGCATTCGGTTTATCGTGTTTTGTATCGCTACAAGCCTCTTTCAACTAGATAACGAACTCCTGGAAGGCATGGGGCTCTACACAGAATATAAATTGTTCCTCCATCCCAGAAATGCAGGTGTTTGCTTTTAACAGTCGCACTGCGTGGCTGGCGCTGCATGGTTTACCACTAGCACTTTTTTAGCATAATCTCATTTAATCCTCATAGCAATCCTATTGTTTTTGCTTCACTAGGCTGAGTTTAATTTGATATTGTACCCTACTATTTCAGAGAATGATAACCAGAATCACATAAATGAGAAACGTTTAAGCAGTGGTTCTTAATCTCTACCAAACTCTTTGAGAATCTCATAAAAGTCTTGAGTCTTTTCCTTTAAAAATGTACACATGATTTACATTTAAACATTCTCCACACTTTCAAAGTGTTCAGAATGACATTTTGAAAATCATCCATAAGACTACTGGGTAAGAAGAGGTAAAGTACTCATAGCTGAGAGAGGGTTTAGGGGCAGGAGAAAGGGTTTGGAGAAAAACATGACAGCCATTTAAAAATCCCCAATGATATGGGAAAAAAAAACCCAAACACGATGTCATATGGTTTTGTGTGATTCTAAACGAATGAATTAAGATCAAGCCCCTGCCATAAATTATTCCTTGGCTTCCTACTGCTCTTAGAATACTTTTCAAACTTCTTACCATGACCCACAAAACCTGCATCTGGCTCCTGTTTACATTCTCAACCTTTCCTCAACGTTCTCAACGTTGGCTCACCACATTCCAGTCACTCTGGCCTGATGTCTATTCCTAGAAAACACCACCTCCTTCCTGCCTTACGGGCTCTGCTTTTCCCTCAGCCTGTTAACTGTTCCCTCATTCTGCTCCAACTGCTCACTTGGCCGGTTATAAACGTCATCACCTCCAAAAGGCCTTCTGTGATCACACTAAGTAGTTCCCACTTATATTTTCTCCCATAAGTCTTGGCTTATTTATTAATATTTCTTCACTAGTATAAATTCTGGCCTTTAGTCGTTTTTTCGGTGTTGGTCTTCCTCTCTCCCCGTCTGAAATGTAAACTCCAAGACCAACAATCTTACAAGTTCACTCTAGCTCATCATCATATCCCAAGGAACTACAGTAGTTGGCATATAGTAGGTTCTCAATAAGAGGGAATGAAAGCTGAATGGAGGAAACTTCCAGGAAGACCGTGTGATCAGAGTTGTCCCAAGAAACGGGTGATCTTCAGGAGTGGGCAAGTAAAATCCGTACATTCGCTCACTCGGGATTACGGGGAGGGATAAGAGGTGGGACTTGATGACCTCCAAGGTTCCCTTCAAATGCGAGTCTCAGATTTGACTGAGAAGTAAACAAGACTAGAAACATGGATTACAGCCCGGGTGGGCATGTTTAGCGTCCGGGGTTGCACTAGCAGGGACGTTTTGGCTGCAGACTGACAGTAGACAGCTGGAGAGAAACTGCAGAGAAGAGACTCAGCCCTCCGCAGCTGAGACCTAAGAGAAGTGGTGGGGGGCTCGGCGCTGCTAAGGTCAAGGAACAATCGAGTCCCACCACATCGTCTGCTTATATCTCTTGTGCCAAATCAAGATTTATGGGCGTGCTGTGAGAGAAGATGACCACGGTGAACTCAGAAACTTGCTAGTGCAGACGCGAAAGCCTCGTCTACCCCTTAGCGTTAACCTCTGACACAGGACCCGCGGCGCAGGCGCAAAGGTTGAGTTCACGGCCCTCTTCGACTCCAAAGAGCCAGGAGCCAGAGCGGACGTGACGCACGGGGTCGCATCCAGGCAGACTAGCCGACCCGAAGGCGGAGGTCCAGGCAGGCTAGCCGAGTTCTGAGAGCGTCGAGTCAGAACAGGGGCGGGGAAGGAGGCGGGGAGGAGTTTTGGGCCAGCGGCGCGCCCCCTGCAGGTGGGAGTACAGCACTCCGCGCTTTGCCCGGCGGCCCAAAGCAAGGCAGCCACCGTGTTCCCTGCCTGGGTGCAACCACAATGGTCTTCCTGAAACATACTTCAGATCCAGTTCCTCTCCCATTCAAGAGCCTCCACAGCCATCCCAGAATAAAGTCCAAAGTCCTTAGTTTGGCTTTCATGGCCTTGCATAATCAGGCCTACTTATCTTTCCCGGTATGCTGCTGCTGCTGCTAAGTCACTTGAGGCGTGTCTGACTCTGCGACCCCATAGACGGCAGCCCATCAGGCTCCCTCGTCCCTGGGATTCTCCAGGCAAGAACGCTGGAGTGGGTTGCCATTTCCTTCTCCAATGCATGAAAGTGAAAAGTGAAAAGGAAGTTGCTCAGTACTCAGGCAAGAGTACTGGAGTGGGGTGCCATTGCTTTCTCCGTCTTTCTCGGTGTATCTTTCACAAAAATGAACTAATGCCTTCCACTCCAGAACCATATTAATGCAGGTCGTAAGAGACAGCCCGGAGAAGGCAATGGCACCCAACTCCAGTACTCTTGCCTGGAAAATCCCATGGACCGAGGAGCCTGGTGGGCTGCAGTCCATGAGGTAGCTGAGAGTCGGGCACGACTGAGCGACTTCACTTTGACTTTTCACTTTCATGCATTGGAGAAGGAAATGGCAGCCCACTCCAGTGTTCTTGCCTGGAGACTCCCAGGGACGGGAGAGCCTGGTGGGCTGCCGTCTATGGGGTCGCATAGAGTCGGACACGACTGAGGCGACTTAGCAGCAGCAATGCCTCCTATAAACCCGTTCTATCTCTTGTTTCTTGCCTATTCTATTCCACCTGCAGAAATGCCCTTAATCATTTTCCTCCAATCCCACCACATCACTCCCCCTCCCCAAGACATGTTCACTTTGAAACTCTTATCCAGGCTGGAGACCCCAGCTTTATATCCTGCCTTGTCTCAGAAGTCTTTCAGCCCCCATTTAGGATTCCTCACCTGAAACTTCAAAGTCCAACAAGCAGTGTTCCCTCCACCTTTCTTCCCAGTCTCCACTTTCAATTCTGTTTTTCCAAATATTGTCTCTAGAAAATATCTCAGAGAAAGTAGTGGCTGATAAAGCTATTGGATACCATCCTCTATCACTTTCAGTAAAAATCTTGGTTCTCTCTCTCTCTCTCTCTCTCTCTCTCTCTCTCTCTCCCTACTTGCCTCTCTTGCAAAGATGGTGGGGAGCAATGTAGGTACAATTAGAATAAATGATCAAAGGTCTCCAAGATAAATGGGGCTATTCCTGGTACTTTTTTTTTTTCCAGATTCCTGCAGAGTCCAATTTTTGGCAAAAGTCTCTTTCCAGTTGATTCAAGTTGTAATGGCTCCTCAAGCCAATCACACCCCAATCCAATACAACTTTAATAGAATTCCCAGCAGTTTGTCATGGAACTTGAACTGGTTTTAAAGTATATATGGAACAGAACAAATTTTTCCTCTGTATAAGAGCAGAATAGGGGAAATTTACTTACCAGATATGAAGACATTGTATAGCCAGAGTAATTAAAGCAATGTGGTACTGGATCATGAACAGACAAACCAACCAATGGATCCATAGAAGGCTAAATATATTGAAACTTAATTCATAACACAGTAAGCCTTGCAGATGAGTGAGGAAAGGATATACTTTTCAATAAATGAAATATACACAACTGATATATATATATATATAAAGAAATGAAATTACATCCCTAACTCACACTCTGCCCAAAACAACCCCATGTGGATAAAAGACTTAAATGTGAAAAACAAAATTATAAAATTATGAGAGGAAAATAAAGAATATCTTTATGATCTCAAAGTAGGAAAATATTTCTCAAATAACACACAACACAAATCACAAAGGAAAATAATGATAAACTTAATTGTATTAAAATTAAGAACCTCTGTAAATTAAAATAAGGCATAAAAAAACTAAAAGGACAAGTCATTAAGTAAGAGAAAGTAGTTGCAACTCATATAACCAAAAAAGAATTAGTATCCAAGACAGATGGTTTACTTCAGAGGAAATGATGGTTAGATGTTCACCTCACTAGCAATCAGAGAAAAGCAAGTTAAAACCACAATAAAATATTACTTCACACTCATTGAATTAGCGAAAACTTAGAAGTTGAACAAAACTTAAAATTGTCATCCACTCCCATGTGAAAAATAAATGATTACAACCAGTTTATAACTATTTCTTTTCTTGAAAAGTGAATATGGGCATGACCTATATAAACTGGCATAGATTTATTCCCATGGTATATGTATCCCAGAAAAGTTCCTCACTGTATCATTTCGTATAGCATGAACAGCAGAATGGGTCTTCCCTGGTGGCTCAGTGGTAAGGAATCTGCCTTCAAGGCAGAAGACATGACTTCGATCTTTGGGTCAGGAAGATTCCCTGGAGAAGGAAATGGCAACACACTCCAGTATTCTTTCTTGGGAAATCCCATGGACAGAGGAGCCTGCGGGCTACAGTCCACAGGGTCACAAAAGTTTCAGATATATCTTAGCAACTAAACAACAACAACAACAAACAGTAGAATGGGCAAATAAATTGTAGAATGCTATACAGCAGCAAAAATGAATGAACCACAGTATATAATCCTCCAAAATTCACTGAATTCCAATCTCCAGTATGAAGGTGTTTGGAGATTGGGTTTTGGGAAAGTGGTTAGGACATGAGGGTGGAGCCCTCATAAATGAGGGCAGTCCCCATATAACAAACCGCAGAGAAAGGCTCTTCCCTTCCGTCATGTAAGGACAAGAGAGAAGACAGTTCTCTCTCAACCAGGAAGCAGGCTTTCAGCAGACCCTGAATCTGAAGATCTCCTTCCAGCCTCTAGAACTGTGAGAAATAAATTATTGCTGTTTATAAGCCATCCAGTCTATGGTATTCTGTTATAATAGCCCCAAAGAGCTAAGACACATATAAATATAGGTGAATTCTTTAAAAATAATACTGATAGTATATAAATGTGCCGTCACCCTCCAAAGGAAAAAAGAAAAACAGACCAAAAAACCCCTGAGTAAGACAGGAAAATTCCCACTATATGATTCATTATATAAAGTGCAACAATGACAAAATCAACAAGTAGAACTGCCTTGCATGCAATTTATTGTAATACACAACCTTTAAGATGGCCCCATGAGCTTTACTAGGCTTCCCTGTTAGCTCAGGTGGTAAAGAATCTGCCTACAATGCAGGAGACCCCGGTTTGATTCCTGGGTTGGGAAGAGCCTCTGGAGAAAGGACATATTGCCCATTCCAATACCTGTGGGCTTCCTGAGTGGCTCAGTGAAGAGTCCGTCTGCAATGCAGGAGACCTAGGTTCAATCTCTCGGTCGGGAAGATCACCTGGAAAAGGGCATGGCAACCTGCTCCAGTATTCTTGCCTGGAGAATCCTATGGACAGAGGAGCCTGAGGGGCTACATTCCTTGGAGTCTCAGAGAGTTGGTGAGTGACTAAGCACACACACACATATGTAGATTTTCCCAGTGGTCATGTATGGATGTGAGAGTTGGACTATAAAGAAAGCTGAGCGCCAAAGAATTGATGCTTTTGAACTGTGGTATTGGAGAAGACTCTTGAGAGTCCCTTGGACTGCAAGGAGGTCCAACCAGTCCATTCTAAAGGAGATCAATCCTGGGTGTTCATTGGAAGGACTGACGCTGAAGCTGAAACTCCAATACTTTGGCCACCTGATGTGAAGAACCGACTCATTGGAAAAGACCCTAATGCTGGGAAAGATTGAAGGTAGTAGGAGAAGGGGACGACAGAGAATGAGATGGCTGGATGGCATGACCGACTCGATGGACATGAGTTTGAGCAAGCTCCAGGAGTTGGTGATGACAGGGAAGCCTGGCGTGCTGCAGTCCATGGGGTCGCAAAGAGTCTGACACGACTGAGCAACTAAACTGAACTGATGAGCCTTACTTCCTGGTATTCATGCCCCAATATAGACACCACTCCCATGTTGAATAGACAATTTTGTGTAATAGCCACCTGCAACAATAGGATTTTGCAGAAATTATGTATGTGGCTTCTGAGGCTAAGTCTTAGAAGACATGACCACTTGAGTGTCTCTCTCTCTCCCCAGATCTCTCATCCTGGGAGAAGTCACTACCATGTTGTGAAGACTCTCAAGCAATCCTCTAGGAGAAGCTCTCACTGACAGAAACTGAGGCCTCCTGCCATCAGACTCAGGATGGAGGCTTGCACCATCTTGGAAATGGATCCCTTATTCCCAGTAAAGTCTTCAGATGAGTGAAATCTCATTCCTATCTTGACTCCAATCTTTTGAGAGATTCTGAACCAGAAACTCTGGGATAACCCATTTAAAAATCCTTAACTCTCAGGAACTATGAGATAATAAATGCATGTTGTTTTAAGCCACTAAGTTTTGGGGTAGTGGGTTACGCAGCATTAGAAAACTAATATTTTTATGGATTCATAAACAAGTGGTGAAAGTATAACAAAATATTAAAATAGTAATAAACTCCTAATGGTGTTGTGAAGGATGTATGTATATGAAGAGATCTTTAGGATATATTGTAAATTGTAGGGGAAAAATATTAATAAAAAGTGTTTGCAGCTGGGGAGGTTTCATACAAGGTTCTAATGAAATACTGGTAATGTTCTATTTCTAACCTGAGTAGTAGGTACACCTCTCTTTATCTTATTTTAAAATTTAGATGCATACACTCTTTGTTGTTATGTTACAAACACACACTATACACAGAGGACGGGGTTGATGGCTACAATAGGCCAATAGAGAGAGAGCACAGTGGCTTCATAGACAATTCTGAACTGACTGCGACAGTCTCAGAAATGCACTTAAGAAATAAAATCAACATGCTTTTGTTTTTATATTTTGGCTGCATCTTGCAGCCTGTGAGATCCTAATTTCACAACCAGAGACTAACGCCCCCGCCCCTCCTCTGACCCTGCTTTGGAAGGCAGAATCCTAACCACAGGACCATCAGGGAAGGCCCAAAATCTACCTGCTCTTAATTACAGATCAGAGTTGGAAAAGGCCAATTTTCCACAAGATCACGGTTTAGAGACAAACCATATGAAGCATCTGTACTGACTGCCAGCTTCCCTTTTCTGCTCCTCTGCCCAGCAGCAACAGGCTAACATCTCCAAGGTTTCTTAGTCTCAGATACCAAGGGTTGGAAAGACAACTGAAGAATAAGAGCTACATTTTGGTTTGAACTCAGGTCAGCCAACTCAAGTCCTTTATTGCTCTCTGTTGCCTTAAGCAAGTTACTTATTATCTATTAAAACAACTTGTATAATTTGTGTCCAGAGGAAATAACCTCCTCAGCCAAGCACCCATTGTATAAGAAGTTCAATATCTTTTCTGTGTGTTTTAACATTTATTTATTTAATTCTGGTTGCGCTGAATCTTCATTGCTGTGAGAGATCTTTCTCTAGTTTCAGGGAGTGGGGCTACTCTTCATTGCGCAGGCTTCTCGTTGCAGTGGTTTCTCTTGTTGCAGAGCACCGGCTCTAGGTGCACAGGGCTTAGGAGTTGCACCCTGAGGGCTCAGTAGTTGTGGCACACAGGCTTAGTTGCTCCAAGGCATGTGGAATCTTCCCAGATTAGGGATGAACCTGTGTCTTCTCATTGGCGGGTGGATTCTTATTCACTGTATCACCAGGGAAGTCCAGAAGTTCAATATCGAAATATAAGTAACTATGATATGTATTTCAAAGGTTAATTTAAAAAAATTTTTTAATACTTTGTATTTAAAAATTCAAGGAAGTAATACATCGACATGATTCATGAAGTGCCTTTTCCACCATCAGCTAGAGTGCTTCCCTCCAGTCTCCTAGCAGATAACCATTTTTAGTAGTTTCTTATGTATTCCTCCTGAGTGTGTTGATGCAAACACAAACACAATGTTTTAACAGAAAAGTTTCAAAACCAGGACAAAGATTCCCATATACCTTTCATGCAGACTCACCAATTTTAACATTTTGGTTCATTTGCTATATCATTTCCTCTCTGTCTCTCTCTCTGTGTCCTAGTTTCATTATATATAATGAAACACACACACACACATACATAAGTGTGTGCATAGTATTTCTTCAGAATTACTTGAGACCATTTTGTACACATCATCCCCCTCTACCCCAACAATTTTTCAGTGAGTCAAAGTGCATTTCCTAAGAACAAAGACTATAGTTGCACAATCATAGTCAAATCATTAGATTCAGAAAGCTAACACGGATACAATGCTATCATCTGATCTATAGATTTTCTTAACATTTCACCAACTGTCCTTACCATGTTCTTTACAGAGATGGTTTTTCCCGGTCTAGGGTCCTGTGCAGGATCACATACTGCATTTGGATTTTGTGTCTGTTTAGTTCTGGAATGGCTCGCTCCTCAGTCTTTGCCTTTTACGATATTGCCTTGTCTTTTACGATATTACCATTTCTACAGCTGATAGGCCGTTTTGTCTTACAGTTTCCCTCAGTTTGGGTTTGTCTGACATTCTTCCATGGTAAGATTCAGGTTTTTGTGTTTTGGATATGAAAAGCAACATGTGTGGTATCCATCATTCTGAGTGGGTCACAGCATGGGGACATAGTGACAGGTTTTCCTGTCATCGGTGATACTAATTTTGATTACTTGGTTAAGGTGGAGCCAACCAAGTTTCTCCAATATAGTTATTTCACTCTGTAATTAGTAGCATGTACAAATATATGTTATTTTTAAAAATAGCTTTGAACACACTCATGCCAATTTGCTTCAGTCGTGTTCAACTCTTTGCCAGCCAACGAACAGGCTCCTCTGTCCATGGAATTCTCCAGGCAAGAATACCTGAGTCGGTTGCCATGCTCTCCTCCAGGGGAATCTGCACAACCCAGGGATCGAACCCAGTGTCTCCTGAGGCTCCTGACTTACAGGCAGATTCCTTACTGCTGAGCCACCAGGGAAGCCCCAAAACAGCTTTATTGAGTTATAATTCATACATTATGCAATTCACCATTGAAAGCTTTCAAATCAATGTTTTTTGTTTGTTTGTTTTTAATATATTCACAGTTATTCAACCGCCACCACAATCAATTCTGGAATACTTTTTATCACCCCAAGAGAAACTTCATGTTCGTTAGCAGTCATTCCCCATTTCTCCCCTACCTCCACAGCTCAGAGCGACCAATAATCTACTTTCAGCCTCCATAGATTTGACCATTCTGTAAAGTTCAATCAATATAATCATACAAAATATGGTCTTCTGATTGACTTCTTTCACTTAACATAATGTCTTCAAGTTTCCTTCATGTTAAGCATATATCAGCCTTTCATTTCCTTTTATTATTGAATAATAGTCCACAGTATGGATATTTTATTTATCCATTCATCAGTTGATGAACATTTGGATTATTTCTACTTTGTTTGACTATACTGAATAATGCTATTATGAACATTCATGTACAACTTTTTGTGCAAACTTATGTTTTCATTTCTCCTGAGTATGCATCTAGGAGTAGAATTGCTGGGGCATATGGTAAGCCTATGTTTAATCTTTTGAAGAGCTATCAGACTGTTTTTCAAAGTGGGACACCACTTTATTGAATACATTTCAACCAGTAATGTATAAAGTTTACAATTTCTCCATAACCTCATCAATATCTTGTTATTGTATATCTTTTTTACTGTAACCATCCTAGTAGATATGGCACGCTAGCATGCTAAGTCACTTCAGTTGTGTCCAATTCTTTGTGACCCTATGGATTGTAGCCCTCCAGGCCCCTCTGTCTATGGGATTCTCCAGGCAAGAATACTGGAGTGGGTTGCCATTTCCTTCTCCAGGGGATCTTCTCGGCCCAGGGATCAAACCTGTGGTTTTTGTGTCTCCTGCATTGGCAGATGGGTTCTTTACCTTAAGCGCCACCTGGGAAGCCCCAGTAGATATGGAGTGGTATGTCACTGTTCTTTTGATGTGCATTTTGCTGATAGCTAATGATGTTGAGTATCTTTTTATGTGCTTTTTGGCCTTTCATATATCTTCTTTGCAAAGATCTTTATTCACATCCTCTGTTCATTCTTTAATTACGTTGTCTTTTTATTATTGAGCCATAAGCGTTCTCTGTATATTTCTGGATACAAGTCCCTTATCAGATCCATGATTTGCAAATATTTTCTCTCATTCTATCATTTGTCTTTTTACTTTATTGATGTGTCCTTTAAGGACCAAAAAATTATAATTCAATTAAGTCTAATTTATATATTTTTGTTGTTGCTACTTGTGATTTTGGTGTAATATCTAAAAAAGGCTTTGCCTAATTCAAGGTCATGAAGATTTTTCCCTATATTTTCTCCTGAGTTATAGCTTCATTTCTTAGATTTAGGTTTACGATCATTTTGAGTTAATTTTTGTGTGTGGCGTGAAGAAGGGGCCCAATTTTATTCTTTGCAGATGAATATCCAGTTGTCCCAGCATGATTTATTGAAAAGGCTATTTTTTTCCCATTGAACTGTCTTGATGTCATTGTTGCTGTTTAGTCGCTCCGTTGTGTCTAACTCTTTTGCAGTCCCATGAACCGTAGCCCACCAGGCTCCTCCATCCAAGAAATTTCCCGACAAGAATACTGGAACGGGTTGCCATTTCCTTCTCCAAGGGGTCTCCCCAGCCCACATAGCAAACCTGTATCTCCTGTATCGGTAGGCGGATTCTTTACCTCTGAGCCAGCAGGGAAGCTCAAGAATACTGGAGTGGGTTGCCATTTCTTTCTCCAGAAGATCTCCCTGACCCAGGGATCCAACCCGTGTCTCCTGCACTGGCAGGTGGATTCTTTACCAGTGGCTTAAGGCTAAAGAATAAAAGCCACTAGGGAAGCCCTCTTAATGTCATTACTGAAAATTAATTGACATAAATGTGAGGGTTTATTTTGGGACTCTGAATTCTTTTCCATCAAGCTATTAAGTTTATGCCAGAGCTATATTGTCTTGATTACTGTACTCTGTAGTAAGTTTTAAAATAAGGAAGTATGAGTTCTTCAAATTTGTTTTCTTTTGCAAGATGGTTTTGGCTATTCTGAGCCCCTTGTGATTCTATATGAATTTTATGATCAACTTTTCAATTTCTGCAAAAAAGGGTACTTGGATTTTGATAGGGTTTGCACTGAATCTGTAGAATAGTTTGGTGAGTATTGCCATCTTAGCAATATTGACTGCTGATTCATGAACGTGAGCTGTCTTTCCATTTATATAATTTTAAAATTCTTTTAATAATGTTTTATAGTTTTCACACTTTTTGCTTCTTTTCTTAAATGTATTCCTAAATATTTTATTCTCTTTGACTCTATTGTAAATTTAAAAAATATTATTGTCAGATTGTTTATTGGTGGTATACAATTGATTTTTTTTAATTTATCTTGTAGCGTGAAACTCCTTTAGTATGTCAAAAAATATATACTCTTACATTCCCATCTTATTAACAAATTATAGCAAATACTGTTTTGCACCTTTTTTCTACATTTAATGATTTATCTTAAAAATTTCTCCAAATCCATAAAGAACACTTTCATGTTTTTATAGCATACATATAATTTTATTAAATGGATATACAATAATTTATCTTATTAATCTTCTGAGGGACATTGCTTCTTTTCCCTAACCTTTGATTAGAAACAGTGGTGGAATAAGTAAAATTATTTTGCTTGTATTCAAATAGATCTGAGTATAAATTCCCTGAAGAAGGATTTCTGGGTCAATGGGAACATATATTTGCAATTTTGATAAATATTGACAAACTAGAGGGATGATTATTTAATGTTCTCAGTGTCTTTGGGGGTGCTCATTAGAAGTGGTGTAATAATAATAAGACAAAGGAGAAAATTTTAGTTACCTAATAGTTAATATTCCTATCATGTTAGTATCCACAAGGACTATGAAACAATGTTTTGAGTTTCTCTGAAGTCATACCTTATACCTTGAGGTGGTAATGCCTTCTGAACTAAACAAGACAAGTGATTTTTAAAATACTATTGTCTTATTACATGTTCATTCTATAAAGTATGTGGCTTAATTACAACATATAAATTTATTACACAAGCAAGCCACTGTCAATTCTTCATATATCAGGGTTGTTACCCTACTGAGAGCTTAGATGATCTGCCAGGCTAGTGGAGTGACCCTAGATTTTTTTAGACAAACACACATGATCTACAAAGCACTTGTTTTCTTCCAAGAATGTATGTAAAGAAAATGTTAGAACAAATCAGGCCAGCCGGTCAGTTGGCATTTCTTAAAAACGGATATTGTTTATAGGTTTTACATCCATATCATTTTTTAATAAAAAAAATTATAAGGACTTAACACATACTTTGTTTTATAGGCAACACTGATGCTAACTTGTATGAGAGACATGGAGATGCTGTGTATCTCAGTTGCCCCTTCAAGAAGGGACTTCTTCAGACTTCCCGGGCAGTCCAGTGATTAAGACTGCCCTTCCCCTCCAGGGTGTGTGGGTTCAGCCTCTGGTTGGGGAACCAGGATCCCATATGCTGCATAGTGTGCATCCCCTGAAAAAAAAAAAAAAGGACTCCCTCTAAGGACTGTGAAGTTAACTAACAGTATCTAGCTGTTAACTCCTTCAAGTTTCCTTCAGCTTTTGAGCCAAGTCACACTCTACTTGAGGCAGCCTTAATCAGTGGCTCAGCAAGACAGTGGAACCAAAGACTGGCAGTCTCCACCCAATGCAGAACTCCCCTAACAGGCAGTCTTTGCTCTGGAGCTCCCCATTGCAATGACTGAGCTGCTGGCAGATCTGCACTGTGGTCTGAGGGCTTCTCTACCCAGACCAGCTTCCTCCTTTTTCCTTTCACAGATGTTACTTCTCAATAAGCCTCCTGTACTGTTAACTTCATCTCAGTTTCTGCTTCCCAGTAGACTCAACTGATACATTTGTATAGAGAACTATTTTATAGGACATCAACTGATATTTTAAATCCTGATGCATCCATATAAGCTGTTGAAATTCATTGATTTCAGAAATACATCAATAATTTTCCAAACTGACTACTTTCTTGTAATATGTACAGAAATTGATATAGCTCTGAAGCTCTCAGAGCTTGCAGTTTACCCTAATTTTGATCATGCTCCTTAAGCAGAGTTTACTTATGAAAAATACAGCTAAAACATACAAACTTCCTCACATCTATTCTTCCTTGACAGCTTCTGACAGAGAAGAAATAAAGAGAAAAATCTCTTCATTTTTGTCCAATAGACTACTAGCAACTGAAAAAAGAAAGAGAAAGAAAAAAATACAAAAACAAAATAACATATCCTGTCAACCCTTGTGCAACAGTTGATTTCCCTAAATCTTTGAAAACTACTTATACATGCATGATTTATGAAGGCAATGCCAGGGAAACAGTTTCATAAGGGTTATATTAAAATTTTCTTTCCCTGAGGCAGAAGAACTGCTGCTTCCGAATTGTTTTCCTCTTAACCTTCTTTGTGTGAAAACAAAAAAGTTTGCCTTGATTTACAGTGTGTATAGTTTTTGTTTTCTTAACTCAAATGTAGAAGTTAAAACAGTAAAACCTAGGGATGGAAAGCAACAATGACAACTAATGAAGAACTGAATTTTGATTTGCTCAGCTGATCAGGCAAAAATAGGTTTTCTTACGACTGAGATTTCGGGGAGACAATCCTCATGAAGTATGCTGTTATAGTAATCCTTTTAGTTGTTCATTAATTTTAGTTAGGAGGATGTGGAACGTATTCTGAAGGTGAAACAGAGAAGAAAAGAACTGAAATGGAACCCGTGTGCCGAATAGTTCTGGCTCAGTTCTTGTATGGCTGTTCCTGGTTCTCGTTAACTTTTATTGTCATTTGGAATTGAACTTTAAAATTACATTTCTACTTGACTATTGCTGAGTAAAAGAAAAAGTTTTTTTGTTTTTTTTTTAATATAGTTGTCTTCAGTCTTGGTCCCTTATTTAACTCTTTCATTTGTGCCAGTACTTTTCCTTTTAAAACTCAGTGACTTTGATTCTGTTTATAATCATTTTATATGCAGACCCACAATGAGTTTGCCTCCAGGCTTTCCATTAAAGTGGGTGGAGAGGGACCCAGGCAACTCCTGGACCCCATAACCACTCTGCCTTGACCAAAACTGAGAATGCTGCCACCGGTGATGGTGAATCCTGCTGAATCAAGAAGTCATCTGCCAAATTCATAAGAAGCTGCCACTATATCCACGGGCCCCAGAACCTCATCACCTCTGCCACAGGGGACCCCAACAAAGCAGATGTTCTGCACACCGCCTTTCTCCACAGAGGACTCAGTTCCAGGTCAAAGCCTCACACGAGTGCTTCTATTTAATGGAAACCAAATCACATCTTGAGCACTCACCACAAGGGAGCCTGGGAAACAGCTGTTGATCTCCCACATGTGCACTCATTCTAGAGCATACCAACATGCAGCGTCTCCTACAGTAGTCTCTTTTGACTAATTTTATTTATTTATTTATTTATTTTTGGCTGTACCGGGTCTTCATTGCTATGCAGGCTTTTCTCCAGTTGCGGCTAGAGGGGCTACTCTGTAGCTGGAATGTGCGGACTTCTCATTGCGGTGGCTTCTCTTGTGTGGAGCACAGGCTCTGGGGCCTATTTGGGCTTCAATTGTTGCAGTTGCCCAGCTCTAGGGCACAGGCTCAGTGCTGTGGTGCACAGGCTTAGTTGCTCCACAGCATGTGGGATCTTTCTGGATCAGGGATCAAACCCATGTCTCCTGCATTGGCAGGCAGATTCTCTACCACTAAGCCGCCAGACAAGCCCTCCTACAGGGTTCTTTAGCATAGCTAGAAAGTCTCCTTCAATTTCTTTCTTTTTTTTTTAATTATGATAAAATACACATACATAAAATTTACTGTTTACCACTTTTTTATTTACCACTTTTAATTGTACAGTTCAGTGGTGTTAAGTGTACTTACATTATTGTGCGACAAATCTCTGGAACTCTCTCATCTTATAAAACAGAAACTCTGCACAAAAGAAATAACTACTCCTCGTTTTCCCCTTTCCCTCAGTGCCTGCCAACCATCACTGTACTTTCTGTTTCTATGAGGCTGACTTCTCTAGTTAACTTACATAAGGAGAATCATACAGTATTTATCTTTTGGGGACTGGCTTAGTTCACAGAGCGTAATGAATTCAACGTTCATCCACATTGTAGCATGTATCAGATTTTTTTTTCCTTTTAAAAGTTGAACAGTATTCCATTGTATGTCTATACATACATGTTTCGTTTATTCATTCATCTGTTAGCAGACACGTGGGTCCCTTCTACCTGTTATTGTGAACAATGCTACTTTGAACATGGATGTGGAGATATGTTTTTGCGATCTTTCTTTCAATTATTTTGGATATATACCCTTCCTTCTATTTTCTTCCATCTAAGAGTATTAAAATGGCAAGAGATGCTGAATTTGATCAACTTTTCAATTTCTATAGCAGGTTATGTTTTTTAAGAAGTCACGGCATTATGTCCAATCCCCCACACTTGACACCTTTTCCACTGAGTTTGTATCATCTCTCCTTGAACCTGGAAAGATCTTTTGATTGCCCGGACAAATTGAGTATGCCAGCAGTGATACTATATTACTTTTGAAACTGGACCATAAAATTTCCATACTTTTACTTTCTTCTCTTGGGATGTTCATTTTTGGAATCTTTCAGCCAGCGATGAGAAAGTTCAGAATTACCCATGGAGAAAGTACCTGGAGAGGCATGCATCGATTTTCCACCTGACGGTCCAGCTTAGGTCCCAGCCAGTAGCCAGCATCAGGTGCTAAACAAATGAGTAAGGATACCTTCAGATGATTCTGTCCCTCAGTCATGAAGTCATCCCTGGCTTCGAGTCTCCTCCGTCCATCTGTAGATGTTGTGGAGCAGAAACAAATGGTCTCTGTTATGCTCTGCCCTGATTACTGACCCTCAGAATCCAGGAGTGTAGCAAAATGGTTTCATGCCACAAAGTTTGTGGTGGTTTGTTACACAGCAATAGATAACTGATACCATATCTTGTGATATGGTCATTTGGTTATTTTTCTTTCATTTGTTGATGTAATATTTAAGTACTCATATATTTTAGAATAAACTGTTCTTGCTCATGTTGTATTAGTCTGTTAATAAACTTCTGGATTTAGTTTGCTAATGTGAGGGAGATAAAAAGATGATTATTTTAAAACAAAATTGGCTTTCTAAGGGGAAAGACAACATAATTCATATCAGAAGTGGAAATATTCATATTGCTCCCTTGTATTTTCAGGAAAGTCTCTACTATCTTTTCTTCTTTCCTTATTTAGCTTAAATTCCATAATTACCACTCTGATTACTCCCTTGAAAATACTTTGCATTACCTTGCCTCTCTCTTTTTTCCACACTTGCCTTGCAAAAAGTCTGGCCTCAGATAATCCCAACCATCTACTCGTTCTGTGTCCGCACATGCGTACTCGCGCAGTGCTATAGAACCATACAGTTGCCTAGCAGGCATCACCTTCATTTCAGGACCACACACCTCCCAAGGACTGACTATCACTGAGAAGTCAACTGAATCCCTTGTAAATTCTGTACACCCATCTTCAGAACACCTAATTTCCACTTTTCCCTCTATACTTACACTTTATTTCTCCCACCCATTTCCACTTCTCTTTTGCTCTTAACTTTGGCTCTTATTAATAAAATCAAAATCATCAACCCAGGCTCCCTCATCTTGCCATATCCTTCTCCTACATCTGAATGCACAGACCTCACTCTACCACCCTGAGCTTCTACTCTCAAGCTAGTCTAGTTACGGCCAAAGAAAACTAGCACTTTAAGAGCATTTCTAATCTCCCAGATTCCTTACTTATATTTTAGTTTATGAAGCGGGTATTAGTATCCCCACTTTTCCAAGGAGAAAATTGAGGTCCAGCTACTTTGAGCATGTTGCCCTCCATCACCCAGTGCAAAGCGGTCAGCTGACTCCAAGGTCAGCACTTGTTTCACTCCGTCCCAGTTTCCTCGTGCCAAGAACTAGGTGTAAGCTGCTGTTTCAGATTTATCTTTTGGAAAAATGAGACTGTTCAAGAGAGGAAAGTTCCAACAGCTTCATTCTTTAATCTTTTGAAGGACACCAGTGTGTAAGGCTGTTGTCAGGTCCAGCTGGGGCTACCAGCAGGCTCTGACTTGAAGAGGTCCCCTTGCTCAATCCAGTTCTTGTTCTTCAGCATTTTGTTTTTAGGAGATAAATATAACCATTAGTCACGATTCAACTCCTACCTTTAAAACTCAGTACTAGAAAAAAGAATCCTTGGCCTAAGTTCATGAACCCAAAAGCAGGTTTCCAAGTTTGTGGTCTATGCAGGTACCACTCTCTACTTGGGCACCTTAAATGCTCTAAAAAATAAGACCAGCACTAAGTCTTCCAAAACTGAGACCAGTGCTAAATCAATTTAGCATGCTATAACACCCTCAGAAGGAGAAAAAAAAATGCTGTTTTCTACAATTTTTCAAATCTTTTCAATTTTGAAATATTAGGACATTTTCTTAAAGTCAAAGAAATAAATATGTATGTATCGGTGCACTTTGGAATATCTTTAATTATATGTTTCTGTCATTATATAATTATCATGGAATGCAGGTGAGCCAAAGACTGGACATACTTCTCCCCAGGGCTCTCAATTTGGCACATCTGATCTAGGCTTTTATTCTTTTTTTCATTTTAATATTTTCTTTATTTATTCTGGCCAAGTCTTAGTTGCATCACGTAGGATCTTTTGTTGTGGCCCGTGGGCTTCTCTCTCATTGCAGCACATACAGAGATGTTCTGCGGCCTCTGGGACCCTAATTCCCCAACCAGGGATCAAACTCTTTTACCCTGCATTTCAAGGCAGATTCTTAACCACTGGACTGCCAGGGAAGTCCCTGAGCTTTTATTCTAAAAGCAGCGGCCCAGCTGTGTGTAATTAGTTGCTCATTCCTGTTTGGTTCTTTTCCACCCCGTGGACTGTAGCCTTCCAGGCTCCTTTCCATGGAATTCCCCAGGCAAGAATACTGGAGTGGCTTGCTATTTCCTTCTCCAGGGGCTCTTCCTGACCCAGGGATCAAACCTGCGTCTCTCGCATGTCCTGCATTGGCAGGTGGGTTCTCTACCACTCAGCCAACTGGGAAGCCCCGGAATTCCAAAGCGCCTTGGAGATGAGAGCTAAGAAGCTGGATACTGCAGACCAAGAATAGTGGGTCTACACGGGAAGGCTTTGTCTGGTCGGTCCTCTGTTCCCAGCTCTATAACATTCACTATGACAAAGGGTGATAAATGAGTATCCTGCTGTGGTGTGAGAGTGTGAAGTAGTAGGAGGTGGAGGTAAAAATTCATGAAATCGCTTGCAGTAGAAAATTAACAAAGCATGTGGTAAAAATTTACAAAAAAATTGTTTCCCAGAACTGCATCATTTTGGCCTTACCAGTTTTGCTGAAAGTAATATAATACACTTGCAACATAAGGAAAAATGAAAGCAAGTCCAGTTTCTCTGGGTCATCTATTTCTTTCCCACCTGACAGACAGGCTCTGCTATCAAGATGCCCAGAACTTCACTTCACCCTGGCTGTCTCTATGGTTTACCTCCCTATTCTTTACCCAAGTCTTACTTCCCTAGTTCATTACCACCTAACTCCAAATGCCTGTTTCATCAGAGATTCTGATTTCACTGAACCGTGTAATCTTCCATTTGTCTGCCTAGTCTCCTTGCCTACTTCTTCCTGTGAAGTTTCACTTTAGAGAACCACCCTCCCTGCATTGCATACGCATTAAAATGATTTGCTCTTCCTTGGTTGAAAGGATCTTCATTATGAAATTCACATAAAAAGCTAGAAACTGTAGAGATGATCTTTTTTCCCCCCATATATTTACTTTTAATGGAATTTGTCAATATCACAGAGTTCTTGCACTGCCAAACCATGCCTGAGAATTCAAAGAAAGAAATTTGAATTTCAACTGGCAGCCTCATCCTTAATCCAGGAGATTAAAACTTGATTCATATTGATAACATCACAACTTTTTAAAAAGTTACAACAAGGCTTGGAATTTTTAAATCTCTTGCAGGTCTTCAGATTTCTAGGACAGTATGCCATGAAATAACAGTTCCACATAGTCAACTCAGTTCATTCCTCAATAACATAACCCCCAACAAAATTTCACTGGGAAAAAAATGCAGACTTTTTAGGGGAAATATGTGGCTCAAAGTCCAAGAGATTATTTGCTAAGATTTTTGGTTCCCAAATGAAGACTTCACTTTAACCAAGAATCCCTTGTTTCTTAATCATCCAACCTCTCCCTAGCTGGCTCATTCACCCAAACACATCAGAATGTAGGCATCTTGCCTGCCAACATTGTTGCCCAGATGCGGCTGGCAGGTCCTGTCAGGTGATACCACAACCCTCCAAAGGAGTGTGACTCCTGCACTGACACTTGTATCAAGACTGAACTCCCAGAGGTAAATGCCCCACATCAGGATAGTTCTATCTACCAATTTGCTTCACTCCCGCCCATAGAAAGTCTGCAGTGCCTGCATTTGGCAGAGGGATTTATTGTAGAGAAATCCAGACTCTGCATCAGATGGTTCCAGGCTACTCTGAAGGATTTTTATTGAATCAAACATACAAAACTAGGAAATTATCAGACTGTCTCATTAAATGGAAAGACTTTTCAGTAATCTTGGGTAACTTCCTCACATCCCTTTGCAGAACGGAAGATAACTGGATAGTTTAAGTTGTAATTATGAAAACCAAGTTCTACATCACCCGTCTCTCACCTCTGAATCTCAAAATGAATAATGTAAAGACATTACCAGCTGGTTGAGAGCAAAGCTACTCTGGGCAATAACTGCATCTGCGTGTACGCTCAGTTGCCAAGTCATGTCCGACTCTTTGCAACCCCACAGGCTGTAGCCTGCAAGGCACCTCTGTCCATGGGATTTTCCAGGCAAGGACACTGAAGAGGATTGCTATTTCCTTCTCCAAAGGATTTTCCTAATGTAGGGGTCAAACTTGAGCCTCCTGCATTGACAGGCAGATTCTTTACCACTGAACCTCCTGGGAAGCCCAATTACTGCATCTACAGAATGTCTAATACCTTCAACATTTGGGCACATGTGTACTGGGAATCCTTGTCAAACATCATGCAAAGATCTGGGAATCTTAAATGAATTTGAGGTTGAGGCTCTGCTCACATTGCTTTGAACTTGTAAGGACAGGTCAGTGAATCCTTTGACCTGAGCAGAAACTACACTCTTTCTACTTCAGTTTTCTTTTACTATTTAAACCTGATCTAGAGGAGGCTGTAGCAGCTCCTAAAGTGGAGCCCCCGCAATTACTGGCCTTTACATCAAAGCCTATTTGGTTTCACTCAAGGGGCTGGCAAATTCACTAGACACTTCACATTTCCAATATAGATTTCAGGTTATTTAACCAAGCAATATGCTCTAAGAACTTATTCCAAGTCAAAGTTAAAAAAAAAAACAAACAGTCTTAATATGGAACATGGAAAAAACACAACCTGAATTAAAAATTACTAAAAGAAAAAAGATTATATCTGCCCCCACCCCTTTTCTCATTTGTTGGACCCAAGTTTGGTTGAATTTAATTTGTGGTTACCTCAAAAGACAACCAAAGGTTGAAATGATAAATCAGAGAGAGAGAGTGAAGTCGCTCAGTCATGTCCAACTCTTTGCAATCCCATGAACTGTAGCCTACCAGGCTTCTCCATCCATGGAATTTTCCAGGCAAGAGTACTGGAGTGGATTGCCATTTCTTCTCCAGGGGATCTTCCCAACCCAGGGATTGAACCTGGGTCTCCCACATTGCAGGCAGATGCTTTACTGTCTGATAAATCAGAGCCCTAGATAGATTATCTGAACCTAAAAATTCTTCTGAGGTCCACATGTTCCAGGAAGTCTAAAGCAGCCACATAGTATTCCTCAGGGATGGAGCACAGGGCAGGTTAATTCAAGTCACTTAGATCTTCACCTTGTACAGAAAATTAGAACCCAGATGGCTGACTTTCTGCAGGATTTCTGATAGAAATCCAGTAGAGGTGCTTTCAGGTTTCACATCAACACTTAATAGCTGTAACCTTCTTATCCAGAAGTTGGGATTCACTTGAAGTCCACATGACCCACAATGAGCACAGCAGATCTGAGATAATCAACCCATGTGGAAGGCTCAATATTTCTAGCTTTCTACATGCTTAGCAGTGGACTACAGGGATGGGGGCTGTGTATTACCGCATATTTCTGGTGGCCCTTGTGGTGTTTTCCTTTGAGGACCCTTCAAATGATGCCCATCATAGCTCCAACTCCATTTATTTCTCAGAATGATCTCAAGACTGGAATGGATAATCTATAGAGGAGGTAAACTTGGGATCCACAGAAACTGCATTGATTATAAAGAGAAATGGTAGCAAAGAAACATTTTTTCCCCTGACCAAGTGTCCCTTAGTCTATCTTGCACAAAATTTTACAAGAGTGGCTTATGGTTTTACATCTAGAAAGAAAGTGACAAGTTATTTATTTACTTATTTATTTCCATAGGGTAAAACAATTCCTAGCCCCCTATATAAAGCAGAGTGGCTGCAGCAACACTGACTCTTTAAACCTGTCTTACAATATTTCTGGTTCACATTCTTTTAAAATCTATATTGCTAAGATGCTAAGATAAGCAACTTTCTTAGAAAAAGAAATCCCTTATGCAATGTTATAAAAATAACTTTCACTAGAGATGGTGTCTCTGTATAGCTATTTTCTGATTTCAGAGCTGCAGTATGCAGTCATTTCTCCAGCCAAACTTCTTTAGGCTTTATAACACTCTGCCATTAGGCCCACATTAAATACTTAGTTCAAAATCCTAATTTTATAACTAATGCAGATAGAGACTAAAGAAAAGGCAAGTTCTTGGTCAAGGTCAAACAAGTCTGTTAATAGTGGACTTAGAAATAGAATCCTTGGTCCTAAAGTGCTCCTAAAGTTTAGATGTGATCTTGCCTGGCATTTCAGGGAAGGTCTGCCCTTTTCAGATCTCGAGATTCCAGGACCAGATAACAACATGAACAGTATCTGAATTTACTCAAGAAAGATGTTGGTAATTTCTTCTATTCTGATTAATTGTTTTTCCCTTTTAACTATTTGTTTTAAAAACCTTTTGTGTGTGTGTGTGAATAATCCGCTCCTTAACAACCCATCATCCTACTGTTTACAACCATAGTTCTCAAAGTATGATTCTGGAACAAGCATCACATGAAAGCTTGACAAAAAAGCCAATTCTTGGGAACCACGCCAGAACTGCTAAAGTCTGGGGACGGCATCCAGCAATCTGTGTTTTATCAAGCATCTAGGTGATTCTGCTGCAGACTGACATTTGAGAACTGATTTAGATAATCCCTGATTAGATCAACTATAACACTGGGGTTGCAATATGGTCAATTTCCATCATTCATTGAAAATTTATTATCTGACCTTCTTTTTTATTGAGATAAAATTGACAAATAATATTGTAGAAGTATACTTACAACATGCTGATTTAATATTTACATTGCAGTATGATTACATATATATATATATAGCAACATAGTGTTAGCTAACACCTCCATCAGGTCACATAATTATATCTTGATTGTAGTGAGAGTATTTAAAATCTAGTCACTTAGCAACTCTGAAGTATATAATACAGTATGGCTCACTACAATCACAATGCTGTATATTACATCTTCAGAACTTATTTTCTAGCTGCAAATTTGTACCTTTCAACCAACACCCCCAGCCCCTGGTAACTCACATTCTATACTGTCTTAAGGAGTTCAGTTTTTTAGATTCCTCATGTAAGTGACATCTTATATTGTAGTATTTGTCCTTCTCTGACTTACGTCACTTAGCATGATTCCTTCAAGGTCTCTCCATGTTGTCACAAATGGGAGGATTTCTTTCTTTCTTGTGGCTGAATATTTCATTGTATGCAAACACCATGTCTTCTTTATCCATCCATCCACTGACAGACACTTAGGCTGTTTTCATATCTTGGCTATTGTGAATAATGAGGCAATAAACATGAGAGAGCAGATATCTTTTTTGATATTCTGCTTTCATTTCTTTCAAATACATACCCAGAAGTGAAATTGCTGGATCACATATTCAAAAGCAGAGACATTACTTTGCCGACTAAGGTCCGTCTAGTCAAGGCTATGGTTTTTCCAGTGGTCATGTATGGATGTGAGAATTGGACTGTAAGGAAGGCTGAGCGCCAAAGAATTGATGCTTTTGAACTGTGGTGTTGGAGAAGACTCTTGAGAGTCCCTTGGACTGCAAGGAGATCCAACCAGTCCATTCTGAAGATCAGCCCTGGTATTTCTTTGGAAGGAATGATGCTAAAGCTGAAACTCCAGTACTTTGGCCACCTCATGCGAAGAGTTGACTCATTGGAAAAGACCCTGATGCTGGGAGGGATTGGGGGCAGGAGGAGAAGGGGACGACCGAGGATGAGATGGCTGGATGGCATCACGGACTCAATGGACGTGAGTCTGAGTGATCTCCGGGAGTTGGTGATGGACAGGGAGGCCTGGCGTGCTGCGATTCATGGGGTCACAAAGAGTCAGACATGACTGAGCGACTGAACGGAACTGAGGACAGTTGTATTTTCAATTTTTTGAAGAACTTTCACATTGTTTTCCATCGTGGCTGCACCAATTTACATTCCCACAAACAGTGCACAAAGTTTCCCTTTTCTTCACATCCTTACCACACTCATTCTCTCTTGTCTTTTTGACGATAGCCATTTTAACAGGTGTGAGGTGACAGCTCATTGTGGTTTTTGTTTTGCAATTCTCTGAGATTAGTGATGTTGAACAGCTTGTCTTATACTTGTTGGCTATTTGTATGTCTTTGGGAAAATGTCTATTCAGTTTCTCTGCCCATTTAAATGGGATTTGTGTTGTTGTTGCTGTTATTGAGTTCTATGAGTTTGGATATGAATCACTTATCAGCTATATAGTCTGCAAATATTTTCTCCCATTCCTTAAGTTGCCTTTTCATTTTATTGATTGTTTGGCTGGCATTCTTCTACTAATCTTTCCTTTGCTTTGGCCTGAATTTCTCTCTTTTTTTCTTTTTGTCCCAACCCCCAAGACTATGGATTCATAGACTTTGGAAATTCAGTGTGCTAAAATCAGTTCAGTTACCATTCTTTTCAATGTTCAAATAATCCCTTGTTTACCTGACATAATCCTCTTCAAACTGTTCCTGAGTTCTTTCCACCTGGCTTCAGAAGTTGCTGAGAGCATCCTTGCCATCTGACACAAAAAGATCAATAATTCTTGAGTGTTCATTTGCCCATTTTTGTACTGAATCCTGAGGGCAGGAACAAAGTCTGCTATGTAATGTCTACTCAAAGGTAACTGGTATCTAAATAGCGTTCTACACATTAAATGTATTTGAGCAAGATAAGTGAGTTTGGCTATATTTCAGAATGGATAAAAGTCTGCTGAAAATTATATTGAAATCTCCATTATTCTTAGACTAGGATGATTCAGAGGGGGTGTAAATTGCAGTGCTTTGTGATGACTTAAGGTTATTTAACTTGACTCTGAGTTCTGATCCTTAACAGATAAAAGAGATACTTATTCATAATTGACAAGCACATGCTAGAGACAGTAAAAAGAGATATTTGTTTTCAGTCTTTAATTTGCATGGTTTTTAGAATCCATGCAATATAACACATACATAGCTACTTAAAATATCTCAAGGCTTATCAGAGTAAATGAAACATAAAATTAATTTGCAAATTCAATACAGTTATTTTAAATGATTAATATTTTAATGCTTACCACAATAACCTAAACATAGAAAATAATTTCAAAGACAATCATATTTTACACATATTAAATGATTATTGTTAGCCAAGCACTATATCAGGTGGTTCAGTTCAGTTCAGTTCAGTTGCTCAGTTGTGTCCGACTCTTTGTGACCCCATGAATTGCAGCACGCCAGGCCTCCCTGTCCATCACCAACTCCCGGAGTTCATTCAAACTCACATCCATCAAGCCGGTGATGCCATCCAGCCATCTCATCCTGTCGTCCCCTTCTCCTCCTGCCCCCAATCCCTCCCCGCATCAGGGTCTTTTCCAATGAGTCAACTCTTCACATGAGGTGGCCAAAGTACTGGAGTTTCAGCTTTAGCATCATTCCTTCCAAGGAACATCCAGGGCTGATCTCCTTTAGAATAGGACTGGTTGGATCTCCTTGCAGTCCAAGGAACTCTCAAGAGTCTTCTCCAACGCCACACTTCAAAACCATCAATTCTTCGGCGCTCAGCTTTCTTCACAGTCCAACTCTCACATCCATACATGACCACTGGAAAAACCATAGCCTTGACTAAACGAACCTTTGTTGGCAAAGTAATATCTCTGCTTTTGAATATGCTATCTGGGTTGGTCATAACTTTTCTTCCAAGGAGTAAGCGTCTTTTAATTTCATGGCTTCAGTCACCATCTGCAGTGATTTTGGAGCCCAAAAAGATAAAGTCTTGACACTGTTTCCACTGTTTCCCCATCTATTTCCCATGAAGTGATGGGACCAGATGCCATGATCTTCATTTACTGAATGTTGAGCTTTAAGTCAACTTTTTCACTCTCCTCTTTCACTTTCATCAAGAGGGTTTTTAGTTCCTCTTCACTTTCTGCCATAAGGGTGGTGTCATCTGCATATCTGAGGTTATTGATATTTCTCCCGGCAATCTTGATTCCAGCTTCTGCTTCTTCCAGTCCAGCGTTTCTCATGATGTACTCTGCATATAAGTCAAATAAGCAGGGTGACAATATACAGCCTTGACATACTCCTTTTCCTGTTTGCAACCAGTCTGTTGCTTAACATGTATTAATCACTTTTTGCATGGCTTCTCTGATGGTCCAGTGGATAAGAATGCACCTACCAATGCGGGGGACACAGGTTCAACCCCTGCTCTGGGAAGACCTCACGTGCCTTGGAGCAGCTAAGCCCAAGTGCCACAACTATTGACCCTGTGCTCTTGAGTCCAAGAACTGCAGCTACTGAGCCTGTGTGCACCCTAGAGCCAGTGCTCTGTAACAAGAGAAGCCACCACGATGGCTAGAGAGTAGCCCACACTCTCCACAATTGGAGAAAACCATGGCACAGCAACAAAGACCCAGAGCAGTCAATAAATAAATATTTTTTAAAAATCACTTATTGCTTTCAAAACCCCTCTGGGGTAGGTATTTTTATTAGTCCAGTCTTACTGATGACTAAACCGAGGCAGCGAAAGGACTGGTATCCTACTCCAGGTCACACTGGAAAGTAGTGTTAGCAGCCCATGCTCTTAACCACCACACTGTAATGCCTTTCTAAATTTGCACTAGTAAATATAATTAATTAAAGAGCTTGCTCTATGATTAACTTATTACTTAGTTTATATTTTCAGGGAGAGAACAAAAGCAATGAGATATTGTGGCAAGAGCCCAGGAAATTTGAATATCAAGACCTGAGAGTCGGTTCCAACTATAACTCAGATATTACCTTGGGTGAAACTGTTCTGAGCTTCAGTTTCTTCATCTATAAATTAAGTCTAATAATAACTTCTCTCCCTACCTTATAGGCATGAGTATTAGGTACCATAATAGGTATGAAAGTGCTTTGAAAGGTAGACATATAATCTTAACAATATTAAAAAATCTTAACTTTAAAAAATTTGTAAAATGAATTCACATCGCAGTTTTAAATATTCTAGACTCTTCAATTATTTCTTTTAAGGTTTATTTAGGACTGCATTTTTCAAACTGGCAATTTTCTTTTCTTCCTTATAATCATTTCTATACTGGACTTATTAAAAATTTTATACTATTATGTAAGTAAAGTATCATTTATATGCTTCTCCCAAGGGCAGGTTTAACTTCTTGCTGTGTTTCAATTTTATCTGTGATACACAGGCAACATAATCTGTTGCTCTGGTGGCTCAAGCACTTGTGTTTTGCATATTTCATACAAGAAAACAGAGAAAAAAAGAGAAGTCAGCCAGATGGGATTCTCTTTCCAGGCAGAGAACTAAAAAAATTTGCATGATCATGATCTCTTCTGTAGACAACAGATACTTGTTTTCAGTACTGGCAATTGGTCACATGGTGACAACCCATCCCTAAATTCCTGAGGCAGCCCTGGGTTTAAGATCTGAGGTTCTTAAACAGTTCTCAAGATGCAATTATTTTCAGATTTAATCAACCTCCAGAAAATAGCTAATTAAAAATAATCATATAAAACATCAGGCTTTTTCTTCAAAATTAAACACACAATTTCTTTTACTGATTATTTAGACAAGTCTTGCCAAAGCTCAGCCACCTGTTTGGAGGGGTGGGGAGGGGATAGTGAGGAGGTGTGAGAGTTCCTAAGAGGTGACTGTTCTTGACAGCCACCTCCACCCTAGTCCTTCCTGGAATCTGTCATTGTCAGCTTCTGCTAAGATATGACTCTGTACTTGGTAGGTGAAGATAGCCAAAGAATTTTTTTTTAACTTCTTTTCAAATCCCTTTTCCATACTCTGTTTATATTCTTTAGATGACACAGTTACAATAAAGTTCCCCAAATAGTGTATGGCACAGAGAATGGGTTCAACACATGCCATCCCCTCCGCCTCCCTTTCCTTACCACCCCATTTCCCCAGGCTCTGCCCTACTCCTGGGGAAACTGGGTGTGGTTCCCAGAAATTTTGGTTGGGGTTAACATTTTAGTTTGCACTGATGAGTTAACACATCCTTTAGGCCTTTATCAGTAGAAATCCAAGCAGAATTTTTTTCTCAAAATTTAAACTCCACTAAATAGAATGCCACAGAGTAAAATTAAGTGTGCAGGGGAGTATTTTTCTAAAATCAGCAAGTTCTCAAGAATTCATGAGTATAAGAGAGATGCTTGGGAAGCAATACAGCAATCCTCCCTTAACTGAGGTGGTATCTTCTAGGACCTTCAGTGGTCTGAAATCACAGTATTACCGAACCCTATGATGGCTCAGATGGTAAAGAATCTGCAGTGTGAGAGCCTTGGGTTCCACCCCTATGTTGGGAAGATCCCCTGGAAAAGAGTATGGCAACCCGCTCCAGTATTCTTGCTTGGAAAATCCCATGGAGAGAGGTGCCTGGGGGCTATACCCCATGGGGTTGCAAAGAATCAGACATTGTAGACTATACATATTTACCTCTGACAAAGTTTAATTTATAAATTAGGGACACTAAGAGATGAACAAAAATAACTAATAATAAAAGAATAATTATAATAATAAACTGAAATTAAAGTTAGGTAAATGTGGTCTCTCTCTCAAAATATGTTATTGTACAAACTTAATGCCTTTTCCATCTTTACGGACCACTTACTATGCACTGTGGGCTTCCGAGGAGGTGAGAGTGGTAAAGAACCTGCCTGCCCATGCAGGAGCCACAAGAGATGTGGGTTCAGTCTCTGGGTTGGGAAGAGCCCCTGGAAGAGGGCCTGGCAGCCCACTCCAGGATTCTTGCCTGGAGAATCCCATGGACAGAGGAGCGTGGCGGGTTACAGCCCATAGGGTTACAAAGAGTCAAACATGACTAAAGCAACTTAACAGGCACCCACCATGCCCTAGGGCTTCCCTCATAGCTCAGCTGGTAAAGAATTGGCTGCAATGCAAGAGACCTCACTTTGATTCCTGGGTTGGGAAGAACCCCTGGAGAAGGGATAGGCTACCCACTCCAGTATTCTTCAGCTTCCCTTGTGGCTCAGCTGGTAAAGAATCCACCTGCAATGTGGGAGACCTGGGTTGGGAAGATTCCCTGGAGAAGGAAAAGGCTACCCACTCCAGTATTTTGGCCTGGAGAATTCCATGGGCTGTGTAGTCCATAGGGTCACAAAAAGTCAGACATGACTGCACAACTTTCACTTTCACCATGCACTTTGGCCATAACTTTTGCAGTTTGAGGTGGAACAGCAAAGCTAGCATGAATTTCTGTTTTCTTTTTTCACAGTTTCACAGATGGAAGATTAACTCTTACTGCAGATCTTGGCACTGAAAGGATAAGTTTTTTTTTTCTTTCCTTATTAAGTGGAGAACTATCGTCTTTTAACTTAAAGAAAACACTCTTCAGCTTTTCTTTGGTATATTCAAATTCTCAGCATCACTACTCTTATATTTTGAGGCTATTACTAAATAGTGAAAGTGAAGTCACTCAGTCGTGTCCGACTCTATGTGATCCCACGAACTGTAGCCTACCAGGCTTCTCCGTCCATGGGATTTTCCAGGAAAGAGTACTGGAGTGGGTTGCCATTTCCTTCTCCAGGGGATCTTCCCGACCCAGGGATTGAACCCGGGTATCCCACATTGTAAGCAGATGCTTTTACCATCTCAGCCACCAGGGAAGTCCTTATTACTAAATAAGGGTGACTTAAATTCAAGCACTGGGATACTTCACAGCCAACCTGATGCCCGAGATCACTACTAGGTGATTATCAGGCAGAGACACTCTGGACAAGGGGATGAATCATGTCCTGGGTGGGACAGAGCAGGTGGGCACAGGATTTCATCCCACTACTCAGAACAGCCGACAATTTATTTCTGGAATTTTCCATTCAGCTTTTCATACCACCACTAACTTCAGGTGACTAAAGCTTCAGAAAGCAAAACTGTGGATAATAGGGGACTATACTTTGGGGTTGAGATTAACATTCTCTGCTAGTTCAGTTTCTTTCCTGATTAATGTTATTCAATAGCTAGAGCAAACAAACAAAAACAAAACATAGTGGAAAATATTTTAAGGTTTTCTTGAGAGTTGTGCATTTTTTAGGTTGATATCCCCTGAGTGCTGAGGAGGTGAGCTCTGGTTATTTAAAAAAAACTCTTAATTCTTGAAGCAGTATATATGTGTGTGTACACACATATATACACACACACACATATACATTTGGCCATGCCACATGGCACGTGGGAATCTTAGTTCCCTGACCAGGGTCTGAACTCACACCTCCTGCAATAGAAGCATGGAATCTTAATGACTGGACCATCAGGGATGTCTTGAATTCTTAAAGCAGTCTTTCATTGTACCATTTTAATTTGTAATATATCATGACTCTTATTTTTAAATTTTTATTTTCAGTTTAAAACACTTTCACTGGTTTTATTTTTATTTCATCATATTGTTTCATAGAACTCAGTGCAGGAATGCTAGACATAAAGTTCCATGAGTTTTGACAATTGTATGTACCTGTGTGGACGGACAATGCTGTCTGCCATTTCAGGAAACAAAGAATGTTGCTTGCCATTCAGGTAAACAACCAATTATGCCCTGCATCAAGTCAGCAGCCACTGCAGTCCCCCTAGTCAGCATCCTGAGGGGCTTTCAGGATGAAGATAGATCAAGCACTGGCTCCAGACAGTCAAAATGCATATCAAAGCAATAATTGACAACTCAGACTCTTGTAGCTTTCCATACATAGAAAAGTACTAAAATCATTAGCTTGAGATGTCAACTCAAAAACAACTTGTGTGTGTGTGTGGGATTAACAGCAATCTTTTGCTGTTTGACTACACATTTGTTTCTGTTTTTTCCAGGAAAAATTCCTATATATTCCAGCTCCTCCCTTACATCTTTGAAACGATTCCTCAGAACTATGTGAGAGGCTGGTTCTCGGGCTGTATAGTCCTCAGTAATGTCCCCAAATAAAAAATAATTCTCAATTTTTCAGTTGTGCATCTTTTTCAGTTG
Source organism: Aepyceros melampus (assembly GCA_006408695.1). Taxonomy (NCBI): domain Eukaryota; kingdom Metazoa; phylum Chordata; class Mammalia; order Artiodactyla; family Bovidae; genus Aepyceros; species Aepyceros melampus. Next base: position 47,937 of record SJXQ01002671.1, read on the forward strand.
GCACCTGGGTAACACCAGTCAAGATATAGGGCATTTCATCACTCTGGAAAGTTCCATTGTGTCCTTTTTCAATCAGTCTTCACTCCAGCCTAACTTCAGGTAGCCGCTGTTAGGATTTCTATTACCGTAGGTTAGATGGATACACCTGCTTTGAACCAATGTAAATGGAACTGTGCATCATGTACTCTCCTTTTTGTGTCTGGATTCTTTTGCGCAACATAATGTCATGGAAATGACAAGCCTCTTGCTTGCATTGTCAGGTATCAGTAGTTTGCTCCCTTTTTTACTTTTTTAAAATTGTGGTAAAATTTACCATTTAACTATTTTTAAGCATGCAATTCAGTACATTCACGGTGTGATGTGGTCTTGCCAGGTGGCTCAGTGGTAAAGAATTCTCCAAGTGATGTAGGAGACACAGGTTCGATCCCTGGGTCCGGAAGATTTCCTGAAGGAAGAAATAGCAACCCACTCCAGTACTCTTGCCTGGAAAAATCCCATAGACAGAGGAGCCTGGCGGACTACATTCCATGGGTTCACAAAGAGTCGGACATGACTGAGCAGGCACGCACACAAGTGATGAAACCATCACCACCCTCTACTTTCAGAAGTTTTTCAACAACCCAAACTGAAACTCTATATCCATTCAATAATAACTCCCTATTCCCCAGCCTCTATTAGTAAGCACTATTCTACTTTTTGCATTAATTTGTCTGTTCTAGGTACCTCATTTCAGAGAAGGCAATGGCACCCCACTCCAGTACTCTTGCCTGGAAAATCCCATGGGTGGAGGAGCCTGGTGGGCTGCAGTCCATGGGGTCTCTAAGAGTTGGACACAACTGAGAGACTTCACTTTCACTTTTCACTTTCCTGCCTTGGAGAAGGAAATGGCAACCCACTCTGGTACTCTTGCCTGGAGAATCCCAGGGATGGGGGAGCCTGGTGGGCTGCCGTCGATGGGGTCACACAGAGTCGGACATGACTGAAGCGACTTACAGCAGCAGCAGTAGATACCTCATTCAAGTGGATCCCAGTCATTATATGACTTTTTAAATACCTCAAACAATATAATTATGCCTTTAAATAAAAACCTGCATATGTACATATATGAAAAAAGTTGGAAATTGAATTTCTAACATGTCTAAAAATCTTATAAAGGAAGAGTTTCAGTAGGTTTTAAATATACTTGTTAAAAATAAGAATTTGACAATGTCCAATTAATTTCTAAAAATAGTTGTTGACTTTAGGGAAAATGGAAAACTTTCCTAACCAGATTCAACAAACACTTACATAATTGTTAGTAGGACTGAAAAATAAGTACTATGATTTAGCAAACTTAAGTGAAGTCACTCAGTTGTGTCTCACTCTTTGCGACCCCAAGGACTATAGCCTGCCAGGCTCCTTTGTCCAGGGGATTTTCCAGGCAAGAATACTGGAGTGGGTTGCCATTTCCTTCTCCTTAGTAAGTTTAGCCAATAATGTATTTTTACATACTGTTTTGAAGTAGTTTTTAGCTTTTATAGAATTTAAAGAACATATTAGGAAAAAATGAACACAGAACTAGACTTTGTTTCATTGCACAGCGTCAAATAAAAAGTTATATTTGTGGGGAGTTCCCTGATGGTCCAGTGGCTAGGACGCCATGCTTTCACTGTTGAGGGCCCAGGTTCAATCCCTGGTTGGTAACTAAAATCCTATAAGCCGTGTGGTCAAAAAACCAAAAAATAAAAACGAAACAACTGTGGCATATTCAAATATATTGCTCTTATTAATTATATTATTATCCCTAATAATATTTTTCATAAGAGCAAAATTTTTGTATCAATAATAGCTAAATAAATATTTTCTGATTTACCTGATTTAGCTTGGTGTTTGTATGTGTATTGTTAAAAGTTGGTAAATATAGATATATTAGGAGTAAATGCTAAAGCTTTTTAAACTCATATATTAAAATACTATTTAATGTGTAATTGATAAAAATTGTTAATGAGATATTTTACATTCTCTTTTTTCATAGCGTCTTTAAAATCCAGAGCATATTCTACACTTAAGTACCTTTCAGTTAGAAGGAGCCACATCTCAAGGGCTCACGTTATGGTACTTTATTGGACAGGATAGCTCTAGAGAGCTTTAGTTATTATTTAACTTCCTAGTTCTCAATATCATTTCTAACTTTGCCTGTTTCATTTTGGACTAGATTGCTGAAAACAGGCAAATGTAAGCTATTTTTCCAGCAATTTTTCAAAAGAAACAACAAAAATCAGGAAGAAACAATCTGTTGAGAATAGTATATCCCTTTGTATGATGAGTTAAAAGTCTAGAGTTTTTAGACCTTTGCATTTAGAATTTCATCCTTACTTCTTCACCAAGTAGAACCTACACAAGGAAAATCTTAGTCTGGGTGCAATAATTTCTATTTACCCATTTCCAAAGTAGGATTTTAGAGAGAACCCTTCTACACTGCTGGTGGAAGTGTAAATTGATGCAGCCACTATGGAAAACAGCATGGAGGCTCCTCAATAAACTAAAAAGAGTTGCTATATGATCTAACAATCCCACTCCTAGGCGTATATTTGGACAAAACTATAATTCAAAATGGAGAAGGCAATGGCACCCCACTCCAGTACTCGCCTGGAAAATCCCATGGACGGAGGAGCCTGGTAGGCTGCAGTCCGTGGGGTCGCTAAGAGTTGGACACGACTGAGTGACTTCACTTTCACTTTTCACTTTGATGCACTGGAGAAGGAAATGGCAACCCACTCCGTTGTTCTTGCCTGGAGAATCCCAGGAACGGGGAGTCTGGTGGGCTGCAGTCTATGGGGTCGCACAGAGTCGGACACGACTGAAGTGACTTAGCAGCAGCATAGTTCAAAAAGCTACACGCACCCGTATGATCATAGCAGCACCATTTACAATAGCCAAGACATGGAAACGACATAAATGTCTATCAACAGATGAATGGATAAAGAAGTTGTGGTGCATATCAATAATGGAATACTGCTGCTGCTGCTGCGTCACTTCAGTCGTGTCCGACTCTGTGCGACCCCATAGATGGCAGCCCACCAGGCTGCCCCATCCCTGGGATTCTCCAGGCAAGAACACTGGAGTGGGTTGCCGTTTCCTTCTAATAATGGAATACTACTTGGTCATAAAAAAGAAATAATGCCATTTACATCTACATGAATGGACCCAGAGATTATTATACTAAGCAATGTAAGTCAGAAAGAGAAAGACAAGTATCATATGATATTGCTTATATGTGGAATCTAAAATATGACACAAATCAGTCTATGAAACAGAACCAGGGGCTCAATCTACTGAGAATCATTTGTGGTTGCCAAGAGTGTGGGGGGTAAAAGAGGGTTGGACTGGGAATTTTGGATTAACAGATGCAAACTGGTATACACAGAATGGATAAACAACAAGGTCCTATAGTAGCGCTCACTCTCCTGTGATAAACCATAGTGGAAAAGAATATGAAAAAGAATGTATATATGTATACATAGATATATAAAACGAAGTGGCTGCTATACAGTAGCAATTAATAAAACATTGTAATTCAACTATACTTCAATTAAAAAATTTAAAAAAAGGACACATATGAATTTATCTATGAAATAGACTCACAGACAGAGAAAACAGACTTGAGGTTGCCAAGGGGGAGGGGGCAGTGGATGGTTTGCAGAGTGTCATATAGATAATGGATAAACAACCAAGTCCTACAGTATAGCACAGAAACTATATTTAATAGCCTGCAATAAACCATGATGGAAAAGGAAAAAAGTAGGATTTTAGATAAATATGCTGTTAACCAAAATTATGGTATCTTAGCCACCACTCACTGCTATTGATGTGTCTCAATTTAACCACGGGAGTGTCAGGTACTCATTTTAACAATTTATCACCTGAACCGCATTGTGCCTGTCAAGGTTGTATGTAGTATTTAAACAACACAGATGCAATCTAATGTAGCCTTATTCTCACGCTTAAGGTAAATGTAGTAGATAATGTCTAAGAAAGCCAATTATGAAGCTAATTTCTATAAACATAGCTCAGGCAAATAAAGGCCTCAGGTAAGAACTCACCTTGAAATTAGCCAGAAGAGGTACAGGCCCAAGAGGCTGATGCAAATTGGCTTGGTTGATGCAAACACAGGCTACAGATGAATCACTCCTATTTGTTTATTAAGCCTGGAAGGACAGTAGGAGATTTGGGCTCTGGTTTTACTTTTATCTATGAGATTTACTATTGTTAAGAACAAATTATAGAAAACTGTTCATTGTGAAGCCAGTTGTGCATTTTAGAGCTTTTAGAGAGCATCATGGTTCCCTAGACCAGTCTCCTGCATTTGAGGAAACCAAGGCCTGAGGTGTGTGGTTTGAGCTGATTCCCAGGTATTTTCACTTCCTGCCCTGTGCTCTCCCACTAAGCAACTGAAGGCCAGCAATGAGCATCATTCAAAGGAGACACACAAGTAGCAATAACACATGAAAAGCTTATAATTTTTTAAAAAGCTCACAATTAAATACACATAAAAACCAGAAGATATCATTCTTGATTTAACAAATTGGCAAAGATACAAACTTATAACAAGGTTTTTGAGACTTTTGAGAAATGGAAACAATTACTCAGCTGACATGCCTGAAATTTCACAAGTAGAGATTTACTTCTTTGGCTTAAACTTCTGCCTTGTTAAATGTTGAAAAAGAAGTAAAATGTTATGCTTTACTAATTACAGATACCCCAAGAAGAATGTGGAGAAGGCAATGGCAACCCACTCCAGTGTTCTTGCCTGGAGAATCCCAGGGACGGGGGAGCCTGGTGGGCTGCCGTCTATGGGGTCGCACAGAGTCGGCCACGACTGAAGCGACTTAGCAGCAGCAGCAGCAGCAAGAAGAATGACTCCTTCAAATTCTTTCCTGGGAACAGATTAGGGTAAAGGAAAAAGTAAAGCTGCCATAGGTTTCAGTATCTTATGAGTTCAAAGGTGATTGTGTACAAAAGTTCTGGAGACAGACAAATGTTCTTTCTCACAGTTTACTGATGGCTGCCTCCGATAACGCGTTGAGTCGCTGAGGAGATAGGTTCAAGATGTTAGAGTCGTTTGAAGAAGAGCTTCCAGGGGAAAAAAAAAATCATTTGATCCTTTTCTTTCACTCTTTATTGCTGGCATTTTTGTTTGGGGTTTATTTGGGAGCCTTCTTTTTTGCCTTTTTAAAATGTAATTTAAACAGAGAGGTTCTGTGTCTTAGAGATGCTCAGTAGAAGCTGGAGATGAATGGTGAAGGTATCACTTCTAAAGCTGTTTACTTATCCAAACCTGCCAAAGGAAGACTGTAGTAGGCTCACAATAATGCTGCTAGATACGTGGAGGCTTCTGGCCACGTATCCAAAAGGCAAAAATGGAAAACAAGAAGGTGTCTGTCTTAGTTCCTTTAGATTTATGACCCTTGAATAATATTTTTATACAAACCTTGCCTCATTCCAAATGGGCCTGAGTCAGCTTGAAAACTACCAACCACTAAGTTCAACCCAGGATGCCCACTTGTATGCTGTGTGCTTAGTCGTTCAGTCATGTCTGACTCTTGGCAAGCCCATGGACTGCAGCCCACCAGGCTCCTCTGTCCTTGGGGATTCTTCAGGTAAGAATACTAGAATGGGTTGCCATGTCCTCCTCTTGGGGATCTTCCTGACCCAGGGATCAACCCAGGTCTGCCACATTGCAGGCAGATTCTTGCAAATCTGCAAGATGAGCCACCAGGGAAGAGTTTGCCAAAGGTCTATAGGTTTTGAGGTTTTTCTTTGCTTCAGTTCTTCCATTATGTTATTTCATAGCAGATCAAGCCAACTAAGTTTATTAGCATTATGAACATTTTTATATTTGGGTGATAGTTTACTGTTTACGAAGGATTTTTAAATCCTGTTTCACTTGACTCAACAATCTTGTAAGCTAAGGAGGCAGGGTCTTATCAGTTGGCAGGTGAGGAAACTGAAAATGAATGTTCTAACTTCAAAGTTGTTAAGTGGCAGGTAGAACTAAGGTTTAAGCCCAGGCTCTCATCCCAAGCGTCTTGTTCTCACACTGCCTCTCAATAAAGCAAGTTCAGCTCAGTTTAGTTCAGTTCATTCGCTCAGTCGTGTCCGACTCTTTGCGACCCCATGAATTGCAGCACGCCAGGCCTCCCTCCATCATCAACTCCCGGAGTTCACTCAGACTCACGTCTATCGAGTCAGTGATGCCATCCAGCCATCTCATCCTCGGTCGTCCCCTTCTCCTCCTGCCCCCAATCCCTCCCAGCATCAGAGTCTTTTCCAGTGAGTCAACTCTTCGCATGAGGTGGCCAAAGTACTGGAGTTTCAGCTTTAGCATCATTCCTTCCAAAGAAATCCCAGGGCGGATCTCCTTCAGAATGGACTGGTTGGATCTCCTTGCAGTCCAAGGGACTCTCAAGAGTCTTCTCCAACACCACAGTTCAAAAGCATCAATTCTTCGGCGCTCAGCTTTCTTCACAGTCCAACTCTCACATCCATACATGACCACTGGAAAAACCATAGCCTTGACTAGACGGACCTTAGTCGGCAAAGTAATATCTCTGCTTTTGAATATGCTATCTAGGTTGGTCATAACTTTTCTTCCAAGGAGTAAGCGTCTTTTAATTGCATGGCTTCAGTCACCATCTGCTGTGATTTGGGAGCCCAAACAAATAAAGTCTGACACTGTTTCCACTGTTTCCCCATCTATTTCCCATGAAGTGATGGGACCAGATGCCATGATCTTCGTTTTCTGAATGTTGAGCTTTAAGCCAACTTTTTCATTCTCCTCTTTCACTCTCATCAAGAGGCTTTTTAGTTCCTCTTCACTTTCTGCCATAAGGGTGGTGTCATCTGCATATCTGAGGTTATTGATATTTCTCCTGGCAATCTTGATTCCAGCTTGTGTTTCTTCTAGTCCAGCATTTCTCATGATATACTCTGCATGTAAGTTAAATAAGCAGGGTGACAATATACAGCCTTGACGTACTCCTTTTCCTATTTGGAATCAGTCTGTTGTTCCATGTCCAGTTCTAACTGTTGCTTCCTGACCTGCATACAGATTTCTTAAGAGGCAGGTCAGATGGGGGAAAAAAACATTCTTTATTCCATTTTGGGTGATGAATCCCTGCCAACTTTGTTGCGTGAAATTAACCTCTTATAAGTGTTCTCCAGCTCTTCCTGCCTCAGACAAGACCCTGAATATGTTTCTCTTGTCTTCTACTCTGGTACCCTTTGGCACCATGGCCCCCTTGCTGAGCCCATCACTCCACAGGCATCATCTGGTCTCTGCTGGGACCCTAGCAGCAGAGCAAGCAGGCTGCCCATCAAGATCTAAGGACCCTCTTTTCTGTAGAAAAGAGATGTAGCCAAGACATGCCAAGACATGCCTGCCCAGAGAGCACACTGCCCCCAGGCTCCCTTGCTCCTGGCTGAGCTGACAAAGCTCCAACCGATGGAACAAGAGTAAGGGTGATGTGGGAAAGTTCCATCTCCCTTATTCAAGAGGAAATTCCTGGTCTTGGACTTTCCCTCCTCACCCTTCCTTTTGGCTTACTTGTAAGTAAGTAATGGTGAGCCTGACCTTGAAAGCTACATATAAAGGATGTCAGTGTCCCCACCAACACAGGTCCCTGAGTGTTTCTGTGGAGCAGAACTGTGCGTTCATTTGGAATTCCCAACTTGGACTGTTATGTGACAGAGTAGTCAACTTTAAGGAGAAGGCAAGGGCAACCCGCTCCAGCGTTCTTGCCTGGAGAATCCCAGGGACGGGGGAGCCTGGTGGGCTGCCGTCTATGGGGTCACACAGAGTCGGACACGACTGAAGCAACTTAGCAGCAGCAGCAGCCGCCAACTTCACAGCAGTTTGAACCACTGGATTTTGGAGTCTCCTTATTAATAGATGTTACGTTTTTACTCCAGTGAAGGCACTTTGGCTATTATCCCTTGACTGGTCTTCCCTTAATTGCTTCCTCATAGCTATATGAAAGCTCTTGTTCACTGTACATCAATACCGGGCTATAATGTTTAATGAGACATTGCAGACAATTTGGGGACAAAGGAAGGAATCACTGTGAGACACCAGCCTAGCAGATCAGTCTTCTTCAGCGCCTGCATCAGCCCCACCTTGCTTTGCTTTATTGCTTTCCCTTCTAGGCTCCACCCTGTAATGAAAGCACTTTGAGCCTTTCTTTATTTGATGTAAGGATGGTCAATAGTGGAATACCAATTTCCTTTATGGGAAATCTTCTCCCTGACAGAGGGCAAAACCCAATGGCAAATTAATGTGATGTCAGTGTATTTCTCAATGTCTGTGTTATTTAGTCATAAATTATACCCCTTATCCTTGAGAAGGGAATGGCTATCCACTCCAGTATTCTTGCCTGGAGAATCCTATGGACAGAGGAGCCTGGCAAACTATAGTCTATGGGGTTACCCCTTATGAGGTCCATGTCAGTCTAAACTAAGTCCAATCTAGTCTTTTTCAGTCTCTCTCCATTAAGAGTTCAAAACATTCTGAGGTCCAATCTCACATCAAGTTACCTTGTTACACTTTGTTGTGACATTTTGCTTTTTCTGAATCTGAAGAAATTTATTTCCACTCTGTGAGTAATAAAATATACCAGAATGACTTGAAGATAATTTGGTACAATTCTTATGTTCTGTTTGGCTCAAGTCCATCCCAAACCAAGAAATCCATTCATCACTCTAATATACTCCTTGTAAGCACCCTGCACTTAAGCTCTAAATGGATAAAAAATATTTAATAAATTTTAATACAAGTTTAATAAAACCGAAGGGTAATACCATCAGAAATGGGTAATGATACCACTTTCTTTTCTAGATGGAGAAACTGTCTCAGCAGACAAACCCCAGGACTGTTTCACTGCTCTTGGCTAACTAACATTGGATTCGTTGACACAATCTGCTAAAGAGAGAGAATTCGGGTGTGCTGAGGACAGGCTAGAAAGACAAGAAAGCGTGCAGCCGCAAGTCAGACTCTTCCTAACCTCACCCCTCAGATAATTTACTCCTCTTCAGAAAGAGTGGGTGAGCGAAGGTGGAAGAAAAGGTGGAGACTCACTCTCTACTCTCTCAAAAGATTGTGGATGCTACTTGAGGGATCAAGAAAGGAACACAGGGAGAGGAAGAAAATGGTTTCTCAAATATTAGATATTTTCACCTTTTCCCTTCTATATGATGTTGTGGTTTCTACGAAGAAAAATTATGATAGACTTCAGACTCTCTGCATGAGTAGCTTCAAAGAAATCTGAGGTGATAAAGAGAACTGGAGGGGAAGCCACAGCAGATGAGAGATTTCAACAGGTCTGTGTGGATTGTGTGTGTGCTCAGTTGTGTCTGACTCTTTGCGACTCCATCCACGGAATTCTCCAGGCAAGAGTACTGGAGTGCCATTTCCTCTTCCAGGGGATCTTCCCAGCCCAAGGACTGAACCCCAGTCCCGTGTCTCCAGCACTGAAGGTGGATTCTTTACCACTGAGCCACCAGAGAAGCCCCTGGTCTATGCAAGACAGCAAATGGATGAAGAGGGGCTAAATGTAACATGGAAAGGGTTACAGCATGGAGTATGGGCAAGTGGGATCATCTCTGGAGAAAGCAGAATATGCCCTGAAGAACCTAGGGGAGATGGCTTGGAAATGCCAGGTAGGAAGAGGAAGTAAGATAGGGAGCTGGAGAGACCAGAATCCATTCCCATCTGCACGATGGACAGACAGCCCTGCCCACCTGCCTCCCCGGGGGCCACACAGCCACACCTGGCAACGAGTGTTTCTCTCTCCACCCAACCCTGACAGTAAGTAGAGGGGTCCCTCTAATGGAATGGCTTTGTCATAATAGAACAAAGCCCCCCACCCCCAACCCCCAGCGTTGGCATTAGGAGCTGCAGCCTGGTCCTCAGCTGTTTGCCTTTAAGAGAAGCCATCACCAACTTTGCTTGCATAGACAGATTTATGAGAAAAACTCGAAAACAGAAGAGACCATGATGGAAACAAATGAATTTAGATGAAAGAGAAAGAAAATATGACAGAAAGGTTATGAGACACGGAGGATTAATCCAAGTGGTCCAACACCTGACTCCAAAGGGAAAACAGAGAAAAGAAAACAATAAAAACAAGCATTTTCCAGCTCTGAAAGACAGGAAGGAAGGAAGAAGGGAGGGAGGGAAGGAGGAAGGAAACTCGTACCTGGATTCCACTTCGTAAAAATTCTGAAGACTAAACCTATAGAGGAGTGCTAAAAAGTTTGAAAGAATAGAGAAAACGGACTCAAGTAAAAGCAAAAATAGGTACTCTGTTAAGAAATAAATCACATTTACCTGGTATTTCTTGTCAGTGTGATTGGATGCTAGAATACTGAGAAACAATGCCTTTAAAATTAAGAAGGAAATTTTTTTTCCCTTGGCTGCACTGTGCAACATGTTGGATCTTAGTTCCCTGATCAGGGATTGAACCCATGTCCCCTGCCTTGGGAGCATGGAGCCTTAACCACTGGACCACCAGGAAGTTTATGGGAGGATATTTATAATACAGAATTCTATACATACCTAAGATGTTAATCAAATGAGAGTTAAGAATTTTTTTTTTTTTTTTTGCATGCCAACATTTAGAAAAAAGGGAATGTAGCCATACCTTTCTATTCCGACGTGCAGTGAGCAGTACTATACGGTCCTCTATGGTACTCCTCGGCGAAGGCAGTGGCACCCCACTCCAGGACTCTTGCCTGGAAAATCCCATAGATGGAGGAGCCTGGAAGGCTGCGGTCCATGGGGTCGCTGAGGGTCGGACACGACTGAAGCGACTTAGCAGCATAACTATTCGGTCCTCTATGGTACTCCTCGGCGAAGGCAGTGGCACCCCACTCCAGGACTCTTGCCTGGAAAATCCCATAGATGGAGGAGCCTGGAAGGCTGCGGTCCATGGGGTCGCTGGGGGTCGGACACGACTGAAGCGACTTAGCAGCATGGTACTCCTGGTGAGATCACCTCACCTTTAACTTTCACTCTCTCCAAAGCAGGTGTGGTGGATTAAAACTGCCACAAACTTTCCCCTCCCCCCCTTTTCTTTCATTTAGGAAACATCGATTGCAGGTGGCCAGCGGCGTCAAGGCAGAGGACACAGCAGAAGAGAATTTGAAGGGATCCTCATCTTATTCAGAGTCCAAGTCTGAGTTCTCACAGTGGTCCCCAAGGCCTGCCTTGACTGCATATTGTATTTGAACTTTCAGAATTAATCTACAGAGAGGAATGGGAGACAAGTCTAATTGCAACACTAACTGCAGAACACTGCAGAACAAAGCGATCAACCCCAATGCTGCAAATTACAGCAGACGGAAGTTAAATAGAGGGAGGAGAGAGGATGGTGTGATAAGCGTCTCTCACCTTATGAGCTGAGAGTAGTCGACTGATTAAAAAATCAAGTAAAGGTCTAAAGGTATCATCCAGCAGAGGAACTAAATCACACTGAATCTATTTAGAAGGGAAAGAAGGTGGAAATGAGGAGTCAAAGTGATCAAAATCTTCAGTCAACAGACAAAAACAAGGTAATAATAGCAATTCAGCTTAAAATCAATACTTTAGTATTGAATAATGCCACAAGGGATTAACTGGTATTACTACTTTATAAGTTCACTTAACAAAGGCATGAATGCTATGAACTTGTGTTAAAGCATTGTGGTGTCTTTCTTCAAAGGTGGCCCCCAGCGCAGCAGCCTTCTGCTGTTTATGCCTCTGTTTCCCCTGCCACACTGAACCTGGGCTGGCCCTGGGACTCTAACCAGCAGAACGTGGCAGAAGTGACAGCCTGCCTATTCTAGGCCGGGGCTTTAGGAAGGCCGGTAACTTATGCTCTTGTGTATTTTGCAGCCTGGAGCAATTGTGTATTAATAGAAGGCCTGCTGGAGGTATTTTGTGGAGAGCTTACCAGGAGAAAGGGCCTGGTGTTACAGGAGTGGAGAGAGAGGCCCACCTGAGCCCAGCCTCCCAGCCAGACCTGTGAATGGGACCATCTGGAGGGTCTAGTCCCCCCGCTGTCTGACTGCACCAGTCCGATGCCTCATAGGAAACCAGTGAAATCGACATTCTGCTGGGCTCCAGCTCACCCACAGGATTGAGATAATAAAATGGCTTCTGTTTTCAGCCGCTAAGTTTTGGGGTGGTTTGTTAGGCAGCAAAAGATAACTGAGACAGGCACTTTTAATCTTCTTCTCTCAGGTCCCCCACTTCCTGCTTAAGTTCCAGAATATCAATCCCCAAATTCCAAGAACTAAAGAAGGAGAGGGTGAGAAGGAGAGATAGGAGGGCAGACAGGAAAGCAAGATGTACAGTTGTTGCAGGGGAGAAGTGGAAGCCAAAAGGCCCCCGAGGAAGGGGAGTCAGAGGAGCTTTATACTTGCAAATGTCCAAATTCAAATTTAAAGGTTTGTGTGTGTGTGTGTGTGTGTGTGTGTGTGTGTATACCACTGCTATTAAATAGCCCCTCTCTGCCCTCTCATTTTCTTTCAATGCTTTGTAAAGACTACGACCCACAAAGTGCTTTGTGCATATGTGCTCAGTGGCTTCAATTGTGTCCAGCTCCTGTCCAGCTCTTTGTGACCCCAAGGCCATAGCCTGCCAGACTCCTCTGTTCATGGGATTCTCCAGGCAAGAATACTGGAGTGGGTTGCCATGCCCTCCTCCAGGGAATCTTCCTGACCCAGGGACTGAACCTGCAATTCCTGCTTTGCAGGCAGAATTTTTATTGCTGAGTCACTGGGGAGGCCCATAAATTGCTTTATACAAGCTGAAATTTTGTAAAAATTAAGGAGCTGATTTATTTCTGGACACCTCCTAGGGGGAAAAAAAAAATCAGAATTCCAAGAGAAGCCTTATTTAGCCCCTTCCCTGTGATTCACTCAACCCAGGGATTTGCCTTAAGCATAAATTATGAATAGACATGACCTGTACTGCTCCTGAGCAGAAGATTCTAGGAGCACTGTAAGCTTCCCCCAGGCCTACTGTTCCGGTGTCCTTGGTCAGAAGGCACAGCCCCTATGGAAACTTCTCCTTTAGCCTGGATCCCTGAACCAGGAGATAAAGGAGTCCATTATCAACCCAACACTGGAGCAGACGAAAACAGCCAAACTATAGCCACCACCAGTAACATGAGCAGGAAATAAATATTTAGTGTTGTAAGCTACTAAGATTCTGAGGTTGTTACACAGCATAATCTAATGAAAGCCAGCTAATGAGAATCCCAAACTCTAAAAACTTTCAGAGAGGAAGAAAGAAATTTGGTAACTTACAAAGGGTCCAAAGTCGACAATGTCAGACTTTAAGATCAGCAAGGTACTGCAGCCCTGTCGTCAAAGTTGTGAGAGGAAGTTATCCAACTCTAAAATCTATAACTGATAAAAACTATGAAGATACAATCATATATACAGGGACTTGAATGCTTCCCATCCATGTGTTTCTCATGAAGCAAAACAACTGTATAATCATGCATATGTATTTATGTAATGTGTACAAATTCTCCAAGCCAGACTTCAGCAATACGTGAACCATGAACTCCCTGATGTTCAAGCTGGTTTTAGAAAAGGTAGAGGAACCAGAGATCAAATTGCCAACATCTGCTGGATCATGGAAAAAGCAAGAGAGTTCCAGAAAAACATCTATTTCTGCTTTCTTGACTATGCCAAAGCCTTTGACTGTGTGGATCACAATCAACTGTGGAAAATTCTGAAAGAGATGGGAATCCCAGACCACCTGACCTGCCTCTTGAGAAATCTGTATGCAGGTCATGAAGCAACAGTTAGAACTGGACATGGAACAACAGACTGGTTCCAAATAGGAAAAGGAGTACATCAAGGCTGTATATTGTCACCCTGCTTATTTAACTTACAGCAGAGTACATCATGAGAAACGCTGGACTGGAAGAAACACAAGCTGGAATCAAGATTGCTGGGAGAAATATCAATAACCTCAGATATGCAGATGACACCACCCTTATGGCAGAAAGTGAAGAGGAGCTAAAAAGCCTCTTGTTGAAAGTGAAAGAGGAGAGTGAAAAAGTTGGCTTAAAGCTCAACATTCAGAAAACGAAGATCATGGCATCTGGCCCCATCACTTCATGGGAAATAGATGGGGAAACAGTAGAAACAGTGTCAGACTTTATTTTTTGGGGCTCCAAAATCACTGCAGATGGTGACTGCAGCCATGAAATTAAAAGACGCTTACTCCTTGGAAGAAAAGTTATGACCAACCTAGATAGTATATTCAAAAGCAGAGACATTACTTTGCCGACTAAGGTCCGTCTAGTCAAGGCTATGGTTTTTCCTGTGGTCATGTATGGATGTGAGAGTTGGACTGTGAAGAAGGCTGAGCGCCGAAGAATTGATGCTTTTGAACTGTGGTGTTGGAGAAGACTCTTGAGAGTCCCTTGGACTGCAAGGAGATCCAACCAGTCCATTCTGAAGGAGATCAGCCCTGGGATTTCTTTGGAAGGAATGATGCTAAAGCTGAAACTCCAGTACTTTGGCCACCTCATGCGAAGAGTTGACTCATTGGAAAAGNTTCTGAAGGAGATCAACCCTGGGATTTCTTTGGAAGGAATGATGCTAAAACTGAAGCTCCAGTACTTTGGCCACCTCATGCGAAGAGTTGACTCATTGGAAAAGACCCTGATGCTGGGAGGGATTGGGGGCAGGAGGAGAAGGGGACGACCGAGGATGAGATGGCTGGATGGCATCACAGACTCAATGGATGTGAGTCTGAGTGAACTCCGGGAGTTGGTGATGGACAGGGAGGCCTGGCGTGCTGCGATTCATGGATTCGCAAAGAGTCGGATACGACTGAGCGACTGAACTGAACATTTATTCCATTATATATACATTTTTATTGGAATATAATTGCTTTACAATGTTGTGTTGGTTTCTACTATACAATGAAGTGAATCAGTTATATGTAAACATATGTCCCCTCCTTCTTGGATTTCCCTCCCCCCCACCTCTGTTCCATTATAGTTTATCCTACCAAAGTAAAAAGAAAGAAACCTCTTTCCTGTTAGTGAGAGTATGTGCTGTGCTGTGCTGCGCTGTTCTTGGTTGCTCAGTTGTGTCTAACTCCTTGCCACCCCGTTGCCTGTAGCCCGCCAGGCTCCTCTGCCCGTGAGGATTCTCCAGGCAAGAATACTGGAGTGGGTTGCTATGCCCTCCTCCAGGGGATCTTCCCAACCCAGGGGTCGAACCCAGATCTCCCGCATTGAAGGCAGATTCTTTACCACCTGAGCCATCAGGAAAGCCCAACAATACTGCAATGGGTAGCCTATCCCTCTTCCAGGGGATCTTCCTGATCCAGGAATTGAACTGGGGGTCTCTGCATTGCAGGTGGATTCTTTACCAGCTATGCTACCAGGGAAGCCCAGTGAGACTACAGGAAAACAAAATATGTAAGTTCATTTATCTCTGGAGAGTTTAGTGAAGCCTATAAAAAATCCTAGAAACTTTCCCCCTCCACTGCTCCTGACCATCCAGCAAGTGTAAAGCCTTAACCACTGGCCCACCGTGGAAGTCCTCTTCCCAACTTTTGATTCAGTGATTTCATTTGCAGTAATTTATTTGAAGGAAATTGGTGTAATGTAGGCAAAGATTTGTTATATGAATAGTGATAAGTAAAAACAACCTAATGTACACACTGGGCATTAATTATAATGTAATTTAAAAAATTATCACTTTGAATGGTTCGTGTTTCACAAAATGTTTAAAAGATATAAAAGTCTATACAGTAAAAAAAAAAAAAAAAAAATCAGCCTTTTCCTACCCCTATCTTCCTGCCACTGAATTTCCTTCTTGAAGGCAACTGATACCAGTTTCCCTTTCAATCTTTCCAGAGACATTCTTCCATAATATTACATATAATAATATATATGCCTATATTTTAATTTCTTTTGTGGTATCTTGCTATCCACACTGTTCTGCCCTTGGCTTTTTACCCTTAATTCTTCAATATGAAGAATACAGTTGTTCAAGATGAGCACATAGAGAGCTACTTTTAAACAACCACAGAGTATTCCTTTGATATGAACCCTTTAATTTATTTAGTCATTTTGAGAAGATCATGTTTGTGGAAGATTTGTAGAAGAACATTTAGTAACATGCATAGATGTTCATGCTTTATTTAAGGCAAAAAAAAAAGCAGCAGATTACAAAGTGGTTAAGAGAGCTATAGTCTACAAATCTACAAATAGTCTATTCCAAAAGCTCAGACACATACACATATTCACATGAAAGCCTGGCATTTGCCATTACAAATTCCTGGAATAACACAACCACTCTGCCCTTTGTCCTAGAGAGTTGGTCTCTGTAACCAGGGAAACAGCCCTGGTTCATGATCTGAAGAAGTACTGGAAAGATAGTCCAGCTCAAGATAACAATCAGGGTTACATTGTCCTGTGGGTACGTGGTTCTCTCTCTCTCTTTTTCCCTGGTTTTATGACTTTGACAGTCAGCAACTGGTTTTCATCCACATTGGTTGTATGTTTTTGAAAGTGGTGACAGGTGCATAGGTAACCTCCACATAGAACTTGTATGATAATCTTCATCCTCGTTACTTTTTCTGGATGGCTGTACATAGATATCATATGGGACATTTCTTTTTATTTTTAAATAGAGTATGCTGCAGCAGCACAGCAGGTAGAGCTCGAAAGTGGTCAACACACTGCTTGGGAAAAATAGAGACAGGATTAAAGTTTTAAAGATGGGACCAGTGGACTCAAGACCTCTTGGGTCAAGAGCCCTGTTGCTCAGAGCCACATCCCTTTTACTTTGCGTCTTGGCAAGCAGAAAGTGTCTGTTGCGCTACGGTGAAGTCAGCCTCCTGTGTCCCTGGTCATGTTTCCCATTTTATTGATTACTTTAAACTATCTTTGTTAGTTTCTTGTACAAGGGGTATCACCTAGCTGGAGGCCATAGACCTGCATATGCCTTGGGAGAACATCTTGGTGTGTACACAAGCAACGTTCTGAACTTGGACTGACCTGGCATTCCAAGGTCCACACTATGTTTTTCTTCAGCTTAGCAGGGTATGATGACCCCAACTAATCAACCCAGTGTGCTTTTTGGTTATGCTACATTGCTATATTTTGCTTTTGTTCTTTTCCCATGGTGATTTTCTCATGGCTTAGCCAGAGCAACAGGTGGCTGACTATTATATTAAATCCTGCAGGAAGGATAATTGCTTTACAATGTTGCCTTAATTTCAGCTATATGACAATGAGAATCAGCTGTTTGTACTCATATATTCCTTCCCTCTTGAGTCTCCCTCCACCTCCGCCTCCTAAGCTCAGCCCTTCCTGGAATGCGATACTTTTTATTCCTTTGGTCCACAAAACTTGGTGTCAGCATGCACTCCTGAAGTGTTCCTACCTATTTGAGGCAAATTTTCCTCATCTCCTGGAGTGCCGGAGGGCACTCTTCTTGCATCCCACCCCATGGAGGACTTGTGAACGCTGATTCTCTGGTCTGCCTGTTGATCAACTCCTTCTTCTCGCCATCCTTCTTTGTGGGAGCAGTTCTGCTGAGGCCGGGTGGGAAAGGCTTGGTGACCGTTAACACACTCTTCTTTTCCCTGCTCATTTGTGATGCCAGCCAGCACTGTAGTAGAACCATCCAACCCCAGATTTCCCTCCTGCTTGAAGTCAGTAGAATATATCAGAGAAATGGACTCATCAATAACACTGACCAGAGGCCTTTCAGTTCTGCAGAGACTAAAAAACCAATCCTAATAGGAAGACTCGGATCCCTGGGATGAGGCTTTAGAGATCAGCTTGACCCGCCTCATCAGAGTTTTTCCTTCTGGCTGTACTCTGGCTGGCCACTGGACCCTTCACTGGGAAGCAAGAACAGAAAGAGAGGAGACCAGTTCAGACCACGATAGTTTCAAAAGCCTGCCATAGCTGGAACCTTATTTCCGCTCCCCACAAGTGATGGTCATGTTGAAACAAGCATCCTTTTCTTCAAAAACAAACTTTTTATTTTGGAATAATTCTAGATTTACAGAAAAGTTGCAAAGACACTCCTGATGTTTCCTGTAATGTTAACACTACATTATTATGGTACATTTGTCAAAGAAAACCAACATTGGTACATTATTCTAAATTCCAGGCTTTATTTGCACTTCACTAGTTTCTCCATAAATGTCCTTTTCTGTCCCAGTATCCAGTCTGGGACCCCCATTGCATCTGGCTATCATATCTCCTTGGTATCCTCTGCTCTGTGACTATTTCTTCGTCTCTCATGACCTTGACAGTTCTCAGGAGTACAGGTCAGGTATTTTGTAGACTGGCCCTCAGCTTGGGTTTCTCTGATGTTTTTTCTCATGATTATACTGGGCTGTGGGAAGAATATCAGAGGGAGGGACCCTTCTCTTCACATCAGATCAGGGGGTACATGTTATCACCATGACGATTGATCCTTGGTGATATTAATGTGGATTACATGGGCAGGTGGGCTCTACCAGGTTCTTCTAAAGTCACCCTTTTCAGGCTTGAATCTTTGGAATAGAGTCAGTGTGTAACCCACATTTAGGGGAGAGGAACTGAGCTCCACCTTTTGGAGGAACTAGTATCTACATATATTATTTGGAATTCTTCTGAAATGAATATTTGTCTCTCCTTCCCTATTTGTTTGTTCACTTATTTATATATTAATACAAACATCCTTTTCACTATCAAAATAATAAATGCTCTTATTTAAGTAAAGGGGTTAGCCCAGTACTTATGCTTTCAACAAAGCTGACTGTCCCTCATGACAGAGAATATAAAATCTATGGGTGCTAAGTCGCTTAGGTTGTGTCCAACTCTTTGTGACCCTATGGACTGTAGCCCACCAGGCTCCTTTGTCTGTGGGATTCTCCAGGCAAGAATACTGGAGTGGGTTGCCTTGCCCTTCTCCAGAACTTCCCAACCTGGGGATCAAATCCACATCTATTACATCTTCCTGCACTGGCAGGCAAGTTTTTACCACTAAAACCTTCTAGGGGCTCCTAATGGACATAAGAACAAGGAATATTTAAAAAGATAGTTTAATCTCAGCTCTGTCACATATTAGCTATATAACCTAAGGCAAATTTAATCTCTCTACGCAGCTTTCTTTTAAAAATAAAAACATATTAGCTGCTATAAGTACTATTATATAGAGGCATAAGAATCAGTGAGACAATTCACTTTAGACACACAGCATAGAGTCTAATAGTTAATATTTAGTAAACATTAGCTGCCACTTATACATGATTTCCCCTTCATGGATCACTGCCTTGTTGTGGTGAAGGGGCTTGAGTAACTGAAGGAGGCTATGAGCCATGCAATCTAGATGTGTGGGTCAAGAAGCAACACTTAGAACCCTGTATGGAACTATTGCTGCTAATAAATCTACCGGAGGTGATGGAATTCCAGCAGAGCTATTTAAATTCCTAAAAGATAATGCTATTAAGGTGCTGCACTCAACATGCCAGCAAATTTGGAAAACCCAGCAGTGGCCACAGGACTGGAAAAGGTCAAACCTTATCCCAACTGCCAAGAAGGGCAGTACTAAAGAATGTTCAAGCCACTTGATGATTGCACTCATCTCCCAAGCTAGTAAGGCTATGCTCAAAATCCTCCAAGCTAGGCTTCAGCATTAACTGAACCAAGAACTTCCAGATGTTGAATCTGGATTTAGAAAAGGTAGAGGAACCAGTGATCAAATTGCCATATTTGCTGGATCATCGAGAAAGCAAGGGAGTTTCAGAAAAACATCTACCTCTACTTCATTGACTACGCTAAAGCCTTTGACTGTGTGGATCATAACAAACTGTGGAAAACTCTTAAAGAGATGGGAATACCGGATCATCTTACCTGTCTCTTGAGAAACCTGTATATGGGTCAAGAAGCAACAGTTGGAACCCTGTATGGAACAAGTGACTGTTTCAGGATTGAGATAGGACTATGACAAGGCTGTTTATTGTCACCCTGTTTATTTAACTTATATGCAGAGCACATCATTTGAAATGCCAGGCTGGATGAGGTCCAAGATGGAATCAAGATTGCCAGAAGAAATATCAATGACCTCAGATATGTAGATGATACCACTCTTTTGGCAGAAAGCAAAGAGGAATTAAAGAGCCTCTTGATTAGGGTGAAGGAGGGGAGTAAACTCAATATTAAAAAAACTAAGATCATGGCAACCGGTCCCATCACTTCATAGCAAATAGAAGGGGAAAAGGTGGAAGCAGTGACAGATTTCCTCTTCTTAGGCTCTAAACTCACTGTGGATGGTGACTGCAGCTATGCAATTAGAAGACAGCTGCTTCTTGATAGGAAAGCTATGACAAACCTAGACTGTGTTAAAAAGCAAAGACATCACTTTCCCGACAAAGATCCATATAGTCAAGGTTATGGTCTTTCCATTAGTCATGTATGGATATGAGGGCTGGACAATAAAGAAGGCAGAGCACCAAAGAATCAACACTTTTGAACTGTGGTGCTGGAAGACTGCTGAGAGTCCTTGGACAGCAAGGAGATCAAACCAGTCAGTCTTAAAGGAAATCAACCCTGAATACTCTTTGGAAGAACTGATGCTGAAGCTGCAGTTCCAATATTTTGGGCACCTGATGCAAACAGCTGACTCATTGGAAAAGACCCTGATGTTGGGGAAGACTGAAGGCAGAAGGAGAAGACGGTGACAGGATGAGATGGTTCCATGGCACCACAGATTCAATGGACATAAACTTGGGACACTCCGGGAGATGGTAAGCGACAGGGAAGCTTGGCATGCTTGGGGTTGCAAAGAGTTGGCCACGATTTGGAAACTGAACAACAACAAAATTACATGATTTACTTATATTAATAAGTAAATATGCACATATGCATATGAGTATACATACATATACACAGAGAAAGAATCAGTGGTTGATGGTCTCCTTATGATTTTTTTTTTTGCTTATTTGTACATTCTAAGTTCTCTGTAATAAAGTTATCATTTTCCTACCAACAGAAAAAATAATAAAAGTCAGTTTCCAGATTACTAATACCTGACACTGCTGAAAGTGTGGAAAATGACCACTTTTTCATTCCAGGCCTGGGAGGAAAAGTTGCTAAATCTTTTCTGAAGAATGTCTTGGCAAGAAGTATCAGGAGCATTAAAATTTTGCAGACCATCTGACTCAGCAATTCCATTTCTAGCTACTTATGCAGATGAAAGTATTGTGTGGCATATATGCACCAAGATTTATTCATACAAATGTTCAGTACATCAGTTATAAAAGCAAAAATGGTAATAACTAAATCTTCTGTATGAATTATGGTCCTGTGTGGCCAAAAGAACATTTTGTAGAAGAGTGTTTAGTGAATTTTTTAAATGTTCACACTACATTTAAGTGACAAAGGCCAGTTATAAAAATTATGGCCAGCATAATTTTATTTTTGTAAAGCATGCACACACACATACAGAGTTGTTTTAAAAATGTATCTAAAAGGCAAGACTTATTTTCTCAGGGTAGTTGGATCATGAGTGACTTCTTATTTGAAGTTTATCTTTATTTTCCAGATTGCCTACAAGAAACCTAAGTTATTTTTAGAAGTAGAAAAAGCCAATGCTATTTTTAACATGTTCATCGTAGAGAATTTGGAAAATACAAAATATTATATAGAATAAAACAGTTACTCCTAATTCTACCACTTAAACTAATCATCATTAACAATTTGTTGTATTGCTTTGTCTTTTATATGAATTTGTGTATAATCTTTGCCACTCTCCTAACCAATTTAGGATCATAACATATTTGATGTTTTCTAACCTGTTTTTTTTTTCCACTTAACATTATGTCAAGAACATCTCCCTAAGTCGAACAATTTTAAAAACAGTGTTAAAAAACAAAAACAAGCTAGTGAGGTGGATCTGCAGGAATTTATATACAAAGATTCATTATGAAGTGCAGGAAGCAAGTTGCAAAGCAGTGTTATAGGATGGCCACATAAAATATTCACCAAGCAGTTAATTTGGGTTATGTCTTATGAGGAGGAGCTGTATGAAAATGTTTGGAGGTTTAATTTTAAAAAATAATATGCATATCATTATTGTCTCTGTAATCAGAAAAGTAATATAGATTTTAAAATAAATGAAAACCTCATTTTAAGGTGCTGCACAATATTCCACTACACACTGACATTCTCCTGTTGGACATTTAGATTTGTTTCAACTTTTTTGTTACCATAAATAATGCTAGTATGAATATCTTTGTTTTCAAGCCTTTTTCTTTCTTTTTTTAAATTTTTATTAATTTTTATTTTTTAGTTTGTTTTGCTTTACAATACTGTATTCATTTTGCTATACATTGACATGAATCAGTCACGAGTGTACATGAACTCCCAATCCCGACCCCCACCTCCCCGCTCCCGCCCCACACCTTCTCTCTGGATTATCCCCATGCCTCAGTCCCAAGCATCCTGCATCCTGCATCGAACCTAGACCGGCGATTCGTTTCACTTATGATATCATACATGTTACACTGCCACTCTGCTAACCCATCCCACCCTCTCCCTCTCCCACAGAGTCCAAAAGGCTGTTCTATACATCTGTGTCTCTTTTGCTGTCTTGCGTACAGGTTTATCATTACCATCATTCTAAATTCCATATATATGTGTAAGTATACTGTATTGGTGTTTTTCTTTCTGGCTTACTTCACTCTGTATAATCGGCTCCAGCGTCATCCACCTCATTAGAACTGATTCAAATGTATTCTTTTTAATAGCTGAGTAATACTCCATTGTGTATATGTACACAGCTTTCTTATCCATTCATCTGCTGATGGACATCTAGGTTGCTTCCATGTCCTGGCTATTATAAACAGTGCCGCAATGAACATTGGGGTACACGTGTCTCTTTCAATTCTGGTTTCCTTGGTGTGTATGCCCAGCAGTGGGATCGCTGGATCATAAGGCAGTTCTATTTGCAATTTTTTAAGGAATCTCCACACTGTTCTCCATAGTGGCTGTACTAATTTGCATTCCCACCAACAGTGTAAGAGGGTTCCCTTTTCTCCACACCCTCTCCAGCATTTATTGCTTGTTGACTTTTGGATTGCAGCCATTCTGACTGGTGTGAAATGGTACCTCATTGTGGTTTTGATTTGCATTTCTCTGATAATGAGTGATGTTGAGCATCTTTTCATGTGTTTGTTAGCCATTCGTATGTCTTCTTTGGAGAAATGTCTATTTAGTTCTTTGGCCCATTTTTTGATTGGGTCATTTATTTTTCTGGAGTTGAGCTGCATAAGCTGTCAAGCCTTTTTCTGAGCTCAATATAGTCTATGATAAATGTGATTTCTAGACCAATTTGTGTGTTATCTTAAAAGGTTTTGCTTGAAATGTATGGTGGTGGTGATGGTTTAGTCATTCAGTTGTACATGACTCCTGTGGCCCCATGGACTATAGACCACCAGGCCCCTCTGTCCATGGGATTCTCCAGGCAAGAATACTGGAGTGGGTTGCCATTTCCTTCTCCAGGGGATCTTCCCCACCCAGGAACTGAAATGTATGCTTGTATACAAATGTATGCCTGTATATTGAGTAACAGATTTAACTTTCTTAATAGAAATCACCAGGGGCTTCTCTGGTGGCTCAGATGATAAAGAAACAACCCTCAGAGAAGGAGACCTGGGTTCAATCCCTGGGTTGGGAAGATCTCCTGGAGAATGGAATGGCTATCCACTCCAATATTCTTGCCTTGAGAATTCCATGGACAGAGGAGCTTGACAAGGAGTTGGATATGACTGAGCAACTAACACAACCACCACAGCAATGAAATCAAGACCACTTAGTTTACGGCTTTGAATTTACTCAGAGATTTCTCATTGGAAAAAAAATGCATTCTCTTTGGAAATGTATTCTAGATTCTTACTCAAAAATAATTTCTCAGTCCCAGTAGAAACTTTATAACCTGGCTGAACATTCCACAATAGAGAATTAAAGGCAATAGATCAATGTTCTTGACTCATTAAGCTAAACATGACTTGGGTCAATTCACTGGTGATATTCTAACACGGAATTGAGAAAAGAGACTGTAAATAACAAAAAACCATAAACATTAAAAAGTCATCAATCCTTGGTTTTATTCTCTAATTCTATTAAAAAAATAAAGTCATGCTCTTTTTAAAAAAGTAACCTTTATTGATATATAATTCATATACCATAAAAATTATACAATTTTAAAGTACACAATTGGATGTTTTTCAGTATATTCACAGACTGCGCAACCACTTTCTAATTTTAGAACATTTCACCATTCTTGTGTTTGGAAACTGTTCTCCCATTTTCTAATTATTATATATACAAACTGCCTCAAATCCATTATCAAACAAGGCAATGAACAGACACAAGTAGTTAAAACAAAGTTTTGACTACCTGTTTAATCTGTGTTTGACATTTCTTTGGGTCCTTCAGTTTTTTCAAGGCCCTGCCTGGCTTCCTCATCTGTAAATATCAGATTGGAGTAATGTCATAAAAGGAGACTCTTTGAAATTTTACCTTTTTATATGGCATTCAAACTGCTCGCATTTCATGGTAATCTCAGTACCATCACTTTGGTTAGAGCCCAGCCCTGCAAATTCAGAAGAGGAATATGCAGATGTTTTCATTTACAGATACAATGAGATTTACGGGCAGAGAGACCAAATACCTAGTTACAGTTTGAGACTAGATATTTAACTAAGGACACGGTGTTTTCCTATAGTTATTTTAGCTAAGATTGGCCTTAGAGAACTTACAAATATCAGGATACAAGAATTCAGCCAAAATTAAAAATGCCCCACAACAACAAGGGACTATAGTTTCAGACCTTTAAATGCTTACCACCTTTGAGTGCAAAACTAAGTGAAAAGTTTGGTGGAAATTTCCTGAAATGTTTAGATCCAGCTCTGCTACTGTTCTGGCTACGTGTCTGAATCTGAGATTTCTTACTTGTACAGTGTGGCGAACAATACCTACTTCCTACGGTGTTTGGTGGAATACGTTAGAGTGTTTATATAAAGCATGTTATAATGTTTGACATCCAATAAAGGCTATTGCTGTCGTTGTTCAGTTGCTAAGTCATGTTTGACTCATTGTGACTCCATGGACGGCAGTATGCTAGGCTTCCCTGTCCTCCACTGTCTCCTGGGGTTTGCTCAAATTCATGTCCATTGAGTTGGTGATGCTATCTAATCATCTCATCCTCTGCCACTGACTGTCATTTAATTCCCTTGGACCAGTTAATTCACCAAGAACATAAAAGCCACCAGAAAAGAGGTAATAATACACATGTGGAAATGCATAAGTTGGTGAAATTGAGGATGAATTGAAAAAGCCATAATTGGCCTCCATAATGTATCAGTTTGTATTTCAACATATGCTGGCTGCTTCATATTTAGAATGTTGATTTTAACTATTTCTTTCCTTTTTACTACATAAGGCTTGAGATTTCTAACATTATTTAAAGCTTCTCTCTAGGTTTGAACCCATCAATTTCCTAAAATATTGAATTGCATTGGTGATTATTGCTCCCATATGGGTTTAAAAACTCTGAAAAACTAAACAAACAAACAAACAAACCATACTGTGAATTTGTGTAAGATAAGGTAACTGGTGGATAGCAAGTTGAGATAAAAGTGCTGTAAATAATGTTCTGGAGCTGTACATACTGCGAGTGCCAGAAAATCTCCAGGCGATGTTGCTTGATGGAGTCTTCATGGGATCCTGGCCAAGGATTTACTTTAATCCTTAGGAATTGTGCAATATGAAAACTGAAGTTTCAATTTCACTTGCACTTAAGAGCTATTCTCTCAGCCATGTGTCGTCGTCTTTGTTGATTTATTGATCGAAGGGCATGTTGTGTGCACTTAATGGGCAGTGATGGTGTTCTTCCTCTTCAGAGTGGTGTCCAGCTCCTCTATCTATGGTGTGCCATCATCTACGGCAACGAGGAGTTTAAAGTGCTTACCGAGGTGAAACAAAACAAAACTGCAGCCGCAGAACAAACCTCAAGCCCGGTGTAAACTATCTAACACCTCACGTATCTTTGGTTTGCTTACAAAGTGAAAACTGGCCTCTTGCAAAGCAACTGCACCCCCAGGATCTTGCATTGGCCACTAAGGAGCCAGCTCTCTGCAGAGAAAGGAGATCTCAGAGTGGATTGGAAAGGTGGAAGGTCACTGGACTGGTTCCTTCTTTGTGAAGCCAGTAGAGCAAGATCCTTAGCTGTAGGCCATTACTCTGTCCTCAGACCTGAGAAAAGGAGGGTAGAAGAGGAACAGCACAAGGGAGAGGTGATAGTTGTTTGTGCACTTCACTTCACAAAACAGATTAGCCAGAGGGATCCTTAAAAACACCAAGCTTGAGGACTCCTTATTACAGACTGAAGGGCCAGAGAGAGAAGGGAACACTTCAAAACAGCTTAGTTAGCAGGAGACCTGGCTTTGGAACCCACCAAAATATATGTCTGCTTCCCCATGACGTTCTGATGCATGTTCCTTGTAAGAAATGATGGTCAGGCATGGCACTGGTCAAGTTTCAAAGTGGACGTGGGGGCCTATTTCCACTCCACTTCTCGTGGTGCCCTTTACTCCCAGTCCCTAAAGAAAGACCTCCTGCCTGACATTACCCTCCAGTCACCCAACAGCCCCACCCACTGTAGCCCACACCGCCCTTTCCTCTACATTCTGATGACAAACAGCTCCAGGGAAAGCTATTCCTTGAAACAAATTCACACCAAAATTCTAACTGGTACTTTTTCTCCCTAATAGCTTCTCAGTAGGGTTATTTTGGAACCCAGATGCATTTCTAAATGTTAAGGCAGGATGAAGAAGGGATTTTGATCTCTTCTAAGCCAGTCGTCTATAAGGTAGACTTAGTCATGGTTTTGCTCTATTTCAAGGTCTATAGTGTTCAGCATGCAGGGAAAAGCAAGCTGGTGAGTAGCAGGGCAAATGGGAAGATGTCCTTTGTCCTAGACTGGAGGTTCTGTGAACCATCCAGGTATTAACCCAGCAAAGCTCTCTGAAATTTGGGGAAATAATAGCTGTAGGTTACATTTGGAATCTGGAATTTTAAATGGAAGAAGGGACTTTCAGTGGACCCCTTGAAGCCAACTCATGGCTAAACCCCCACGATTTAGAGGGAACATCTGATGGAGTCAATTTTGGTGAGAGTTTTTGCTAAATTGGATTACACTGAAGAAATAACAGAGTGTATGACATCCAAGGAGACATTAATCATTAAAAAAAACACATATTTTAGAGATTTATTTGAATTCAACCTAGGATTACTTCCAAATTTAGTTTACATAAGATAGTGCTGGTATTTTACAGGAGGTTCTTATATAAGACAAAATTAAATTCAGGATGGTTTTCTTTGACTAAAAGACCACAGGTGGTAGGGAGAGGAGATTAGCAAAATCAAGAGAAGGGAAATTGAATACTGACTAGGTCTTTGTCAGAGCAGAGTGGAGTGATCTGTACTTGGTAAAGGAAGAAACTGTTGACAAAAGATAGGGGTTCAAGTCCAAGAAAAGTAGCCACAGTAGTTGTGTGGCTAGAGAGGAGCATAACTAGGAAGGAGGACGGGAGGGACGGTGGAAAGGAGATCTTGACAGGAGGACAGTTGCTGGACAAGTGACAGATACTGATTCTTTCTCCAACTGGCACCTCTGACAATTTCCCTCCTTTCCTTTTTTTTCTCTCCGTGCAAGTATTTCTCAAAGATTAGGATGGATTTTTCTTCTCACTCACAGCACTTCCTCACTGCCTCAGGAATAAGAATTGTTTATACAACCTCAGTTGCCAGAATACACAAATTAAATTAAGATTTATATCCCAATACAACATAAAAATTTTAAAGTTTGGAAAAATAAAAACAACAGACAGAAAAAATATTTGAGGTCTCCAGCTTGGATCTCTTGCTTTTTTCTAGTTGAGTTTTCCATGGCTAATCATCCTGGGCTGTTTAACCCACACAATATTAAATTTGTTTTGTGTATTCCCATTACCTGAGATGCTTTTTTTCTGGGACTTCCCCTGGTGTTCCATTGGTTACAAATCCTCTTTCCAATGCAGGGAACCCAGGTTCTATCCCTGGTCAGGGAAGTAAGATTCCACTTGCATCTGGGCAACTAAGTCCACGAGCAACTAAGCCTGCATGATGCAACAATGTGCCCGTGCAGCCAAACTTTTTTTTTTTTTTAATGTTTTTTTTTTTTTCCTTCAAAATTTAGTTGTACTTCCCCAGCCAACTCTTCTATCTCTGATGATGCTGACTTTCAGGAAATCTCTCAAATCTCTCAGAATCATGGTCAGATTATTTCATGGTGCTTGCGTTGGTGTCTTTAGGTTTTCTGGTGAGGTCTTAATTTGTGCCTTTTTGGCTAAATCCCACTAACTGGATTCGTCTTCGTGGTTACATATTCCACTGAGGGCTTTAAAATTCTGTTTCTTCCTAGTACTTGACAGTGTTTGCTAGGTAATATGTGGATACTTAAAACAGTGCCAATAAACTAAGTTGTGCACATAGAAAAACTTGACATTTTTATTTGCTAGAAGGTAAGCTCTTTCTCATGTTAGAAATCCAAGAGCTGCCGAATGGAAGATAAGAGACTGTTGAGTAAGATGAGTTCTCCTACTTCTTTGGGAGGGAACATGGCAACTAGTGTAATTAAACAACTCTATGGATTTATTTCAAGGGATCACATATTAAACTGTAGAAGTTAATATATTCAAAAGTTATAGAAGGCATTAAAAATAATAATCAGTATTTACATAGCTCCTTATGCTACCAAGCATGTTAACATAATTGTTTCACTTAATACTTTTAACAACTTCAGGTTGTTAAAAATTTTCATTTAGAGTTGAAGACACTGATGATAAAAGGTTATGACCTGTAAGCACAAAGCCAAAATCTGACCTCTGGTTGGATGCCTTTCAGGTTAAAAGAGAAAGAGGGCAAATGAGGAAAGACAGTGGCACCAGTTACCTTGAAGAGTTAAACGTGCTAGAGATCTTTGGTTATGAGCAGAAGCTCATTCAGTGTAGATCAGTCTTTCCGCTAACATCCAGAAGATGACCTAGCTGATGTCTAGTGAGTGCGATAATGGGTGAAGAGCACCAGTTAAAGAACACTCATCAGGACCCAAGCTGGCTGACTGCTTTTTTTTTTTTTTTTTTTTTGGCAGGGTGACAAAAGATAGAAAATGAGTGGCCTGGCATCTATCCAGTTATTTAACACAGATGTAAATATTTTTCTTGCAAAAAAAGAAGGAAATCACCTATTGGATCACTGTGAAGATATCAAGCAAATTTCTAGCTAGAATGTACTCATAGATTTGATAGAATACAATGTCTGGACCATTTCTTCATTATAGTCCTTTAGACTTCCCCCATAGGGTGGTTATACATGTTTTATGAGAAGATGATTTCCCCCTGGGAAGTAGAGCAGTGTTGACTAAGATAAATAAGAACCAAAGACAGAGGCCAATGGGTAACCGGGAAGAAGGATTTTTAGATTCCCTAGAGTATATTCTAGGCTAAATAACATCTGACCCCCAAATTATAATCTGAAAAGATACATGTAAAAAGTGTTTAAGGCAGCACTATTTACAATAGCCAAGACAAAGAACCAACCTAAATGTCCATCGACAGATGAATGGATAAAGAATGAATACAATAAATGTGGTATTCCATACAATGGAATGTTTTGTTGTTGTTGAGTCTCTAAATTGTGTCCAACTCTCTGTGACCCCATGGACTGCAGCATGCCAGGCTTCCCTGTCTTCACTAACTCCCAGAGTTTGCTCAAATTCATGTCCACTGAGTTGGTGATGTTATCCAACCCTCTCAGCCTCTGCTGCTCCCTTCTCCCTTGCCTTCAATCTTTCTCAGCATCAGGGTCTTTTCCAACGAGTCAGCTCTCACATCAAGTGGCCAAAGTATTGGAGCTTCAGCTTCAGCACCAGTCCTTTCAGTGAATATTTAGATATCCAATGACTATTCAATGAACTATTATTCCCCCATAAAAATAATGCCATATGCAGCAACATGGATGGAGGTAGAGATGACCATACTAAGTGAACTAAGTCCGAAAGAAAAAGAGAGACATCATATGATATCAGTTACATGTGGAATCTAAAAATATAACACACATGAACATATCTATGAAACAGAAAGGTTTCCCTGGAGGCTCAGCTGGTAAAGAATCTGACTGCAATGTGGGTGACCTGGGTTCGATCCCTGGGTTGGGAAGATCCACTGGAGATGGAAACTGCCACCCACTCCAGTATTCTGGCCTGGAGAAATCCATTGATTGTGTAGTCCATGGGGTTGCAAAGAGTTAGACACAACTGAGTGACTTGCATTCATTCATTCATGAAATAGAAACAAACTCACAGAGAGAACAGACTTATGGTTGCCAAAGGGGAGAGGACTGGGGAAGAAAGGACTGGCAGTTTGGGATTGTTTAGTTGTTGTGTCTGACTCTTTTGCAATCCCATGGATTGTAGCCCACCAGGCTCCTTTGTCCATGCGATTTTCCAGGTGAGAATACTGGAATGAGTTGCCTTTCCTTCTTTAGTGTTTGGGATTAACAGATGCAAACTATTACATATAGAATGGATAAACAACAAGGTCCTATTGTATACCACAGGAAACTATATTCAGTATCTTGTGAAAAAACATAATGAAAAAGAATATATATATATACATAACTGAATCACTTAGAGGTACAGCAGAAATTAACACAACACTGTAAATCAACTATACTTCAACAAAATTAAAAAGATAATGTTATGCCCTAGTTAAAGTTTGCGTATAAATTGAGAACATGTTTCTCCACTAAACAGTATACAATTTAAAAACATACTGTTTCAGTTATCTATTGCTGCATAACAAATCCAACCTGGCAAGTCGTGGTTTAAAACCGCTGGTTTATTATTTCTATAGTTTGGTAGGTCGACTGGGCTCAGCTGGGCAGTTATTCTGCTCTACCTGATGCTGGTTAGGGATGCTGATTTGGGGATCTTCAGCTGGTGGCTACACTGAGTTGGAAAGTCCAGGAAGGCTTCACTCACATGACTGGCTCCCTTGGTGCTCCTCCAGCAGCCTCTTCTCCATGTGGCATCTTATCATTTAGTTGTATCTAGCTCAAGCTTCTTTACAGCGTGGAGTCTGGCTTCCCCAGAGAGAAATGGCAGACTTCTCTGTCTGGGGAAGAAGCTGCCAGACCCTTCAAGGGCTAAGCCCAGAAGTGGGACAGGGCATCTAAGGAAGACACAGGTCATAAGGTGAGGAGAGGGAGCGAGACTTCATCTCTTGATAAGAGGAGTGGAAAGTGTCACAGTAAAACTGATGTAGGTTGGGAGAAATTGTTGCAGCTACTGTTGGAAATAATTGACCACACTCTTTTTACATAAGTGCTATTAAAAATAGTGAAAGCAGAAAGGTTAGTTCAGAAAAAATAAAAGAACTGAAGCATATTTAAATAGTGACTCATTCATTATTTTATCAATTGTTTTTCTCTCTGATCATTAGTCTAAGTTTGGTCTTGAGCCTTTTTGTGTTTTAAAACCTATAACAGAAACTAGCTTGGGCTTGAAGATACAAGAACATCTTACAGCTTAAGTATGGTAAAGGGCCAGAGAAGAATTTGAACTGAAGGAAAAAGAATCTTAGAGCCTCAAAGCAAAGTTGTAAAGATGTTCTCAGAGATAAACATCAGGCCGGTCAGACTGGAAAACTTTTTGCTAGTTTTCCATTTGTAAAAATTCCCAGCCCCAGGCAACAAAAGGAATAGTTTGCTACATCAGCTATTCAGATATTCCAACTGATAGGAAATTAAATAACAAATTCTGGAATTAACACACGAAGATGACAGTTTTTCTCACTTAAATACAACGTAATAGTCTATAGACTAATAGTTGAGTTGAACAATAATTAGGAGACAGAAATAGTTCTAGCTTTTTTAAAATAAGCTAAAGAACATATTCAGGTTAAGTGATATATTCGAATATAAAGTCACCAAAGTTTTTAATCCCATTCTTAGGTTTTACAAGTATCTTAAGATTAAAAAAAATATTATGTATACTTAACGTAATACAACTAAAACTGTTTGCAGTACATTATATCTAGAAGTATAAATTGTCATTATGCTATCAAATGCTAATTGAATCATAGCTATAAGTTCATGTGATTTGAAGTAGACCTGCTTTTATACAAACATGTCCTAAATCATAAGTAGACATACAACATCTTCAAAGTAACAATATATAGAGATACAGTCAGTGACTAGTGTTCAGGACAGAAAATAAGAATTGTAACTTTATAAATACAAGTCATTTATATGCCTGTTAAATAGGAAAAAAAATTCTTAGCTTGATTATAAGCTTTAAGGATAACTTAAATATAAGGTTGACTGAGCCTGTGTCCCTGTTGCTGAAATATAAAACAGATAAAATTCAGTTTTATTTGTAGAATTCCATTAAGTTGTCATTTACTGAAACTACCAAAAGTTTTACTGAAGTTAGAAATGTACTGAATGTTCTTTGCCTTAATGGATATCTTAAATTAGTATTTCACAGCATATGTCATTTCCAAGCTAATTAGAGTTAGATTAAAACAGCAAAGAATGATTACATATTACTCTGCATTTTGAAAGCACACCTGTTTGATTTACATTAATTAAAAAAAAATCATGTGGTAATTAGCTTTAAATTTTAATTTTGTTTATCAAATTGACCTCTGTTAGGTGGTTGTTTGTAAACTGCTCTTCACTCGGTAGAACTAGCAGGGGGTGGTGTGTGTGTTTGTATGAAAGAAAGCAGGTGAGAGAGACAAAGAGAGAGATCTCCTTGCTCCTGGCTAAATCATAAAGAGCAAAAAGTATTTTGATATTGTTAAACAGTCTTGAGAAAGACTATTTTAGTGGAAGATACATCCAAGACACAAATACCATGCGCCACAGAGAACCACAGAAGTTTAGAGCTAGGGGATCCTAACACATTATCTCATTTATCCACTTTCTTATTTTCCAAATGAGAAAATGAAGGAAAAAGAAAGTTACATATTGTGACAAGGCTACACAGACCTAGAACCAGTTTCCTAACTTCCAGACCAAATGGTATTTCTATTATTCTCTAAATTACCACTCTTGATGACTTTTCATCTTCTGTCAAAACAAGAATGACGTTGTTGAGTTAATGATTCTAGTAGAAAACAAATACACATATATATCCAGCATACTACTT
This sequence comes from Aepyceros melampus, assembly GCA_006408695.1. Classification (NCBI taxonomy): domain Eukaryota; kingdom Metazoa; phylum Chordata; class Mammalia; order Artiodactyla; family Bovidae; genus Aepyceros; species Aepyceros melampus. The sequence continues at coordinate 81,249 of SJXQ01002671.1, forward strand.
TAACTGGCAAGTGTCAATGTCTTAATGACATCTTAATGTCTTAACTATATGCATTAAAATCTATATACTTGTGATTTTGCTATTACCTTACACAGTAACCCAATTTTCCAAGATTCTACTGTTTGTGGAATTTTAGGATCATTCCTATTTTGGCAGTGTTTTAATTTAAAATATATACTTATATTTTTGGGAGAATTCTGTGCCATTCAAGTTGTTCCAAAACCAGGATTGGAAATTGCTGGTGGTAATAAATGACAAAGAAAGTGCCACTTTTTAAAAAAAACTGTAATTCTACGGCAAGTATGAACAAGGACCTTACAACATGTGCGGAACTGAAAAATTTTCATCTTATTACAAAGAACATATTAATTTTCTTACGTCCTGTAGTTTGGGGAATGTGTAAGGGCACTAAAAGACAGTGAGAGAGCTCCTTAGCAGAGGGACATTCTCTCTGCTCACTTCTTCATCCCTCACTCTGCTGTTTCCCTTCACTCAGTCACCCGCCCAATCCAAAGCATTTGACAGCTGCCTCTTGAATACCACTTTTGAATGGTTCAGTCTTGTTAAAACAATCTTTAAAAAGTGACCCCCTCCAGGGCTTTGTGGTTGGAGCAAGTCTGAACAACTGCATGGATATATTATCAGGACTGAAATGGGGACTAACGACAGAGTCCAAGCAAAGAGGCCTACAGGGCTGATAAAGTTGAATCAGATGTCCTCTCTATGTACTACGTATTATACTTTCTTCTTTCCTGAAGAAATGCAGCACTAAGAATAAATAAGTTCTGCATTTTTTAACTGTAAAGTGCCCTAACGAAGGAAAGAAAGAAGAATGAAAAAGAAGGAAGGGAGGAAGGAGAAAGAAAGAGAAAAAGAAAGAAAGAGAGCAACTTGGAGAGTCTCAGGTATGTGTGTGTGTGGAAAGTGTGAGAAAACCAGGGCACCAAGAAGTCACACTGAAGTGGAGGAAAGGAGTATTCAGATGGTGTCACTCACCATGACGGTGTCCTATTTGGAGAGCCCTGGGAAAGAGCTCTATAAGTAAATTAGAAAGCCTGGAAGCTGGCACCGGTGAGACAAGCCCCAGGATAGCCAGAATGTGTGCACGGCTGTAAAAGGAAACGCGTAGTTATAGAATCATGTGGGCTTCTGTGAAAAGCAAGCCTATTTGCTGAGGAGAACTTTTACAAAAGTCATTACTTAATTTGGGTATGAGTACCACTGTCTTCCATGCAGCTGAGAAATGCAAGGAAACCTGCAAAGTACTGAGGTGAGAAATCCGCACTCTGTAAAGAGTCGCACTTCGAGATGTGTGCCCCTGAGCGACCCTGGCATCTGAGGTGCTCCATGGCCTCAGCCACCCAGGGAAAGATAAGCATGCAAATGTCTATCAGAAGATTCCTTCTCTTCAAGGTAATATGACTATACCAGAACATTTTTCTAAGCATTAGATGCTTTCACCTCTCCTCTCCCCAGTGATACCTAAATGATGGATTTGTCTAGGGAACAGAATGGAGAGAGAGATGCTAGTTTGAGTAGATTCTTAAATGTAAGCAAAAATTAAGGGAAGACAGTTATCCAACCAACCTCTGTCCAAAACTCCATTGTTGTTTGAAGCACAATTATAAAATGGACACTGGGGTCTTGCACTGTCTTAATTTCTGCATGTAAGCTCACATTTAGGTGAGCTTGAACAGGATGAATGGTTTGGCAATAAGAAGGCTTAAATGATTTTAAAAAACCCACTATGAAAGCTAAAAATAAATCTTTAATCAATGTTGCTTTATCTTTTATTCCTCATTGTTTTTGTACCTGTGGTATCATCCTACTAAAAATGCAAAAATCTGAAGAAACACATTCTGATAAGAAGAAGATGAAAATAAAGAAGATCCTAAGCAGGCTATATTCACACTAAGAATATTAAATGGTCAAATAGTCAGTTCAGTCAGTTCAGTCGCTCAGTTGTGTCTGACTCTTTGCGACCCCATGAATCGCAGCACGCCAGGCCTCCCTGTCCATCACCAAATCCCGGAGTTCACTCAAACTCACGTCCATTGAGTCAGTGATGCCATCTAGCCATCTCATCCTCTGTCATCCCATTCTCCTCCTGCCCCCAATCCCTCCCAGCATCAGAGTCTTTTCCAATGAGTCAACTCTTCGCATGAGGTGGCCAAAGTACTGGAGCTTCAGTTTTAGCATCATTCCTTCCAATGAAACCCCAGGGCTGATCTCCTTCAGAATGGACTGGTTGGATCTCCCTGCAGTCCAAGGGACTCTCAAGAGTCTTCTCCAACACCACACTTCAAAACCATCAATTCTTCGGCGCTCAGCTTTCTTCACAGTCCAACTCTCACATCCATACATGACCACTGGAAAAACCATAGCCTTGACTAGACGGACCTTAGTCGGCAAAGTAATGTCTCTGCTTTTGAATATGCTATCGAGGTTGGTCATAACTTTTCTTCCAAGGAGTAAGCATCTTTTAATTTCGTGGCTGCAGTCACCATCTGCAGTGATTTTGGAGCCCAAAAAAATAAAGTCTGGCACTGTTTACATTGTTTCCCCATCTATTTCCCATGAAGTGATGGGACCAGATGCCATGATCTTCATTTTCTGAATGTTGAGCTTTAAGCCAACTTTTTCACTCTCCTCTTTCACTCTCATCAAGAGGCTTTTTAGTTCCTCTTCACTTTCTGCCATAAGGGTGGTGTCATCTGCATATCTGAGGTTATTGATATTCCTCCAGGCAATCTTGATTCCAGCTTGTGTTTCTTCTAGTCCACCGTTTCTCATGATGTACTCTGCATAGAAGTTAAATAAGCAGGGTGACAATATACAGCCTTGATGCACTCTTTTTCCTATTTGGAACCAGTCTGTTGTTCCATGTCCAGTTCTAACTGTTGCTTCCTGGCCTGCATACAGATTTCTCAAGAGGCAGGTCAGGTGGTCTGGTATTCCCATCTCTTTCAGAATTTTCCACAGTTTCTTGTGATCCACACAGTCAAAGGCTTTGGCATAGTCAAGAAAGCAGAAATAGATGTTTTTCTGGAACTCTCTTGCTTTTTCCATGATCCAGCAGATGTTGGCAATTGGATCTCTGGTTCCTCTGCCTTTTCTAAAACCAGCTTGAACATCAGGGAGTTCACGGTTCACGTATTGCTGAAGCCTGGCTTGGAGAATTTTGAGCATTACTTTACTAGCGTGTGAGATGAGCGCAATTGTGTGTTAGTTTGAGCATTCTTTGGCATTGCCTTTCTTTGGGATTGGAATGAAAACTGACCTTTTCCAGTCCTGTGGCCACTGCTGAGATTTCCAAATTTGCTGGCATATTGAGTGCAGCACTTTCACAGCATCATCTTTCAGGATTTGAATAATATGAAAAGGCAAAATGGTCAAATAAGCTCACCTCAAATATCTTTAGTGAGCACAGAACTATTGTTTAGATGTCATAACTCCTTAATAAAGAGATGCACCCAAGTAACTGGATGAGATTTTCTGAAAGTTCATAGAGCCATGTTTATATGTGCAGCAGACTTTCAGAGATGAACATGAGGTGGAACTGTGTTTCCTTAATAACAATTTATGCTTGGTGTCTTAGTGTCAAATACGAAGAATTTCTGGAATTAGGCGTATTCGCAAAATTTGACAATGTTCAGGTATACATGCCAGACTCAGAAGCAGAAAAAAGTTAATGAAATAATCTTAATATTTATTGATAAAGATGCCACTATTTTGTGCCTTTATGCTAGTCAGAGATAGACAGCCTCATGCTATTATTTTATTTTTGTTTATTTTTTCCTCATGCTATTATTTAAATGAGTTCCTTACTAGCAAACTAAAAGTACTTCCAAACTGTACCATTTTTAGATGTTCAGGATAAAAGGGATCTACTCTGATGCTTCAAAATTTATAATTATAAATATCTATATATTTACAGATATATATGTGTGTGTGTCAAGTTAACTTGGGAAAATGTCCCAAGAGGTGTTTTGTTTGTGTCTTTTTTTTGACAATAGATACAAAATGAAGTTAACTGAATGGTAATTTTCCTGCTCTCAGAAGTGTTTACAAACTTGACCTGACCATGATGCCCAGGTGTAGGGCTAGACAAGTTTATAGAGTGTATGGATGCAAATGTTTGGAAGAGAGTGTTGACAACGAGATGTTTAGAAAATACACCCAGGAGGATAGGTTTAGGTACTGAGATGGCTTAATCAGGAGGAGAGAAGAATAAGGAACTGTGATGCACCAAAGGACAGCAGAAGGCTCAGCAGTCAGCTGTTCTAGGGTGTGATGTCACAAGGATGGTAATTCCTTGCAGTTCATCCACTATCTTCTATGTAAATGTATGGCATGTTCTCCAGCTAGCTTTAAAAATAGAATTGTCAAAATCTTATGAGACAGAGAAAGCAGAGTCTGCCCTGGAGTTAAGGGATAAACCTACATGACATTTCAAGGTTCCCTTCCTATAGCAATATAAAACCACAGAATAAAATACCAGGATTAACTCAACAGACCTGGTTGCAACAAAAGCGTATTAAAATGCAGAAATATAATGCCATTCCTTACACAAACAATGGTTAGGCAAGCTATCTAATATTGCTCTAAGACTGTATGTAGTCAGCTGAAGCAAGATGGTATATGTAAATCTTTTTCATAAATCAAAGGATAAATTTACAAATTCTCAATATAAGCTGCTTCAAGAGGGGCTTCTCTGATAAAATCGAAAATTTCTCCTCCATATGTGCAGTTTCAAATGCTGTTAAGATTTATAGAAAATGTTCTAAAAGATAAACTTGGCATGTAAAAAACAGGCAGAGGAATCAGTAATGATAGAGCAAAACAATTCTAGAAAGCATCTTAATTTTCATATGGCTCATTTGCATCTGAAACACTGAGACTCCCTATCTCTCTGGTGCAAAAATGTGTATACATATTAAATTACTTTCCTCTTGAAAGAACTAAATGTTTGGAAGATGATCAAATTTTAACTGGAGGACTTGTTTTCTTCCATCAGGTGAGGGGGAGATGTGGCTTCCTGGTATGAGAGGCAACAGTTGATTCTAATAGCAGAACAAGACAAAAATAAGAAAGTAAATTGAAAACAATTCCTATTGGTACAGTTTGATTTCAAGGTGGTAAAACAAAAGGATACATACAGTACAGAGATGTCAAAAAACATCAGTTTAAAAAATTAAACAGAGTTACTTTTCCAAAAATTGTGGTTCTCTGATACTTGAAAATTAGTTTGTATTATTCATTCTAGGATACTCAGGGATGTACTATGATCCATTTCAATGAATTCATTTCTGAGTATCTGGTCAGGGTTTAAAAGAAAACTTCCCATCAGCTATTAAACAACAAGTGCAAGAGTCTACATTTTACTCATCTCAGATTTTTAACTTCAGATATTCATTTTAGGATATTGGCAGAACAGCAAAGATCTAAAATCTCTTTACTATCAACTTTAAACAATATTTAGGCTTAAGGAGATTGTTGGCCAATCACTCAGAGATACAGAAACTTTATTTTCTGATATGGTAAGATGTCTAAGAAAAACATGTGTGCTCAGAAAGAAAATCAAAATTTGGAAGACGTCTCTGTCTTTCTCTTGGCCTTGCTCTCTAGGGCCTTCTGGGGTGCCAGGCTGCCCTGGGCCTTCTCCATCTCCACCTGATGGAGGGAGATGGTTAGGCATGGTCTCGTGGGGGGTGCTCTGGAGGGGCTGACACACAAGATGGACAGGCTGCAGCTGGCTAGGACAGAGAACATGACATCATCTTTGTAAATGAAATTCTCTAGATGCATGCTGCTCTTGCTGTTTCTTTTCCTTCTGTTGTCCTGTGTCTTTGGGAAGCTTTCTGTAAAGTCCCTAATCAGTATCAGCTGAGTTACGAACTAGTAAAGAAAGAGTAGCACAGCTGTGAACTGGAGATGTCAAGGGACAGCAGCATCCCCACCCACCTGGGGGCCAGCGCAGTGGAAAGTGGCTCAGGGACCAAGAGGCAGGGTGGAGCCGTGCCCATCCCCTCTCCCAGGACAAAGGTTCAGGAGCTGGTGAGATGTTTTTGAGAGGACAGTGTTTTTACACACGATTCACATTGTATTTCAAATTTGAACAAACCCTAACTTTTTGGTCAAGTAAACTGCATTAGGCTTGAACTTGCAAACATGTAACTTGAACAGTTAAAGGGCCAGTGTAATAAAAATTTGGATTTTTATCCTGGATAAAGATTTGGGATACACAGACGTCATCTTAACATTTCATCTTACTGATCAGTTTGACCCTTCTCTCCCAAAAAAACTTCTATTTTAACTACTGAAAGAGACCACTTTCTTCTTTTATGGCAAAGATACTAATGGGAAGATAGGTGAACAGAAAAGTAGATCCGACATGGAGAATTAAGCAAACACAAAATGTGATGGTTGTCAGTTTTCTGAGAAATGGACACTTATCATCTTGACTTATCAATAAAATGTTTACCTACTTCCTGGGCTTCCCTGGTGACTCAGCTAGTAAAGAATCTGTCTGCAATGCAGGAGACCCGGGTTCAATCCCTGGGTCGGGAAGATCCCCAGGGGAAGGGAGTGGCCACCCACTATTTATTTCAATACTAGTTATTAAGTACCTTCGATGTGACAGATACTGTTTTAGGTGCTGGGGATGCAGGTGAGGGGGAAAAGAAATCTAAACCCAAAGAAACCTACTTCCATGGAGTTTATGTTTCCACTTCAAAGCTGTCTGAAAGCAAGTAAATGGTAGTTGCCTAATAAGCCATAGAATCAACATCTATCTTTATATTCACCATATTAGTCTATAATATTGGCACATTTTAGGACAGGATTTGGTTTTCAGATATCTGAGTTTCATCTTTTTGATCTGTCCAGAGCTTGTCTTTGGCTACCAGGAAAAGCCTAGGAAAGACAGACTAAGGTGCCTGCCATGGGTGAAAGAACAGAGAAGTCAAGTTTTTATTGTACACGTGGAGGTTACAGAAAGATACAAGGGTTCTTCCATAATGCCCATCAAACTCAGTTCAGCTGTAATCAGGGCTTAGCTGTATGACACTTCTGTGTTTTGGGTACATGACTTGGTGGGGAGGATATCCAATCAGTGTAACAAAAGAACTGTGCAATAACGTTAAGTATTCTTGGAATAAGATTTTGCGGCAATCTGGAAACTTTCAGTTTTATGGTTTTTATTGCATCAATCTCAATTTCTATTAGACAAGCAAACACAACTAAACCAGTGCAAAGAAAAGATCTTGGTGCCCGTCTAGTCTCACTTTGAGAGGTAAAGAAGGAAAATAGTCATTTTTATAGCACTTTAACTTTGGAACCGAGGTACCTGCTGACGCCTTCTGCTTCTTCCTTCGTTACGTGCTTTTCTTTTAATTTGGTCCTCTTGAAAAGAATCAAAGTAGGGGCTCTCTAGGAGTTGGGCACAGGTTAATCTGTCATCTGGATTCATCTTCAGACACTCCTTTGGAAGACGGGAAGAGGAAAGAAGATATTACAAAGAGGAGCCTATGCTGTTACTGTACCCTACAACTCTGAATAATAACTTGGAAGAGCAAACACAAGTTTAGAAAATCTTCACGTCTGTATAGTATCCAGAACTTGAAACTTGTTAGTAACTAGAACTGCTCTTCTTTTGCCCATTCAGAGTCTTGTGAGGGCAGACTTGATGCACAGGCAGCGTTTTGAAGGCGGTAAGTGTAAGTCGGGGGGGGGGGGCGCCACTTGTAAAGCAAAGTGTTTGCAGGACTTCACAGAATGTGGTGCCTAGCCCAGCTACATCAGCATCACCCGGAAATTGCTGGAAATACAAATTTCTACTCAAATCTACTGAATCAAATGCCCTAGGGGTAGGGCCAAGCAATCTGTGGGCTTTTTTGTTTTTTTTTTAATGTGTTTAACAAGCCAACAAAGTTGGGGAATTAGACTTCCAGGATAGGACCTGCGGAACGCTGGGTTAGAGCAGGTCAGAGCAGTGAGAGGTGGAAAGCAGGTGAGGTCCGGTGGAGCAGTGGTAAGGGCAATCTAAGAGTTCAGAGGCGTGGGGCCCTTGGCCTCAGGAGGACTCAGACTGAAGGAATCCAGTACGCTGGACAGAACCTGGGCAGTGGCCAGCACGAGCACAGAAGATGGTCTATACAGCTGACTCTAAGTCACTCTGATGGCTCTACTTCCTAGATCAGAAGAGATCAAACTGTGGTGTTCATCATAATTACCCAGGGAGAGGCTTAAAGATATAACTCCAAGGTCCTATTCATAGAGATCCTGCTTCTGTAAATCCGAGGTTATTTACTGGAATCTGTATTTTTAAATAGCTCATTCTGATGAGCAGTCATTCTGATGAGTGGTATGGAAGCCATTGCTATAAATATGACTTAATTGGTTGTTAAAGATAGATACTCATACTAGGATCTCCATCCCTGCCCCATTAAAGGCTTTCAGTATCCATGGTGAATGGAAGAGTCACACTTTCTAGCATGGTCTCAGCTGGTCAAGCAAGAATGGCAGACTGGTCATAGATGAGCTGCTTCTGCTTTTTTATTAGAACTTGTTCTTTGTTTGATCCTGGTACAAGGGCTATATTCAGTGTCCACATGGTTCTGATTTTGCCTGATCTTCTACTGATTTACGTATAAAACAATTTAGAATTTTAGTGAACCCAGTGTATCTATAAAAGGTTATCAGTTCAACATGTAATATTTTAAAATTAGTGAAATATTTTATATTCTTTTAAAAAGTAATTTTCATAGAAATATAGAACATCTCAATTCTAATCAGCCATAGTTCAATTGCTAAATAGTAACATGGCTAGTGGCCACCCTATTGGATAGCATAGCTCTTGATTTTCCAACTTAAAAGGAATACATTCATCCTCATAAATTTCCATAGTCTGAAATATTGGAAGGACTCTGATGCTGGGAGGGATTGGGGGCAGGAGGAGAAGGGGACGACAGAGGAAAGACGGCTGGATGGCATCACTGACTCGATGGAGGTGAGTCTGAGTGAACTCTGGGAGTTGGTGATGGACAGGGAGGCCTGTCGTGCTGCGATTCATGGGGTCACAAAGAGTCGGACATGACTGAGCGACTGAACTGAACTGTCAAATTTCCTAATGAATGCAAAAGAAGCATGGTGTTCATCACAGCTGTAATCATTCTCTTTCACCTTCTACCAATTTTAAAGGATATATTGGAAAGATTTAGTGTTTAAACCACTGATGTTCCTCTAATTGTAATTATTTTACAGTTCTTTAATAGTTTCAATGACCACATTTTTACATTGGCTTTATTTGACCTACTGTCCACCCATCCCAGAGTTACCAGCTTCAGTCATTATGATTTGCAGTCAATATGGTTATAATCGATTCTTAGGTACCTTCATGAAATTCAAAGCCACCGGATGAACATCTGAGAACTTTTCTTCTAGAGTTTCCTAAAAAACAGAGTAAAGCATTTCAACATTATGTAACAACAAAGTAACAGATATTTAAAATATATTAGTATTAAGAATACTTTGGAGAAAGCCCCTTAGTAGGTTACATAATTCCTTTCAAAGATTTTTTTAAATAGTATTTTTACATGATTTTACACTATAGTGTAAGAAAAAAAGCTGAAGTTATTTTCTTAATTTTACAATGTCTTGCAATTGGTGTTTAGTAAATGTTCATTCTAAATGTCCCCTTCAGTACCATAATATCTACTTATGCTACTACTACTACTAAGTCACTTCAGTCGTGTCCCACTCTGGGCGACCCCATAGACGGCAGCCCACCAGGCTCCCCGTCCCTGGGATTCTCCAGGCAAGAACACTGGAGTGGGTTGCCATTTCCTTCTCCAATGCATGAAAGTGAAGAGTGAAAGTGAAGTCGCTCAGTCGTGTCTGACCCTCAGCGACCCCATGGACTACAGCCTACTAGGCTCCTCCACCATGGGATTTTCCAGGCAAGAGTAGTGGAGTGGGGTGCCATTGCCTTCTCTGAATATCCACTTATAGGGCTCCCCAATCTACTTATAGGGGTGCTTTGAACATTAATGAAAATACACGGAACTGCATGTATAAGAGCACTACAGAAAGCAAAGGAATGATGAATGCAAAAGTCAAACAGTAAGCAAGGAAGAGAATGGGACTGAGGAAGAGAACATGGGGAGGGGGAAGCTTCCAAGTTAATGGCACCGTTCTCCTTCCTTAACTAGGCAGCAGGTACATGTGAATTTGTTGTTGCTTAGTCACTTTTTCTTTTGGCTGTGCTGGGTCTTCGTTGCTTTGCGAGGGCTTTCTCTAGTTGCAGCAAGTGGAGACTACTCTGTTGCAGTGCCCGGGTTCTCATAGCAGTGGCTTCTCTTATCGTGGAGCACGGGCTCAGGCACGCAGGCTCAGCAGTCGAGGCTCGTGGGCTCTAGAGTGCGGGCTCAGTTGTGGCACTCTGGCAGAGGCATGTGGCATCTCCCCAGACCAGGGATGGAACCCATGTCTCCTGCATTGGCATGAGGATTCTTATTCACTGCACCACCAGGGAACTAGTGTATTTTAGTCTTTAAACTAAACATGTTTTATGAATATTATTTTTAATTCAACCTCTATACTTGTAATTCAACATTTAACCTTTCATTATATGTGTTAAGAGTCTTAACAAGCATAATAAAAAAGAAGTCCAGTATATAAATCAAGGTATTATATGAACTAAATTTAAGATGAACAGGTGCTTAGAGAAGCCAGGACCATTTGAACCCAATGGTTCACAGGTGCCGTAAAGCATGACCTGGCTTAACAGATTCTCCCTTCCTCCACATCACTCTGTCTTCAACACATCACAAGCCTCCCGTGATGGTCCTTTCATTGTATAGGCAGAATAAAGCTGGGTAACTCAACATTCAAAAAACTAAGATCATAGCAACCAGCTCCATCACTTCATGGCAATAGATGGGAAAGAAAGTGGAAGCAGTGACAGTTTTATTTTCTTGGGCTCCAAAATCACTGCAGATGGTGACTGCAGCCACAAAATGAAAAGAAGCTTGCTCCCTGGAAGAAAAGCTTTGACAAACCTAGACAGCATATTAAAAAGCAGAGACATCACTTGGCCAACCAAGGTCCATACAGTCTATGGCTTTTCCAGTGGTCATGTACAGATGTGAGAGCTGGACCAGGAAGAAGGCTGAGTGCCAAAGAATTGATGGTTTCAAACTGTGGTGCTGGAGAAAACTCTTGAGAGTCCCTTGGATAGCAATGAGATCTAACTAGTCAATCCTAAAGGAAATCAGCCCTGACTATTCATTGGAAGAACTAATGTTGAAGATGAAGCTCCAATACTTTGGCCATCTGATGCAAAGAGCTGACTCACTGGAAAAGACTGAGGGCGGGAGGAGAAGGGGACAACAGAAGATGAGATGGTTGGATGGTATCATTGATGCAATGGACATGAGTTTGAGCAAACTCTGGGAGATGGTGAAGGACAGGGAAGCCCGACATCCTGCAGTCCATGGGACTGCAAAGAGTCGGACATGAAACTTAGCAACAACAACAGACCACATGGAGTTTTAAAGTTTATAGCCCAAACTCAGGTAACACAGATAAGAAATCAATGCCTAGAGAGAGTAAGGTTGGGTAGTCACTGACAGATTCCCAAAGAAAGGCAAAGGCCACAGCGAGGGTATAGAGGTGAACATTGGGGTTTGTAGTTTTGATTTCAATACAGTAAAGATCATTTTGTGTAATGACTTTCCATGTGAAAAGACATGTTGTAAAAAGATGCTTTGTATTGATTTGAGGTTTCAGAAGCTGATAAAAATAGAGAATGCATTTGTTTTTCAAAACAAATATAACTACAGTAAGTACTTTTTATGAGAAAATAATTATTTTATAATTATTTCAGGGAAAGGTATTTGAGTGTTTTGATTAAAAGGATCACCATATTTAGGAAGGAAATAAATATGCTTTCACTTTACATTTAAAATTAAATTAATCTTTGGATAGGCAAGAGAACTTTTAAAGCCATCTCCTAGCTCATTTTATGTAGTTTTTACATGGTTTATTCGACCTGTGTCAGTGTGTCATAAAGCGAATAGGAGTTCAAAGCACAAATATTAAAAGAGAAACAACCACTCCTTTAAAGAAAGTAGCAACACAAAGAGCTAAACACCAAAATCAAGTAATTTACCATCTCTTCTGGTTCAGGAATACTGATGCCATGGAAAAACTGGTTACTTTTAAAGATAGATTGATGTCTTGGGATTAGCTTTCCTGTAAAATACAAACCAGATAACACACGATTAATTTTAGTTAAAAACAGCATTATGCTTCAACAGTTAATTTCTGAGGTCCAGACGTAAAAGAAATACTGAGCCTGATCATTTCCTCTAGATTTGGGAGAAACTGGTCCCCGCAAAAACTATGCCTTCTCAGGTAAGATCAGTGCTGCCAACTCTCTTTGCCACATGTGGCTTGTACTGTTATTTGTGCATGCCTGCTCAGGTACTTTAGTCGTGTCTGACTTTCTGTGACGCTATGGACTGTAGCCCACTAGGCTCCTCTGTCCATGGGATTCTCCAGGCAAGAATACTGGAGTGGGTTGCCATTTCCTTCTCCAGGGGATCTTTCTGACCCAGGGATCGAACCCACATCTCCTGCACTGCAGGTGGCTTCCTTACCCAGTGAGCCACCCGGAAAGCCCCCGTCTGTCATTCAGTTGCCGTCAAAGGAGGAGGTAAGCAAGTGGTGTGGAGAGCTTTACACATATGATCTCCTTTAATTTTATAACTATCTCATGATGGTTGCATTTTTTTCATCTCTACTCTCCCAGTGAGAGAATGAGGCTCAGAGGTTTGATAACCTGTCTCAAGAAACAGTCATTAGATTGAATCTCATAGACCTGAGATTCAAACTCAGATCTGTCTCTAATAGCTGCCTAATGTAAATTTCTACAATCTTTATAGGAAACCAGTTAAACAGCATAAGCTTAAGGTGGGGCCTGTAGTGAAATGCTACTCCACATCCTCGGAGTTTGAAATTCTCCAGAAGAAGGTGTGGGGACCACACAGGGAACCAGGCAGCAGGGGTCCCCTTGCCCGGCAGCCATGCTGCCAGGAGCGCCTACGGGAAGCGATTACTAAACATGCATCTTGTGCATGGCCTGCCACTTCATTCACACCCAGGCTGAGGTGCAAGCTTGCAGCTCATCTCTTGGGTTCTGTTCTCTTCCAACCAGGTGGAAAGGGCAAGCGCTGAGGACACTGACGTGGGGTGAAAGCTCATGAGAGAGAGCGCTGGAGTCCATTCTCATTCTTCAATTATTAGTAACTAGTTGTACGACTTCAGGTCACTCATGCAAGCTCCTAGAGCCTCAGTTTCCTCATTTGTGAAAACAGGCATAGTGAAAAATGTTATAATGTTCTTAATGGATTTTTATTAAGACTGAAAGAGATGGTATGTGTGAGAGCAATTTGTCAATCTTACCTATAGAGGAGTGGAGTTGAAAGCTGCAATAGAGGCTGTATAGCCTGCAAGACCTAAAATATTTACCATTTGGCCCTGTATAGAAAAAGTTTGCTGATCCCTGTGCTAGAGGAAAGAGGGGAAAAAAGCAAAAACTGCATTTGATTAAGCGTCTTCAGAGTAAGCTCTATGCAGCTGACTCACACCCTTAGCCCCATCTTAGCCTGATAAGGAAAGTAAATGTATAGTTTATTCCACAGCTAATTGACTTGACTTGGAAAGGCATCTGAAAACTCCTCACTGAGAGGAGTTAGGGCTCCACACGTTGAGAAAAGGGTTGGGCTTTGGCTACGATCCAGAACCACCGCCCTCAGTAGCACTTTGGAGACAACAGAAAGCTCCTGTTCATTATAATGACATACTACTACCACAAGTTAGCAACTCTGTAAGCCATAAAGTATAACTTATACCCAGTGTTCTGATTATCAGATAAAGTTGGTCCACATCTGATTTTCCAGGCCAGAGTGGCTGGCCTGTCAGCAGCTCTGCAAAAACGCAACCAGTAGCCCATATGTCGACTGAAGAACATACTGGGTATCCCCCACAAGAAGTTCAGGAGCTCGGTACCATCTTGTAGCGACATAGTCAGTGTAGGCATCTCCTGGAACTGCAAATGCATCAAGAGCAGGTCAGGCTCTCTGAATAGATCAGTGTCAATAATTCTCAGAAGCCACGCTTCTCCTAACAGTTCATGCAGAGACACACTAACCCAGGGAACTGTTACACTGTGTACTCAGAGAGTAAATTCACCTTCCATACTATTAATATAAAATAGACAAGCAACAAGGATACACTGTTGGAGATTATAACCATTACCTTGTAATAAGCTATCAATATAATGGAGTATAATCTGTAGAAACACTGAATCACTATACTGTACACCTGAAATTAACATAATACTATAAATCAACTAAACTTCATTTAAAAAAAATTCAACTTCCAACGGTACCTTAGCTATTTAACATCTATGTAATTCCAAAGAGAGAGGTCCAGGGTGCGAACATAGGGAGAATTTCTGTAGTGCGGCTTTGAGAATAAACCAGCTTCCCAGTGCACTCTCAGGTCGCCTGTGTTGGGGTCCTGTCAACAAACTGACTATGTGCACTCCCACCTTGCAGTGTGTCTGCTGTTAATACATGCTTCCGCCTGCTGCAGAGTTTTAGATTCAGGGGGAGATCGTTACCTGTCCCCCCTTTCCTTTGGTTCCTCTCTCTCTGGGATGGCTTCCTTGTTTCTCAGCACTGTCTCTGAATCCTCTCTGTAATTTACAGTTTACTCTCCCAGTCTCATCAGCTCCATGAAGATTTTCCCAACCACTCTAGACCACTCTAGAGTATCTCCCTCCAGGGAACCATCTGCCTCTTCACTTTAGTACTTTATTGCCAATCATCTTGTGTTAGTCTTTTGTTTCTTTTACTTCGGATTGTAAGTGCATGAAGACTAGAAATGCATCTTTTAGTTCTCTTCCTTACCTATGGGCACAGCACATAAATGTGGCAACCGATCAACTATAGTTGATTGGATGGAGCTGAAGTACGAACTAATGTATGACCAAAATATTAAAGTGAAATTTCCCTTTCTGAAAAATAACACTATAACAATTAGCATAATTCAATATCTAAAGTAAGAATTTAAACTATATCATTTCATAAGGTGAGGTGAAGTCACTCAGTCGTGTCCGACTCTTTGCGACCCCGTGGACTGTAACCTACTAGGCTTCTCTGTCCATGGGATTCTCCAGGCAAGAATACTGGAGTGGATTGCCATTTCCTTCTCCAGGGGATCTTCCCAACCCAGGGATCGAATCCAGGTCTCCTGCATTGGAGGCAGACGCTTTAACCTCTGAGCCTTAGCTTTCCCTATATAATTTCATTTCATAATCATCTGTATTATATAACTTAGTAAAAAACTTGCTACTTACTCAGAATTCGTGCAAACCCAAAGTCACAGATCTTGATTATTCCTTGCTTAGTTATTAGAATATTTTCAGGTTTTACATCTCTGTGAATACACTGTAAGAAAATATTTAATTATTTCCCTGAGTCATCAAAACAACAAAGCATAATAAACATTAACTATTAGTTTCAATGATAAACACAGCCTGTGAGATAAACACAAATATGGTTTTCCTTTTTTCCTACAACCTTAAATTGGCAATTTTTCATTTGGAAATCTTGTCATAACAAAAAAAAGTTGCTATACTAGGGAAAAGAATTATTGGATGGGAAAACTGAAAAAAAATTTTTTGAGAAGGGAGTATCATATAATTATTTCTTCCACTTTTTACTGAGCCCTATTTGAATAGTAAGAGGTAGAACCCTGAATGAAACAACGAAGTCCTACTGTATAGCACAGAAAACTATAGTCACTATCCTATGATAAACCATAATGGGAAAAAATATTAAAAAAAATAATACATATGTATATGTGTAACTGAATCCCTTTGCTATACAGCAGTAATTAACACATTATAAATAAACTATACTTTAATTTAAAAAAATCCCCAAAACCCTGAATGAGATTACACCCAGAGTGCCTCTAATAAGAACAGCTGCCACCTAAGAATTACATTCACGTTGCATAAATGTTATGGATTTGAGAAACTGGAAAAACATTCAAATGACAACAAAAGAAAATGCATCAGAGTGACCATCTTCTTTATCATCTGGTCAGGATGTGTGAAAGGGAGCTGAGTTAATTACTCCAAGAGGACAACAGACCATAGCTGTCCTAGGCCAGCTGGAACCTGTGGCCACCTATTAACAAGAGACACCAAAGATTCAGCCTCAGGAGATGAGTATCCTCAACAGTGAGCTAATCTGGAACCATGAACAGCTTTCTTGAGATGTGACCTCATGATGAAGTTGCTCCTGGGAGACCAGGTCGCCGCTGGGAGGCATTCTCCCCTTAGAGTCCTCTCTGGTGGAGAATTTGCAATTTGCCGCATCATCCCAGGACCCTCAGTGAAGCGAATGCTCCATTCTGGATGTGAGAGGGCTAAGCTGGGGACGTGCATGACGGTGGGCTGAGTGAACCCTACCCACCGTTATTCCAGAAATGGCTATTGCACGCTGTGGATGCCCCAGGAGAAGACAGCTCAGGCCCTCGTCTTCAGAACTTTAGCTTTCCAGGTTATTCTCCCTCCAAACAAGCCAAAGGTTAAACATGATCTTGCTCTTCTTCTACAACTCAGCCCTCACACGGAGCTTTGGACTTTTCAGGGCTCTTCCACATGAATTAGAGCATCCTTGCAATGATCCTGTGCTGGCAGGTGGCAACCGCTGGGCTCCTGATTAAGAACTACAACAGTCAGCTCCCTCTGCCTGACTTCTCTGTTGTGATGTCAGTCCCTTTAAGTATTCCTTTCAAATTGATGATTTTGAAATTTTTATTTTTTTTTGCTTTTATAATAGCTATCTAAGAAGAGAAAATGTTGAATGCTAAATTCATTCTGGGTCATGGGAAAAAAAAAAACAAAATCCAGCACTCATACTACAAGCTTGTTTGTATTTAGTCTCAATTACTGTCAGCTGTTTCATCATTTGTATGGCCATCAGCTAGAAGAAACCTTTTAAGGCCTCTTAAAAGTCCTAGGCCTTAGATGGTATTTTTAAAGCGGCACAGTTTTGACATAAACCAACACATTTATGAAAATTGGATTAACACTGAGTCATATTCACCTATAATAGCTACTGATTTAATAAGAACAGGTTATGTCCTTCAGATGAGTCTGCAGCAAATTCTAAGTTTCTGGATTATGTGTGGTACCACCAGGTAAATGGACTTATACTGCTACCTGTCTAGTGGCCTACTGAAATACACAAATCTCTGTGAAATTTATAGCCACTCATTTTCCAACCAAAATACACAAAGGTAAATGAAGGACTGACAAGTCCCAAAGAAACAGAAAAAATCATTTAGTGTAGGTACAGGTAAGAGAAGCTACAAATAAAGAAGAATAGATGGAGTACTGAAGAAAGAAAAAGAGAGTAAAAATATTTGTAAGAAGCAGAGCATGGAGAACAGAAGATGCTTTGACATACAGCATTTACTTTCTCCAATGCAAAGCTGCACTCAATTGTAAACTCTGTAATGCCTCTTGCAATCAACTTATTTTCCACCAAACAACAAGAAACTTGTAAGTCAGGGGAATCAAAACATTTTGATAAACTTGAGTTTCATACACAGCTTTTAGCAAACATTGCTTAAACTAGGTTATGGTGGCTGATGCACAATCTCATTTTTACAGACTCACAAGCCAGTAGGAAGAGGTATTCATGGTATTTTAAACCTGATCCTTAATTTGAAGAACCATCTCCAGAAACTTCCCTGCCAGAAGCTGCCTTTTTACATAAGCCTGAATGGACATCTGAGAAGGTTGTTCTTTGAGCCTCTGACACTCATAATCAGAGAGGAGAGAGAAACCTCCTTGACGACTAGGACACTGACATCAACAAGACGATAATGGATGTTATAGCCAGACACACTCACATTTTGGAGGTCACTGTAATTTTGCCATTTTGATATGGAGGTTTTTTTTTTTTTTTTGCCACATGCATGGCTTGTGGGATCCTAGTTCACCAACCAGGGATTCAACTGGGGACCACGGCAGTGAAACACTGAATTCTAAACATTGGACTGCCAGGAAATTCCCAGACATGTGTACTCGAATCTCTTGGAGATCTTGTTAAATATGCAGATTCTGACTCAGTAGATCTGGAATGAGCCTGAGACTCTGAATTTCTAATGAGCTCTCAGGAGACCTTCACCAACCACACTCTGAGTAGCAAGGCCGTAATCCATGACCTTGGCTGGGATCACTGCTTGTGGAGATAAAAGAAGTCATGGTTACCACTGTGAATCTTCAGCAACACCATGCCTGGGACTGCCTTTCCTATTTGAGAGTATCATGAAGGTTCCTTTAAAATAAGGAGGGTATAAAGGTTTTAGATGTAGTATTGTAACAGCTTATATATGGTTTATATTTTTTTCCTTTGCATGTGTTACAGCTAATAGGTTTATTTTAAAAAGATACACAAAGGCTTACCATAGTGTAAGAAAAATGGGGTAACCAGAGTTCAGAACTAATATTCTTGTCAGAGAAATAAAGTTTGTCTGAAAAATTATCCATTTTTAATAAAGGTCATGGGTTATAAGTGGGAGGTTTTCAATATTTTAAAGTTTAAGGTACAGAACATGTTGTTCCAAGCAGAGGAATGGTGGCAATTCACAGAGCTACAATAACATTTGGGTTCAGTCTAAACAGTAAGTCATAATCAGGTAGGTAAGGTGATTGATGGACTCATTCATTCATACATTCATCTAGTTACTCCATAAATGTTTCCTGAGCACCTTTTATATAAAAAGATCCAGACGGGCATTAAAGAGATACATACAAAGATAAATCAGCCACAGAGACTGCATTTAAGCTTGTAATCTGATTATACAGGGCTAATACACAAATCATTATGGTAAATAGAATATTTTAAAAATCATTTTAATTACCCATAAAACTCCAGCAGCAAACTTAGGTGAACTTGAATACCTCTCAGAGCATGGTGGAAAGCAACAAAGATGTGGATTCAATTCTGCATCATCTTCAGTAATTATTTGAAAGCACAATTTGCATCATGAAAATATGTATCTTGTGAGCAATATGTCTCTATATTCTATACACTTTATCAATAAAAAGTCAAAGCTTCTAACTTACCCTAACAACAACAAATACTTCACTTTCTTTTTTTAAATGGTTTTCTTTAGTTTTGGCTGTACTGGGTCTTCGTTCCTGGGCTTTTCTCTAGTTGTGGTGAGCAGGGCCTGCTCTCTAGCTGCAGGGTGCGGGCTTATCATTGTGGCGGCTTCTCTTGTCGGGGAGCATAGGCTCTAGGGCTCGTGGGCTCAGTAGCTGCGGCTCCTGGCTTTAGAGCACAGGCTCAATAGTTATGGCACATGGGCTTAGTTGCTCCTTGGCATGGGGGATCTTCCCAGATCAGAGATCAAACCCATGTCTTCTGCACCGGCAGGTAGATTCTTTAACCACTGAGCCACCAGAGAAGCCCTTTGCTGACTTTCTTCTTAACACTAAGGGAAGCTTTCCTTGCTGCTGCTGCTACTAAGTCGCTTCAGTCCTGTATGACTCTGTGTGACCCCAGAGACGGCAGCCCACCAGACTCCCTCGTCCCTGGGATTCTCCAGGCAAGAACATTGGAGAGGGTTGCCATTTCCTTCTCCAATGCATGAAAGTGAACAGTGAAAGTGAAGTCGCTCAGTCGTGTCCGACTCTTAGCGACCACATGGACTGTAGCCTACCAGGCCCCTCCATCCATGGGATTCTCCAGGCAAGAGTACTGGAGTGGGGTGCCACTGCCTTCTCTGGAAGCTTTCCTTAAGTACTGAAAATTAGTTGCATGATTGTGTACTGTTTTTCAGCAATCCTAGATTACTAGGATAGATATTCTGCTCTTGGCATCAAAACTGACCATATGGTAGTCTGTATCCTTGCCTCAACACTGCCTCTATGTAGGCATCAACTCAAAAGTTTATCTTTTTAAAAAAATATATCATTATATAAGCAAAAGCACCCAAGAGCTTACTTAAAGAAGCCCCCACTGGCCTAAGATGGGACAACCTGAGTATCAGAGAGAACAATAATTGCAAAGATTGAAATTCATTATATACATAAAATCATAATGATGCCCTACACCTCCCCTGAACCCTTCACTCCTGGAGGTTGCCTGGAGACACTCTTGGAGATAGCAGTTCATCACTGAGTACTGACATCTACAAGGAATAATCACATATTTATCTTACTGTACTTTATAGTAACCAGAGTGCATGGTAAATTCTTCTCCATAGAATTCCAATTAATAAATGCAGAAGGAATATTAGAATTGGAAAATTGCCACCTTTTAACCTTAATGAAATATTGGAGAGAGGTAATAATGATCTCT
This sequence comes from Aepyceros melampus, assembly GCA_006408695.1. NCBI lineage: Eukaryota > Metazoa > Chordata > Mammalia > Artiodactyla > Bovidae > Aepyceros > Aepyceros melampus. The sequence continues at coordinate 101,705 of SJXQ01002671.1, forward strand.
AAACGCTAAAACTAAAAAAAGATTGACAGCGAAAGTGCTAAAGAAGGGGATCAAGTGAACATCTCTTGAACCTACTAATCTATTTTAAGACAATCAAAAGTGGGAAAGACGGCCAGACATTATATATGCCTCAGGTTGCTGACACAATAAGAAGTGTACAGTATTATATGTGAAGGCTTCCTGTCTAAAAAGACTGAACCTGAGTGTGACTAGCCTCTAGATATAAACACCAATTTACAGTAAACACAGGCAAAAGAACAAGTTAAATAACACATTGGAAGCAACCAGCCAAAAGGATTTCCATAACACAGGAGAAGTCAAAGCATGGTTCTAAGACTGGAAGCTTCAGTATCAATTGGTAAATTGTTAGAATTGCAAATTCTCAGCTTTTATCCCAGACCTACGGCATCAGAAATTCTGGAGGTGGGCCCAGCAAAATGTGTCTTGACAAGAACTCCAGGTGATTCTGATGCATGCTCAAGTTTGACTCCCATGGCTCTGAAAAATTAATGATGGTAAAAAGAAAAAAAAAAAAGATAGGGGAAAGGAGATCTTTACAATATAAAAGACTTAAGAGACATTAAAAAGAAAAGAAAATCAAGTGCCATGGAGGGTTACATTACTGATATTCTGAAAACTTATTTTAACCCAATTTAAAAATAATCATAGTACTGATTATTTAAAAATAATCATTAGTACTGGGGCAAAAGGAAACTTTTAAGTTCATACAACTTTTAATTCATAAGGAATGAATAATTTGATTCTTATAGAAATTGGAAAAAAGCCATGAATAATGCATTACTTTTCCTTGTGTTCTGTAACTTTCTTTTGTTTTGCTCTTCTGGTTCTTATTCTCCTTCCATCATTAGCTCTTCAAATAGACCCCTGAGCCATTTAGGAGAGAAGAGTCATCAGGAAGAAATTAGCAAATACATTAGGAAGTGTTACTTACGTTGTGTTTATGACAGAAATTGAGAGCTTGAAGTGTTTGCCATAACACACTTTTGATCACTCCATCAGCAACTCTGGGGAAAAAAATAAAAAAGGAAATGAAAACTCCTAAGATGTGTTTTCAGGAGCAGAACTGGGAATAGAAATGGAATGGGCGGGGCTTGTCACAGCCAGTGGATGCAGTACAAAGGGAATCTTGGAAACGTTCTTTTAAAAAAATGTTTTAACGAAAATTGCTTTACTACTTTTTTCATTATAGCTATGTAACTTTTCTTTTTAACTTGAAATTTTTAATGCTTATCATGAAAATTCAAATAATATAGAAAAGTAAAGAAATAAAACATGTTCATTCAAATCTTGCTAGCCCAAAATAATTGCTGTAACTTCAGTTATTCTCCCTTTGGAAATTCCTGGTTCTCTTCCTCCCTCTGCATTTACTTTTTTACTTTAATATTAAGCAAATGCATTCATAAAGTTTGATACTTTTAAAGTTAAAAAAATATCCATGAAGAATTCTCTCATATCTGCCTAGCCAATCATTTCATCCTTGGCAAATTCCCCTGCCTCTTTCAGAAACATTGTATGCATTGACGTACAGATACATATATACAGAATATGTATACATCTATTTCAGTGACCAAGTTCAGTTCAGTTCAGTCGCGCAGTCGTGTCCGACTCTTTGCGACCCCATGAATCGCAGTACGCCAGGCCTCCCTGTCCATCACCAACTCCCGGAGTTCACTCAGACTCACGTCCATTGAGTCTGTGATGCCATCCAGCCATCTCATCCTCGGTCGTCCCTTCTCCTCCTGCCCCCAATCCCTCCCAGCATCAGGGTCTTTTCCAATGAGTCAACTCTTCGCATGAGGTGCCCAAAGTACTGGAGCTTCAGTTTTAGCATCATTCCTTCCAAAGAAATCCCAGGGTTGATCTCCTTCAGAATGGACTGGTTGGATCTCCTTGCAGTCCAAGGGACTCTCAAGAGTCTTCTCCAACACCACAGTTCAAAAGCATCAATTCTTCGGCGCTCAGCCTTCTTCACAGTCCAACTCTCACATCCATACATGACCACAGGAAAAACCATAGCCTTGACTAGACGGACCTTAGTCGGCAAAGTAATGTCTCTGCTTTTGAATATACTATCTAGGTTGGTCATAACTTTTCTTCCAAGGAGTAAGCGCCTTTTAATTTCATGGCTGCAGTCACCATCTGCAGTGATTTTGGAGCCCAAAAAAACAAAGTCTGACACTGTTTCTACTGTTTCCCCATCTATTTCCCATGAAGTGATGGGGCCAGATGCCATGATCTTCGTTTTCTGAATGTTGAGCTTTAAGCCAACTTTTCCACTCTCCTCTTTCACTTTCAACAAGAGGCTTTTTAGTTCCTCCTCACTTTCTGCCATAAGGGTGACCAAAGATCTCATTATATAGATGTATCATAATTTAGTAAGTCCTCATTGACAAGCAATTAGGTTTGATCCAAGTTTCATTTCTAGAAACAATGCTTCAGTGAATATCCTATCATCTATCCATGGCAGTTCTGCAATAATCTTTTTAAGGTAAGTTCTAGAAGTGGGATTTCTGGGATCTATGGGAGGCACATGATATCTTTCAATCCTGCAGGTATGAACTTCAGGTAGCACTGAGACATGGTTTTGCAGGAAAAAAGGCATCTGTGAAGAGTGACCTTCAATTCATCGAATTCATGTTGGTGGTAAACACTCAAGCATATGCAAGAGTTGTTTCTATAACTGTTACTTACACCTGGTAAGATGCAGCTCCAATACTTTGGCTACCAGATTCGAAGAGCCGACTCATTGGAAAGACCCCAATGCTGGGAAAGATGGAGGGCAAGAGGAGAAGGGGATTGTAGGGGATGAGATGGCTGAATGGCATCATTGACTCAATGGACCTAAATCTGAGCCAACTCCAGGAGGTGGTGAAGGACAGGGAAGCCTGGCATGCTGCAGTCCACAGGGTCTTCAAGAGTCAGACATATAGTAACTGAACAACCACAGCACTTACAGCTGGTAAGCAGGCAGGCACACAACCAGGGAGGCCAGGGAGAAGCAAGAGCCCAGGACAATGGGAGTCTGGGAGTTGCTTGCCTCTGCAGATTTCCTGTGTGGCAAATACTGGGGAGTATTTTCCACTTGGGGATCTGGGCAACGTGTATTCTGAGAGTACTTAGTCTATTTTGTGTAACCATTTCTATAAATTGCAGCAATTACATTCCCTCTAACTTTTCTATTGATGCCCTGTTTCAGGGCATTTCACAGGAAGAGTCACAGCTTCGGTTCAAAACAGAATCCTTAGTGAGCACAGATTCCAGGAAGGCAGATTCCATTTCAGGCAAAACAACATTTATACAAAATAACAACTCCAAACAAATACCACAGATCTTACAAAGATAGTTATCAAAGAGAATACAGATTCACACAGAGCTCATTCCAGAAACACAGAGTGCTGTAACATTATTCAGCCACACTCAGCAATTTTTCAAAGCATTTTGTGAAATAAAACTTTCCATAGAAACCAACTAATACTCAATGCTTCGTATACTGTGGGTGAATGACAAACATATAATGGAAGAATTGATAATCATGAAGGCCTGAAAGCAAAAACTAGACATCCTGGGACTTCCCTGGTGGTCCAGCATGCTTCCACTGCAAAGGGCAGTTCCATCCCTGGTCAAGGAACTAAGATCCTACATGCAGCGAGGCATGGCCAATAACTAATCCTGATGCTGGAGAAGACTGAGGGCAGGAGGAGAAGGGGGCGACAGAGGACGAGATGGTTGGATGGCATCATCGACTCAATGGGCATGAATTTGAGCAAACTTTGGGGATGGTGAAGGACAAAGGATGGCACCTGGTGTGCTTCAGTCTATGGGGGTCGCAAAGAACTGAACAACAACAACAAAACTAATTAACTGTTTAAAAAAAACCAAGATATCCTGGTTCAAAACCAAAGGTGTTAGGGAGGGTGGCAGGGTCGGGGAATTCAGAATGGGTCACCCAGAGGCTGCTCTCTCAGCCAATCAGGGGAATCCTGGCACTGACATCAGAGCTCATTATCTTTTAGTTTTATATATAACTTGATGGGAAAACAATTTCATTATCAGTGCCCAAGATGAATCAAGCCCTTCTCTGTAAACCTTTGTTATCCTAGAATAAAATCCAACCTTTATTGGGGCCTACCAGTCTCTTCATGATTTCACTTCTGTTAACCCCTTTCCCCTACCTTTATCTCCTAGCACATTCTCACTGACCTCCGCTCTGGCCCTCAACAGACTGTCAAAGCTTTGTGTTTACCCCCCTCACCAGGAATTCTCTAGCTCCTCAGTGAGTTTTCTCCTCCAAAGCCTTGTAACTCTGCAAGGGCTTTCTTTATCATGTCCTTTACTGTAGCTCCAGGGCCTCGAACTGTAATTGGTACCCAATAGGTCCTCAACTAAGCTTCCTTCGCTGGGACTCTCAGAGACTGTATAAACTCACACCCTGTAATAAATCCCTTTTTTGCTTAAACTAGCTAGAGTGAATTCTGTTGTTGACTCTTGATCAGTGCAGAATAGGACACCAGAATTGGGGACGAGAAGCAAAGTCAAGGCCTTGGGAAGGCAGGCTGTCTGACTGGTTGGGTCTGAAGGCCAGGGGATCTAATTACCATCAGTGGCTGTAACACTAGGTGAATGGATACCCAGTGATGAACCAATTGAATACATAATCACGTGTGGTCATCTGTAATAAAGTGCCTGTTCAGGGCAGGGTTTTGCTGGACTGAAAGTGATCAAACAAAATGGGCACACATAGGAAAGTAATAAAAGTGGGGGTGGGCTGGTTGCTTCTCACTTCACTGGAAAAATGGAGAAAACGGAAGGATAGCTTTAAGTAAGGCTTTGATGTTTTGGTTCGAGGCACAGTTAGGAGACCAGAAGTTTCAATCTTTGCCCTTATTTCTTGTGTTTTTAAGACTCGCTCCACTGACCACTGGGATTATTCCAGAAGTGACTGAAAAATTGGACACTGAGAATAGTCCTGCTGGGTGCTAAATGACAAAACAGACTGAATTTATGTGAACTTAATTAATTTCTCAGTTAACTAACTGAGACATACACTTTGAGAAATGAAACGCGACACTTGGGAGTATTCACGGAACTAAGAGCGTCCCAACCTCTTGCCAAGTATCCCTTCTTTTTCACTTATTTACTTTTTGGCCACACCTCATGGCACATGGGCTCTTAGTTCCCTGACTAGGGATCAAACCTGTTGCAGTGGAAGCGTGGAGTCTAAACCACTGGACCTCTAGGGAAGTCCCAAATGTTTCTTCTTGCATGAAGTAGCCCCCAAACTTGTATGGAGACTGGTCTTGGCTTGTGGAGGGCCCCCTCATGATCTCACTAGAGGCAGCTGTATAGCATGGGTGCTGTCAAATCTCCTCAAGGCTCCTTTCCCTGCCACCCGTCAATGTCTCCAAACTTTGACTAAAGTCAAATCTCAGCATGTTCCAAAGGGCCTATTACAAAGTCAAAGAGAAGAAAAGAAGATTTGCACAGCGGAAGAACTATAAAATGTTGCTAATCTAAACTACCGCACAATTGCACTCATCTCACATGCTAGGAAAGTAATGCTCAAAATTCTCCAAGCCAGGCTTCAGCAATATGTGAACCGTGAACTTCCAGATGTTCAAGCTGGTTTTAGAAAAGGCAGAGGAACCAGAGATCAAATTGCCAACATTCACTGGATCATGGAAAAAGCAAGAAGAGTTCCAGAAAAACATCTATTTCTGCTTTATTGACTATGCCAAAGCCTTTGACTGTGTGGATCACAATAAACTGTGGAAAATTCTGAAAAAGATGGGAATCCCAGACCACCTGACCTGCCTCTTGAGAACCTATATGCAGGTCAGGAAGCAACAGTTAGAACTGGACATGGAACAACAGACTGGTTCCAAATAGGAAAAAGGGTACGTCAAGGCTGCATATTGTCACCCTGCTTCTTTAACTTATACGCAGAATACATCATGAGAAAGGCTGGGCTGGAAGAAGCACAAGCTGGAATCAAGATTGCCGAGAGAAATATCAATAACCTCAGATATGCAGATGATATCACTTTTATGGCAGAAAGTGAAGAGGAACTAAAAAGCCTCTTGATGAAAGTGAAAGAGGAAAGTGAAAAAGTTGGCTTAAAGCTCAACATTTAGAAAACGAAGATCATGGCATCTGGTCTCATCACTTCATGGGAAATAGATGGGGAAACAGTGGAAACAGTGTCAGACTTTATTTGTTTGGGCTCCAAAATCACTGCAGATGGTGACTGCAGCCATGAAATTAAAAGACGCTTACTCCTTGGAAGGAAAGTTATGACCAACCTAGACAGCATATTCAAAAGCAGAGACATTACTTTGCCAACAAAGGTCCGTCTAGTCAAGGCTATGGTTTTTCCAGTGGTCATGTATGGATGTGAGAGTTGGACTGTGAAGAAAGCTGAGCGCTGAAGAATGGATGCTCTTGAACTGTGGTGTTGGAGAAGACTCTTGAGAGTCCCTTGGACTGCAAGGAGATCCAACCAATCCATTCTAAAGGAGATCAGTTCTGGGTGTTCTTTGGAAGGATTGATGCTAAAGCTGAAACTCCAGTACTTTGGCCACCTCATGCGAAGAGTTGACTCATTGGAAAAGACTCTTATGCTGTGAGGAATTGGGGGCAGGAGCAGAAGGGGACGACCGAGGATGAGACGGCTGGATGGCATCACTGACTTGATGGACGTGAGTTTGGGTGAACTCCGGGAGTTGGTGATGGACAGGGAGGCCTGGCGTGCTGCAGTTCATTGGGTCAAAAAGAGTCGGACATGACTGAGTGACTGAACTGAACTGAACTGAATCTATGCTGGAGAATGTTGTGGAAATGGATTCGTAAGTGTCGGACCAGAAAGGAGGAAACACGATGTTACACCGGGCTGATTGTGAACAGTTATGGGCACACTTACTATGGAGCCTGGCTCAATAAACTACTTGGAGCAGCTAGGAGAGGAGCTGATTGCTAAATTGGTTGATCAGAACCTGGGCTAGATGGGTGCCTGTGCCAAATGAAGTTGCAATGCTGGAAGTTCATTAGTAAAACGAAGAGGAAGAAATCCAGTTTTGGGGAGACAGGAGTGTTGGAGAGGATTTATCACATGCAACATGCTCATCTACTTCCCAGCTATGTCTCCCCAAAGTATTAATGGTAGCAGTAATTTATGAAAAGTGAGTCGCTTAGTCGTGTCCGACTGTTTGCCACCCCATAGACAATACAGTCCATGGAATTCTCCAGGCCAGAATACTGGAGTGGGTAGCCTTTCCCTTCTCCAGGCATCTTCCCAACCCAGGGATTGAACCCAGGTCTCCCACATTGCGGGCAGATTCTTTGCCAGCTGAGCTACAAGGGAAGCCCAAGAATACTGGAGTGGGTAGCCTATCCCTTCTCCAGCAAATCTTCCCAACCCAGGAATCAAACTGGGGTCTCCTGCACTGCAGGCCGATTCTTTACTAACTGAGCTACCAGGGAAGCCTGTGTTTGTTCCCAAATCTGCAGTATTGCTTTCAGTTTTCTGTTTGGTGCCAGACACTTCTACTAGGCTCCTCCTACCACAACTGCCTTCATTCCTTGGTTCAGAACCTACCGGTTCTTTTTCCATTTTCTAGGGTATCTATTTCCACTGTCCAGTTAGGAAATGGGGAAACAGCCCCAAGGATGGATTCATGGACCCGACAGGACTACCATGGGACGGATTCGGGTTACATTTCATTGGGGACTCTCAATAAGCTTCCCAGCCCCACAAAACTGCTGAACCACAGTAACTTTCAAAGTTACTGACGACTGGGTTTACTTCAGAGCATGATTCAGAGATTCCTGAGAGATGGGGTAGCTCTCTTTTCCCAGTACACAACTATCTGGTAAATATGTGGTCACAGACCACTCAGGGATAGGCTAAGAGAAAAAATTAAGTACATACACATGATGTCAACGTAGGGCTATTTCCAAGGATAGCTGCCTCCTTCACCAGGCCCTGGGTCTTGGCTATTATGGTGTGCGTGTACACTAGGTGACTTCAGAAGTGTCCAACTCTTTGCAACGCTACGAACCACAGCCCACCAAGCTCTTCTGTCCATGGGAGTCTCCAGGCAAGAATACTGGAGTGGGTTGCCATTTCCTTCCCCAGGGGAATCTTCCTGACCCAGGGATCAAACCTGTGTCTCTTGCATGTCCTGCACTGGGAGGCGGGTTCTTTACCACTGGGGCTTCCCTTCTGGCTCAGCTGGTAAAGAATGTGCCTGCAATGAGGGAGACCTAGGTTCAATCCCTGGGTTGGGAAGATCCCTTGGAGAAGGGAATGGCTGCCCATTCCAGTATTCTTGCCTGGGAAATGCCATGGACAGAGGAGCCTTGCAAGCTACAGTCCATGGAACTGCAGAGTCAGACAGGACAGAGAGACTTTCACTTCACTTTCTATACCACTAGTGCCAGCTGGGGCTATGAGGATGGCTGAGCCAAGCCTCTAGTTTATGTGGAGAAGAACCTTAGAGACCTGCCCATCTATCTTGTGGGGGAGAACCCATGGTCAGATTAGATCATTCTGATCACCACGCTGGCTCTATTATAGTAACTTCTGGAAGTGGAGTCCTCCTTCCTGGCCTCTGTCACCCAGGGACCCCACCATTCCTAGGAAGCCAGGAGGTCATTCCAGGGGAAGAATCCCCCCTGCTTCAGCACGCGGGATGTGCTGCTGCTGCTCTTCTGGCGAAAGCATTTCTCAGTGCTCATGATCCACTGCCACCCCTCCACCAACTCACACCCGTAGCTTTACAGGAAACTACCAACGATCCGTTTACTGAGAAGGAAATTAATTCTTTTATATGTCCATCACACCTGGGTAAAGCTGAACTTAAAAAATAGAAATTGAAACCCGATTTACAATGTACAAGAAGCGCTGTTGCCAGCCAGAAGTGGAGAGCAGTAGTGTTATAAGACCATTTATAATTAATTGTTCCCTTATCGATCTAATTCTTCATTAGGTTTTAAACTTCTTGATGGTAGGACTGTTCCACTATGTATAGTGCAATGACAGTGAAGGGAAATCTTTCCTGTTGGTAGGTGGTAACTTCTATCACATTACCAATTAACTTACTTACTGGACCTATTTTGAACAGAGAAGGATTTTAGAGAATGGGAATGTATTATTTCAAATTTAATCAGATGACACCAGTTGCAGTTGCTTTACATACATGTAGTTTCTTCCATATACCATCTTGAATCAGCGATAGGTATACGTATGTCCCCTCCCTCTTGAACCTCCCTCCCACCCCCTTTTTTCTATTTTATTTATTTTTAATTGGAGGATAATTGCTTTACAATATTGTGTTGGTACATGTAGTTTCTTTTTTTTTTTTATATGATGTTATACATGTTTCAGTGCCATTCTCCCAAATCATCCCACCCTCTCAACATGTAGTTTCTTAACTGCAGCAAATCAAACACAGTCTCAGGGCTTACTCTGCAGCTATTGATCTAACAAATGCTTTTCCTCTATTAAAAAAGTAGAGGAAACCAGATGCTTTCATTTGGCAGGGGAAGCAGTACATTTTCACCATCTTACTTCAGTGTTAAATTAGCTCTTCTTTGTGATATAATTTAATCCTCAAGTCTCTAGACAATCTCACTGTCTCACAGCTCATCCCAAACATCCATTACCTTGATCATCTTCTATCTACAGACCAGTTATTTCTTCAAACTGTGAATTTACCCTGATAAAACAATGAAGCTGAAGCTCCAATACTTTGGCCACCTGATACGAACAGCCAACTCACTGAAAAAGACCCTGATGCTGGGAAAGACTGAGGGCGGGAGGAGAAGGGGGCAACAGGATGAGACGGTTGGATGGCATCACTGACTATAAGAGTTTGTGCAAGCTCTGGGACAGGGAAGCCTGGCGTGCTGCGTCCACGGGGTTGCAAACAGTTGGATACAACTCAGCTACTGAACAAACAATGGTCCAACAGGCTTGGTATGTATGCTGTTTAGTTGTGTATCTCTGTTTGCCATTCATTGGGTTTATACTCTTTTGGATTTGTAGATTTTGGGAAGGGAGTGAAAGCAGACAAATATTTTAAATTAATCATAGTTATCTGGAAGTAGCCAGCATTTGATGGAAAGAGTGGTGTATCCTGCATTGTTCCTGTTTGCATTCCTTTATGTAGATCAAGTCTTAGGGCTGACCCAAAGCACGCTGGATACACTGGCACTGCTAAATACACTAGTAAAACACACTGTGCTGTGCTTAGCTGCTCAGTTGTGTCTGATTCTTTGTGACCCTGTGAACTGTAGCCTACCAGGCTCCTCTGTCCATGGGGATCCTCCAGGCAAGAGTACTGGAGTGGGTTACCATGCCCTCCTCACATTAAATACACCAAATACACTTTCCAAAGGAAAGCAGGGTAGTTCAGAGATCCTTGTGGTTGCTACATACATACAAGACAAATGAGTTACTCAAATATGCCTTGTTCTTTCTCACATCTGTGCATTCCACCAAGATCGCCCACCCAGCCAGTTCTTCCCCTTTTCACAGTCTCAGCCCAAATGCGTCCTTCTGTGCAGAAACTTCCTGATTCCCTGGGACCAACAGATGCTGGAGCTGTTCTTCTTAGGTATCCGAAGCACTGTTGGTAACTCAGTCTTCACTGTCATATGTAATGGCTAGTTTGAATATCAGTTTCTCCATTAGATTTTAAGCTTCTTGAGCACAGGATTGTGCCGTTATATCTTTCTAGCCTCTGCACTAGCAGAAGTGTTCAGTAAAATATTTCTGAAGTGAATGAATGAATCAAAGCATGCTGCACCCTAAGGAGGCTATTAGGATGAATTAGATATGAGTTCTGCACGCAAAGGAAGGGAGAGTATACACTTAAAAACCTGTAAGGTAGTAAGTGCCAAGTACCATAACAGGGATGAAAACAAAATTTCTGGATATTCAAAGGAGGGAAGCAATACCATTAAGAAAAAGGAATCTCAGAGATAGTCAGAATGCCTAGGATTTCACATTTTAGAGATAATGATACAGATAGGGAAAGAGGACAAAATTAGGAGGAACAGCATAAGCTAAGTCCTACAGGCAGTAGACTTCCTTCCTTTCACAGAAAGAAGAAAGAGATATTTATTCAGTTCAATTGAACTGGTACATCGATTTAATGTATTATAGATTTTATTTTCAGGGCCTTGAACAATGCATGATGTTAAGCATCCATGTCTAACTTTATGAAAATGTATGTTAATTTATAAATTAATTTATATTTCAATTAAACAACAAATCTGTCCTCTAAAGCCATTATACAAAACCCTATTTAGCTCAAAGTAAAGTTGAAATATGAATTAATTCATTCCCTTAACTGTTTTTTACATTATTAAGAACATTTTTTTTTTGGTTACACCTTGAGGCATGTGGGATCTCAGTTCCCCAGCCAGGGATGGAAGCAACACCCTTGAGGCATGTGGGATCTTAGTTCCCCAGCCAGGGATGGAGGCAACACCCTCTGCACTGGAAGCACAGGGTCTTAACCACAGGACCTCCAGGGGAGTCTCTAAAACTCATTTCTATTTTAAAAGTAAAATTAGAAAATTAGCAATGCCAAGGGAACATTTCATGCAAAGATGGGCACAATAATGGACAGAAATGTTGTGGACAGAAAAGATATTAAGAAGAGGTGGTAAGAATACACAGAACTATACAAAGAAGCTCTTAATGACCCAGATAACCATGATGGTGTGGTTATTCACCTAGAGCCAGATATCCTGGAGTGAAGTCAAGTGGGCCTTAGGAAGCATTATGACGAACAAAGCTAGTAGAGGTAAAAGAATTCCAGTTGAGCTATTCCAAATCCGAAAAGATGATGCTGTAAAAGTGCTGCACTCAGTATGCCAGCAAATGTGGACAACTCAGCAGTGGCCACAGGACTGGAAAAGGTCAGTTTTCTTTCTAATCCCAAAGAGGGCAATGCCAAAGAATGTTCAAACTACTGCACAACTGAACTCATTAAACATGCTAGCAATATAATGCTAAAATATACTTCAAGCTAGGCTTCAACAGTACATAAACCAAGAACTTCCAGATGTACCAGTTGTATTTAGAAAATGCAGAGGAACTAGAGATCAAATTGCCAACATCTACTAGATAATAGAGAGAGCAAGGGAATTCCAGAAAAACATCTACTCTGCTTTATTAACTACACTAAAGCCTTTGACTGTGTATATCACAACAAACTGTGGAAAATTCTTAAAGAGATGGGAATACCTGACCACCTTATCTGCCTCCTACAGAGCTTTTCATACAGAGAAATCTGTATGCAGGTCAAGAAGCAACAGTTAGAACTGGACATGGAACAACAGACTGGTTCAAAATTGGGAAGAGTACATCAAGGCTGTATATTATCACCCTGCTTATTTAACTTATATGCAGAGTACATCATAAGAAACACTGGAGTGGAAAAAGCACAGGCTGGAATCAAGATTGCCAGGAGAAATATCAATAACCTCAGATATGCAGATGATATCACTTTTATGGCAGAAAGTGAAGAGGAACTAAAAAGCCTCTTGATGAAAGTAAAAGAGGAAAGTGAAAAAGTTGGCTTAAAGCTCAATACTCAGAAAACTAAGATCATGGCATCTGGTGCCATCACTTCATGGCAAATAGAAGGGGGAACAGTGGAAACAGTGGCTGACTTTATTTTTCTGGGCTCCCAAATCACTGCAGATGGTGACTGCAGCCATGAAATTGAAAGACGCTTACTCCTTGGAAGGAAAGTTATGAGCAACCTAGACAGCATATTCAAAAGCAGAGACATTACTTTGCCAACAAAGGTCCGTCTAGTCAAGGCTATGGTTTTTCCAGTGGTCATGTATGGATGTGAGAGTTAGACTATAAAGAAAGCTGAGTGCAGAAAATTGATGGTTTGAACTGTGGTGGTGGAGAAGACTCTTGAGAGTCCCTTGGACTGCAAGGAGATCCAACTAGCCATCCTAAAGGAGATCAATCCTGGGTGTTCTTTGGAAGGACTGATGTTGAAGCCGAAACTCCAATACTTTGGCCACCTCATGCAAAGAGTTGACTCATTGGAAAAGACTCTGATGCTGGGAGGGATTGGGGGCAGGAGGAGAAGGGGATGACCGAGGATGAGATGGCTGGATGGCATCACTGACTCAATGGACATGGGTTTGGGTGAACTCCAGGAGTTGGTGATGGACAGGGAGGCCTAGCGTGCTGTGATTCATGGGGTCGCAAAGAGTCAGACACGACTGAGCGACTGAACTGAATCTTTCTAGAAATTTGATTTGCAAAATTTACATATGTAGGTATGACATGATATTAATTTTTCATCTGGCAAAGATTTACCCAATTTTCCACTTCTTTTTTAGTTTTGTGTACATACTTTTTGTCAAAGGAACTCTCTAAAACTATTATGACATTATTTGGCAGTTGAAGTTGCATTTCTTCTTCTTTAAAAAATTTCTTGGTTTAGTTGAACTTTCTCAAGTTAAAAACAAAATCTATGGCTGATTCATGTTGATCTGACAGAAAATAACAAAATCCTATAAAGCAATTATCATTCAATTGAAAAATAAATAAATTCACAAAGGGAAAAATAACAAAACATTGGCATTCTGATTAGATTTTTGTGCAACAAATAAATCAGGAAGGAAGCCAAAGTATAATAATGAATACTTCCATCCAGAAATATATGTTCATTTATTTTTTTAAATTAATTTTTATGTTTTAGTTTGTTTTGCTTTACAATACTGTATTATGTTCATTTAAATAAAATCCTTTGTGTATCTCTGTTTTGTAATTGTTTTGGGGCAGAGTTTTAACATTTCTTTTGTATCTTTATTCATAAACATTTTTGTTTTTGACATTTGAATGGGATCCTTTTCCATTAGATTTGCTAAAGTGCTGATTGATACAAAAGCTATTACTTTTTGTGTACAGAATTTAGAGTGCTGTACATACACACACATATATGTATATATACACACACAACATACATGTGAATATATATATATATACACACTGAATTCCATTTGTTTTAGTAACTCTAGGTAATTCTGTCAGACTACAATAATATCATGCAAATAATGGAGATTTTATCTTGTTTTCCAAAGTTTTAAATCCTGTTTGTTTTTCTTAGTACATTACACTGGCTAGAGTTCTCATGTTTTATTTCTCACTTTAATGATGGCTTCTCTAGTGTTTTATCATTGAATATAAAATTTGCGGTCAATTTGGAGAAGTTGTGTGTCTGTGTGTGTGTGTGTGTGTGTGTGTTTGTGTGTATAAAGAAAGTATTTTAGTTCTAGTTTGCTAAGGTTTTTTTCCACCAAATAATCAGGAGAAGATGCTGAATTTACCAACTGACTTTTCAAATTTTATCAAACATGTATTTTTTCTCCTTTAACTTCGGTGGATTATGTGAAAGAACTATGGTTCATTCCCTGAATTCGGACAATCCAACATATAACTTAGCTTTGAAATACATTGTAATTTATATTTGCAGTAGATTTGTCTATTAAATGCTATACATTATTACTCTATGTTAATATTACCTTTGGTTAATATTCATTTGCCTTTTGAGCACATCTTGAGATTGGAGAGAAGGAGCCAGCAGATGCAAACGAGCAGAAGGGGGCTCAGATCTGAAGTTTGCCATCGTTAATCCCACATTTCAATATTCTTGCCTTGAGAACCCCATGAACAGTATGAAAAGGCAAAAAGATAGGACACTGAAAGATTAATTCCTTAGGCTGGTAGGTGCCCAGTATACTACTGGAGATCAGTGGAGAAATAATTCCAGAAAGAATGAAGAGATGGAGCCAGAGCAAAAACAACACCCAGTTGTGGATGTGACTGGTGATGGAAGTAAAGTATGATGCTATAAAGAGCAATACTGCATAGGAACCTGGAATGTTAGGTCCATGAATCCAGGCAAATTGGAAGTGGCCAAACAGGAGGTGGCAAGAGTGAACATCGAGATTTTAGGAATCAGTGAACTAAAATGGACTGGATGGGTGAATTTAACTCAGATGACCATTATATCTACTACCGTGGGCAAGAATCCCTTAAAATAAATGGAGTAGCCATCACAGTCATCAAGAGTCTGAAATGCAGTAATTGGATGCAATCTCAAAAACGAGAGAATGATCTCTGTTCGTCTCCAAAGCAAACCATTCACTATCACGGTAATCCCAGTCTATGCCCCGACCAGTAATGCTGAGGAAGCTGAAGTTGAACGGTTCTATGAAGACCTACAAGACCATTTAGAACTACTCAAAAAAGATGTCCTTTTCATTATAGGGGACTGGAAGGCAAAAGTAGGAAGTCAAGAGCTACCTGGAGCAATAGGTGAATTTGGCCTTGGAGTACAGAGTGAAGCAGGCCAAAGGCTAACTGAGCTGTCAAGAGAAGGCAGCGGCCACAGCACACGCCCTCTCCCAACAACACGAGAGGAGACTCTACACTGGGCAGCACCGGAGGGTCAACACCAAAACCAGACTGACTGTATTCTTTGCAGCCAAAGATGGAGAAGCTCTATACAGTCAGCAAAAACAAGACCAGGAGCTGACTGTGGCTCAGATCATGAACTCCTCATTGCCAAATTCAGAGTTAAATTGAAAAAAGTAGGGAAAACCACTAGACCATTCAGATAGAACCTAAATCAAATCTCTTATGATTATACACTGGAAGTGACAAATAGAGTCAAGAGATTAGATCTGATAGATAGAGTGCCTGAAGAACTATGGATGGAGGTTTGTGACATTGTACAGGAGGCAGGGATCAAGACCATCCCCAAGAAAAAGAAATGCAAAAAGGCAAAATGGTTGTCTGATGAGGCCTTACAAATAGCTGAAAAAGAAGAGAAGCTAAAGGAAAAGGAGAAAAGGAAAGATATACCCATTTGAGTACAGAGTGCCAAAGAATAGCAAGGAGAAATAAAAAAGACTTCCTCAGTGATCAGTGCAAAGAAATAGAGGGAAACGATAGAATGGGAAAGACTAGAGATCTTTTCAGAAAATTAGAGATACCAAGGAACATTTCATGCAAAGATAGGCTCGATAAAGGACAGAAATGGTATGAACCTAATAGATGCATAAGATATTAAGAAGAAGTGACAAGAATACACAGAAGAACTATACAAAAAAGGTCTTAATGACCCACATAATCACAATGGTGTGATCACTCACCTAGAGCCAGACATCCTGGAATGTGAAGTCAAGTGGGCCTTAGGAAGCATCACTACGAGCAAAGCTAGTGGAGGTGATGGAACTCCAGCTGAGCTATTTCAAATCCTGAAAGATAATGCTGTGAAAGTGCTGCACTCAATATGCCAGCAAATTTGGAAAACTCAGCAGTGGCCACAGGACTAGAAAAGGTGTTTCCATTCCAATCTCAAAGGAAGGCAATGTGAAAGAATGTTCAAACTACCACACAACTGCACTCATCTCACATGCTAGTAAAGTTAATACTCAAAGTTCTCCAATCCAGGCTTCAGCAATATGTGAACTGTGAACTTCCAGACGTTCAAGCTGGTTTTAGAAAAGGCAGAGGAGCCAGAAATTGCCAACATCTGTTGGATCACCAAAAAAGCAGGAGAGTTTCAGAAAAACATATACTTCTGCTTTATTGACTGTGCCAAAGCCTTTGACTGTGTGGATCACAATAAACTGTGGAAAATTCTGAGAGAGATGGGAATACCAGACCACCTGACCTGCCTGCTGAGAAATCTGTATGCAGGTCAAGAAGCAATAGTTAGAACTGGACATAGAACAACAGACTGGTTCAAAATCAGGAAAGGAGTACGTCAAGGCTGTATATTGCCACCCTGCTTATTTAACTTCTATGCAGAGGACATCATGCAAAATGATGGGCTGGATAAAGCTCAACCTGGAATCATGATTGCTGGGAGAAATATCAGTAACCTCAGATATGCAGATGACACCACCCTTATGGCAGAAAGTGAAGAGGAACTAAAGAGGCTCTTGATGAAGGTTAAAGAGAAGAGTGAAGAACCCAACCTAAAACTCGACATTCAAAAAACTAAGATCATGGCACTGGTCCCATCACTTCACGGCCAATAGATGGGGAAACAATGGAAACAGTGACAGACTTTTTTTTGGGCTCCCAAGTCACTGCAGATGGTGACTGTGGCCATGAAATTAAAAGACACTTGCTCCTTGGAAGAAAAGCTATGACCAACCTAGACAACATATTAAAAAGCAGAGACATTACTTCACCAGCAAAGGGCTGCCTAGTCAAAGCTATGGTTTTTCCAGTAGTCATGTATGGATGTGAGAGTTGGACTATAAAGAGACCTGAGTGCCAAAGAATTGATACTTTTGAACTGTGGTGCTGGAGAAGGCTCTTGAGAGTCCCTTGGACTGCAAGGAAATCCAACCAGTCAATCCTTAAGGACATCAATCCTGAATATTCTTTGGAAGAACTGATGTTGAAGCTGAAACTCCAATTCTTGGCCACCCGATGCGAAGAACTAACTCATTTGAAAAGACCCTGATGCTGGGAAAGATTGAGGGAGGGAGGAGAAGGGGACGACAGAGGGTGAGATGGTTGGATGGCATCACTGGCTCAATGGACATGAGCTTGAGTAAGCTCTGGGAGTTGGTGATGGACAGGGAGGCCTGGTGTGCTGCGGTCCATGGGGTCGCAGAGAGTTGGACACGACTGAGCAACTGAACTGAACTAAACTGAATCCCACATATAATAAAACTGGGAACCAGCCAGCAGAACTTCATTTTTCTATGTTACTTACCCGTTTGGGTTTCTTTCCAGCTCATTTAAAAGTGTGTGATCACAGTATTCAAAGACTAAATGCATTTTCCTTTTTCTCCTGAACACCTCAATGAGGTTAACAAGATTTGGGTGTTTTAATTGCTGCAAAGGAATTGAAATACAAAGGTTGGTGATTCACTTCTTGTAATAGTTTCTCCCAGACCCCTTACAATTTTAAGAGCAAAGGCTCTGCTCATCTTTCTCTTTGCATTTCTTTCCGACAATTATTACAGTTACTCAAAAGAGGAACTACTCTTAGTAAGTACCAAAGAATCTTAAAGCTGGAGAAAGAATTTATCTAACATACCTCATAGTAAAGGGTAACTAAGCTGCTTGAATCTCTCTGGAGATAGCAAAGTACAACTTAAAATATAAGCACTAAAATTAAAAATGCTTTATGAATTTAGTGAAATTCTAAATATACAAGTTGTAAGATGATCTGAATATAGAATGGTAATGGAATTATTGAGTAAAAGACTATAAAATCAATACCCGTTTAGCTTATATACCATCATAGATTTAATGTAAATAGCTGCATTTAAATCCAGCCTGGATTTTAGTGTTGTACTCAGAAAGACTAGATCTCAACCCTCGAATCTGAAATAACTGCATATTCTAGGAATCCCTACGGTTAGTCTGTCTAAATTTATCACACTTTCAGCTCTCTTCTTTGATTTTCTTGTTCTCTCTTATGCTGAGATGTTTAATGAGTTAAATTCAATTCCCAGACTGAAGCATTTCAAAAGGCTGCCTTTCACAAGCATTTCACAATGTCGCAAATCAAAGGAAAAACCCCGATTAAGTAAGATAATATCACTAAAGTAACTACATAATTTATCACCCAACCAGGGTAAAAAGTATAAACCAGGACTGTCCCAGGCAAATCAGCACATGTGGTCACTCTGCCTATAGGTAAGGTGACTATAATTTCACATGTGAACTAGTACACTTTTGAAAGAAAATGCTAGCCAGACAAAAAGGGATGCTAACCACACTGAACACTGGGACAGAAGCTATAAACCGGGACATCTGATCACTCCTACTTTTGAGTCATCTTCCTGTTGTTTTCCCAGTACAGCAGACGAATTAACTTTCCAAACCCTAGACACCATTTACTCAGAAAGATATGCAGTATTTTGTATATTGTAGAAACTCAACAAATATTTTGCAGGACCGGTAGAGAGGCTTAAAGTACTGTGACTTTTACAGTATACTCTCTCTTATTTGTAAGCATGGCTTGATCAAGAAAAGAAAAAAAAAAAAACAAAAACCAACCAACCAAAAAAAAAAAAAACAACTCAGAACAAAAGTATCACCCTGTGACTATGTGCCTGCTGCTCAACAGCGTGGGGAAAGGGAACGCATTACACATTAACTATACACCCAGAGCACTAGATCAATTTGTTTCCTATGTGTTCCACCACCTACAAGAGCAGAAAGGCAAACGGTGGAGGGAACAGGGCACGCAGGTAAGCCAGACGCTTCGTGCTGAGGCCAAAACTGCAGACTGGGAGCTGACAGTCAGGGAGGCACAGGTACCGCGGCTGGATGTGCTGGCAAGGTTTTCAGCTCTATCTTGAGTAGACTGGCAATTTACACCTTCTTTGCAAATCAAATGAACTTAGACAAGAAAACAGTGACTTGCGTAAAGAAAAACAAGTAGTAAGGAGGAGGAAACCAAAGGAAAATTAAATAGTAGAAGCATGTGAGGAAAGTAAGGTAGGTTTATCACGCAAGGGCTCTCTTCAGGTCACAGGTGCGTGACATATCAGAGACAGGAGACGCACCTTCCGAGGGCCGTCGTGCTTAGTCGCTCAGTGGCGTCCTACTCTGTACGACCCCGTGGACTGTAGCCCGCCAGGCTCCTTTGTCCATGGGATTCTCCAGGCAAGAATACTGGACTGGGTAGCCATTCCCTTCTCCAGGGGATTTTCCCAACCCAGGGACTGAACCTGGGTCTCCCGCATTGCAGGCAGATTCTTTACCATCAGAGAGTCATCAGAGACCAAAGTGAGTTGGAATCTGGCCATTTTTTACCTTCAAGTGCACCCTTAAACTGGACACTTGTAACCCAGGAGATGCTACCTGAGCATTAACTGTACTTGAAGGGTTGGTAGGAGTGTGTGCATAAAAAGCTTTCCTATTGGAAAACAATCCACTGCCAGGTTCAGACACACCCAGTTCATCTGTGATGAGCTGGGTGTGTCTGATCAGCACTCTCTGCTGGCCACGAGGTAACAGGGAACTGTTTTTAAAATCATGATGGATCAGTTCTAATGAGGTGGATGACGCTGGAGCCGATTATACAGAGTGAAGTAAGCCAGAAAGAAAAACACCAATACAGTATACTTACACATATATATGGAATTTAGAATGATGGTAATGATAAACCTGTACGCAAGACAGCAAAAGAGACACAGATGTATAGAACGGCCTTTTAGACTCTGTGGGAGAGGGAGAGGGTGGGATGGGTTGGCAGAGTGGCAGTGTAACATGTGTGATATCATAAGTGAAACGAATCGCCAGTCCAGGTTTGATGCAGGATGCAGGATGCTTGGGACTGATGCACGGGGATAATCCAGAGAGAGGGTGTGGGGCAACACAGATGCACGGGGATAATCCAGAGAGAGGGTGTGGGGCGGGAGGGGGGAGGTGGGGGTCAGGATTGGGAGTTCATGTATACTTGTGGCTGATTCATGTCTATGTGTAGCAAAACGAATACAGTATTGTAAAGCAAAACAAACTAAAAAAATAAAAATTAATAAAAAAAAAATATAAAATCATGATGGATGTGCTCTTGAAAACTCCGTGCATATCAAGTCATATTTTAAACAAAATGCTAAAACTTTTTAGTTGATGAAACCTGCTACAAATGTTTTTAAAGGGGAGTTTTATCTCCCTCAAAAAACTGGATTTCTGGGGTTTTCCTGTCAACAGGTGACACACACCAAAAAGCAAAGGTGAGCTGCGTGTTCCTGAGGAAATCATACTTTTGTTACTCAAAGTGTGGTCCACAGACGGGCAGCATCTGTGCCACAGGGAGTTTGTTAGAAACACAGAATCTCAGGCTGACCTCAGACCTGGACTCAGGATCTGCATTCCGACAAGGTCCTCAGGGGATTTCGGAGCAATGCCTTTTGTCTCAGTTTCCTCCCCTATAAAATCAGGGTGTCACACGAGAAGCACCTCTAAGCTCTCTTCCGGCTCTAAACTTCTAAGATTTTTTAGGATAAGAAAAAATTGGCATAGAGAACTTGTGAATCTTCCATATTAAATCCTATGTTGTTTTGAAGCCTTTAAAAACAACGTAAAGGCTTTGTGTAAAGTGTGTACACATAGCTGAGGGTGATAGTCAAAGTGTCAAAGAATCAGTGGAGCTCAGGTGGGCCCAAACCAGATCGATGACTATAGGCACTCTGATGCAGCCCCGTGGGTCCCTCTGTACCACAAAAAGCCCTTTTATTTGCTGGTTTATGGGGAGAAGGACTTGGGTGGGGGTTGGGAGGAAAGGCCAGGGCTGAAGGGGAGGGTAAACACTGGGGATGAGAGGACTTAGGACATTGAATATTTATCAACCAGAACGAATTTTTAACATCAAAATTTGAACAATCTATGGCTGTATCATAATAGCACTTAAATATCCGAGTGGCCGAAGCCCAAAGTGATGATCTGTTTACAGAGTTGCTGATACAGAGGAATTTAAGTCCAACAGAAAAAAAGAGATCACTTTAAAATTCTTTGCAATTTTGGCATACCCATTTGGTCCAGTACTGTGATATTATAGATGTACAAAGGAAGTCAACTTACCTTTAACATGCGTATTTCTCTTAGAGCTATTTTCTTAATGACAGGATCATCTTCAGATTCCACAAATTTTTTAATAGCTACCACTTGTCCCGAGGTTTTGTTTCTGCATTTGAATACAACCCCATAAGACCCCTCCCCAATCTTAGCTAATTTTTCATACTTCTCCATTGGTGTTGAAGTGATTTAAATTCCTGTACTGATTGACTTGCAGCGCAGTGTTGCACCTGGAAAATAAGATGGCTTGGCTTAATCACTTTACCAAGGATAGGGCTCTCACAGTTTACCATCTAAAACTAATTTGCCCTGGATGCCAAAGGTTTATTTCCATTTAAACTTAAATACACTAAAAAAATATCTGGAGATTGTTTCGTTAATTCAGTTAAGTCCTATTCCAGCTACTGCAAAGATTCCACATATGTTTCTTATCATGGGTTTGTGTGTACTTCAGTCAAGCTAAAAGAATTTGTGGAAAGGAATCTTATCCAATGTATTGTTGTCATTATCCTCAATAAAATGTTTAAAATATGATGCTGTAAAACCCAGCTGAAGGAACACTGCACACACTGGTGTGTGGTGTTTATCTTTCTGGTCCTATTCCAGGTCAATAGCGAAAGCGAAAGCGAAAGCCACTCAGTCGAGTCCGACTCTTTGTGACCCCATGGACTGTATAGTCCATAGAATTCTCTAGGCCAGAATACTGGAGTGGGTAGCCTTTCCCTTCTCCAGGTCAATACTGCAGGCTACAAAGAGTGGGAACAGGGCATGGTATGGATACAAAGTGCTCTACTGCCACCTGGTGGAGAGAAGAAAGACGGCTGCTGAACAAAGTGGCCATTAAAACAGTAACAAAACCTTTCTAGAGTATCATTTATTGCCCCTAGCTTTTACATGTATGGAGGAATGGATCCTTAAATTCTTAGATCCTGAAACTCCAGTACTTTGGCCACTTCATGCGAACAGTTGACTCACTGGAAAAGACCCTGATGCTGGGAGGGATTGGGGGCAGGAGGAGAAGAGGACGACCGAGGATGAGGTGGCTGGATGGCATCACTGACGCGATGGACGTGAATCTGAGTGAACTCCGGAGTTGGTGATGGACAGGGAGGCCTGGCGTGCTGCAATTCATGGGGTCGCAAAGAGTCGGACATGACTGAGCGACTGAACTGAACTGAAGGAGAAGACTCTTGAGAGTCCCCTGGACTGCAAGGAGATCCAACCAGTCCATTCTGAAGATCAGCCCTGGAATTTCTTTGGAAGGAATGATGCTAAAGTTGAAGCTCCAGTACTTTGACCACCTCATGCGAAGAGTTGACTCATTGGAAAAGACCCTGATGCTGGGAGGGATTGGGGGCAGGAGGAGAAGAGGGACAGAGGATGAGATGGCTGGATGGCATCATGGACTCGATGGATGGGCGCGAGTCTGAGTGAACTTCGGGAGTTGGTGATGGACAGGGAGGCCTGGCGTGCTGCGATTCAAGGGGTCTCAAAGAGTCGGACACGGTTGAGCGACTGAACTGAACTGAAGGAAAATAATAAAAAAGCACAAAAACTAAGGCAGCTCTAATTCTTCATGAATGCTTTCATATCCACAGAGACGTCTATGATAATACTAGCTTTGATTTTTCTGTCTTGCATCATATATCCATCAATTTTGTGGTAAATGGTTGACACACTAACACATGAAGCCAACATAATTAAACATATACATCTAGCAATTAAAGATACACAAATTCTAATTAGTCTCAAAAATCTCACCCCAGAATCTTGTTGATATAATCTCACAATAACAGCAATTAAGTAACATTGTTTCATGCAAATTACACATCTGCACAAATTTTTTATGAAGTAGGTGTTATTTTATTCAATTTTACAGATGAGAAAGCAGGCACAGTAAAGGTAGCATGGAATGAGAACTCAGGAAGTAGGGTTCCAGAGACCACAATTTGAATCACAACACTACACTGCCTCTTGGTGAATTCAAAAGAATGCACAATTTGAAGAACCACTTTATCCAGGTATTCAGATTAATAAAAAGTCAAGTGAAAGAGCCAATCACTTAAAAAAAATTCTCATGTTTCAAATGAGTACACTTTTTTTTTTTTACTTCACTATTATTGTCTTTTCCATCTAAAGATTATCTAAGTGGAGAAAGAAATCATCTACTCTTGCTTGCAACCATAAAAATACACAACTGGGAAAAGTATTTAAGAGGTAAAGTATTTAAAGAGGTAAAAATCTGTGCTTTTACAAATGCCATTTCTTTGTTGTTGTTTTTTGATTTTATCTTCTCTTATAAAAGGAAGAAAACTTAAGCACACACTCAAGTAACACATGGAAAATCAATCACAGGTTATAGTCTGAAAACTCTGTTAATTACACTGTATTTAAAAATAGGTATTTTTGAGACTTTCCTTGTGGTCTAGTAGCTAAGATTTCACGCTCCCAATGCAGGGAGCTTGGGTTCAGTCCTTGTTCAGGGAACTAGATTCCACAGGCTGCAACTAAGAGTTTGCATGCCACAGCTAAAGATCCTGCAGGCTGCAACTAAAAAAATCCCTCATGCTTCAACAAAGATCGAAGATTCCACGTGCTGCAACCAAGACTGAGCACAGCCAAATATAAAATAATCAATGAAATAAATACAAAAAATTTTAAAAATAGACATTATTATCTTAAAGGCATTTAGGTATAAGAATGCATAAATTTGTCTTTCTGTAGCCAAGTAAAGGGCTTCCCCGGTGATTCAGTAGTAAAGAATCTGCCTGCAATGCAGGAGACATGGGTTCGATCCCTGAGTCGGAAGATCCCCTGGAGAATGAAATGGCAACCCAGTCCAGAATTCTTGCCTGGAGAATCCCATGGACAGAGAAGCCTGGTGGGTACAGTCCATGAGGTCATAAGAGTCAGACATGACTTAGCAACTAAACTACCACCACCAGCCAAGTAAAGGGTGACTGGGGGGAGGACAGGAGAAATGGCACTTGCTTTAGAAAGTTATTGGCATAGAACATTGAAGATTTATGAATTTAAGCTACTTAATGAGCATTACAGTTACTGAGGGAAATTTTGAATATGCCAAAAAAGCTTAATTATTAAGTTTTAGTCTATGTGTTATTTTGTTTCTCTCAAGTAGGTGATCTGATCTACTGATCTGTGATTTTCCTTTTCTTTCAACAGGTTCCACAGCAAAGACTGATTGCTCAGAATAATATCTAGATCTCTGTTACATCAACCAAACTGCTGAATATGATAATATAAAGCACCAGAAAATAGTACTTTACTAGTAACATCACTGACTTGATGGACGTGAGTTTAAGTAAGCTCTGGGAGTTGGTGATGGATAGGGAAGCCTGGCGTGCTGCAGTCCACGGGGTCACAAAGAGTCGGACACAACTGAGTGCCTGAACTGAGCAGAACTGAGTAACGTCCCCATATTATCTGTTTCCCAAAGCCCTTATATGTTCACAGGAGATGAATCTGAGTACATAGGTAGGCGTTAGAACAAGGCAGGCATTTCACAAAGGAATTTATGGCTCTAATTCCAGCTTACTAGGACTCCATCAGAGTTTACAGAAGTGATAATTCCTATCTCTGACATGAGGTTCAGATCAGATATCTCACTGTTTGATGAACATCTCTACATGAATGGACAGAAACATCTCAAAATCAATACATTCTAAATCAAATGTCTTCTTTCTAATCCTCTGCTACTGCTAAGTCACTTCAGTCGTGACCAACTCTGTGCGACCCCATAGACGGCAGCCCACCAGGCTCCCCCGTCCCTGGGATTCTCCAGGCAAGAACACTGGAGTGGGTTGCCATTTCCTTCTCCAGTGCATGAAAGTGAAAAGTGAAAGGGAAGTAGCTCAGTCATGTCTGACCCTCAGCGACCCCATGGACTGAACCTTCCAGGCTCCTCCATCTGTGGGATTTTCCAGGCAAGAGTACTGGAGTGGGGTGCCATTGCCTTCTCCTAATCCTCTACCCTTACCCAAAGTTCCCAAACCTGCTCCACACAGTTCCTAAATGGCTTGTCAAGATATGCACAGTGAAAACTGAGGCAGCCAAGGTCAGGGGCAGTAGCTTAAATGGAATCTCTTTCATGTACCTTTCACAAAGCTACAGAAGTCAGCTAAAGCAATAAAACCACATAAATCCAATACAGTCAACATTATAAGGAGACAGAGGAGTCCAAACTTAAATAGAAAGATAAACACTCAATTCTGGAAAAGATACCTCTTGAGCTGCCCTTTTAAGCCCTTGCAGAGAGCAAAGATGGGAGTAGGGTGAGGTCTGAAAAAACTATAAAGAAGAAAGAAGAGTAAAAGAAGGGCCTAAGATAGACTTGCATCACTCCTCAGAAGAGAAAAACACATTACAAGTACAAAAACTACTGAGAGTGTCCTGGCAGATCTGAGCACTCACTACAGGGATGAGACTTAAAAGTACAAGGGCATCCAGGAGGCATCAGTAAATATGTCCTACTCTTGGGGAAGAGGAGAGTAATGGGGAAGGGAGAGACTTATTCAGTCTTTGTTGGTGACTAGGTAAGTGAAGGGAAAAGGAAACAAGAGGATAAATTTGCAATTCTGCAAGACAAAAGGGAATTCTGAAATGGAAGGATATGTAAACCTTCCTCGCACCACTAAGAAAAGAAAGCACAATCCATTAGAGACACCGCACTCCAGCAGCCGCATGGCAGGCTTCCTAGGACTAGGACGGCTGTCAATCACTGTAAGCCTAAACCTGCCCAAGAAATAAAATAGAAAAAAGTAATCTCCACACAAAGTTATTAGTAGAAGAGAAGAGAAATGAGAATAAAACATCTCAGCTGATAAAAACCATTCCAGGGAGTTCCCTGGAATAGAGCGTGCCAAGTCGCTTAAGCCGTGTCTGACTCTTGCTGACCCCATGGATGGTAGCCGCCAGGCTCCTTTGTCCATGGGATTTTCCAGGCAAGAATACTGGAGTGGGTTCCCATTTCCTTCTCCACTGTAACAGTGATAAAGGAATAACAAATAGGTTGAGGGAATTCCCTGGCCGTCCAGTGGTTAGGATTCAGAGCTTTCACTGATGTGGCCTGGGTTCAACCCCTGGTTGGGGAATTGAGGTCTTGCAAGCAGAGCAGTGCAACTGAAAAAAATAAAAAAACAAAAGAACTTTCCAAAAAACCTAACCATGAAGCAGAAGAAAACTAACAAAATATCTGATTTAAATATCCTCTAACAATGATTTAGAGATAGAAAGAACCACTTTAGATTGCTCAGCAGTGAAGAACCTGCTTGCCATGTGGGAGACCTGGGTTCAATCCCTGGGTCGGGAAGATCCCCTGCAGAATGGAATGACTCCCCACTCCCGTATTCTTGTCTGGAGAACTCCATGGATAGAGGAGTCTGGTCAGCTACAGTCCATGAGTTGCAAAGAGTCAGACATGACTGAGCGACTAATACACACACAATGTTGATAAAAAAATAAAATGATAGTTGATTTAACTCAGGAAAGAGACAGAAGAGAAAGAAAAATGATCTCAGAAATAGAGACTAAATAACAAGATGCCAAGAGGAGAACAGAAATAAAAATTTAAGAAGGGGAATTAAAGAAAGGCAGACTAGCAGTTAAGAGGCTAAAAATGAGGGGGAAAGAAGGAAGAGAGTTTAGAGAGACAGCAGTTGAATGGAAGATAGGCAAGGAAGATACAACAAAAGTATAACAAGAGTTCCTTAAGAAAGAAAACAAAATATTGGAATAGAACCAATATTTGAACTATAAACCGAGAAAAACTTCTGGAAATAAGATCTGAATGTACATGTTAAAAGGGCCCATCAGGTAATTGGCTAACTAACTCAGAACAACCAATTCAGAGACATATTTGAATAAAACTATTAAGATAAAGAAAATATTCTCATAGCCTCCAGTCATAAAGACTAAATGACTTCAGTGTAACGGATTAGAGTGACATCAAACTTAGCAAGAGCAACATACAATGCAAAGTGAGAAAGCAGCAGCATTTTGAAGAAATTCAAGGGAAGAAAGTGAAAACCAAGGATTTCAACTCAGCCAAGCTGTCCTTCAAGGTAATAGACAAACAGTGTAAAACAGGCAAGACTTCTAGTGATGTTATATTCATCAGCTCTTCTCAAAAAATCTGAGAGGGTAACTCCCCCAACCAAGAGTTGACTGGGAAAACTTCAGCAAAAGGATTTATAGTGAACATTTAATGTATTCAGTGTATTCAAAGCCTTCGTATACATTTAAAGTATTCAAAGACTGAGACAAAGGGAGGTGCAAAAGTGGAAGAATAATATATAAGTAAAACAACTTGTAGATGTTACCAGTTTTGATAATGTAGGAAATAATGTAACTAAAAATTTGTTAAAAGAATGGGGGAAAAGGGAAGCAGAATAAGTTCATGGATAACTGAACAGGCAGGAATAAAAAGATTTATTAAGAAAAAACAGAAAACAACTGGGGGCTTCCCTAGGGACTTGGTGGTAAAGACTCCACCTGGCAATGCAGGAGGCACAAGTTTGATCCCTGGTCTGGGAAGGTCCCACATGCTACGGAGCAACTCAGCCCGGATGCCACGACTATAGCCCTGTGCCCCAGAGCCCAGGAACCACAACTACTGAACCCATGAGCTGCAACTACTGCAACCCTCACGCCCTAGAGCCCACACTCTGCAACAGGAAAAACCACGGCAGTGAGAAGTCCACGCACTGCAATGAAGAGCAGCCCCCTCCTGTCGCGACTAGAGAAAAGCCCCCACAGTAACGAAGACCCAGCACAGCCGAAAACAAATAAACATAAAATAAATCAATAAAATTATAAAAAAACTTGACAAACCAGAGAACAAAAGGTTAAATAAGAAAACAAGGACTAAACAAGGACTATGAGAATTTTTTTTTTAAAAAAGTATCAGTCTAGGGCATTCTCTGGCAGTCTGGTGGTTAGGACTTGGTGCTTTTACTCCGTTTCACTTCCTATCAGGGAACTAAAATTCTGCAAACTGTGCAGCTCTGCCAAAGGAAAAAAAAAAAAGCATTAGTCTAAAGGTAACTACTGAAACAAAAATATAAGCTTTCCAAAATACCAAAAGAAATTGAAAAAAATATAAATCTAATACAATACATAGAGAAATTGAGAATGTTTTACATTCTGCACATAATATTATAACATAAAACAATATGGCAGAACAGAAACGAAAATAAGTTGTATCAGTAAATATGAGTGGGCTTAAGTCATTTATTAAATGAGAAAAATTTTAAGTATGGCTCACAAGATCTAGTTATAAGCTATATGCAAGAGACAAACCTAAAATAAAGTGATTCAGAAAGGTTAAAACTGAAAAGACAGGAAAAGGTATATAGGACAAATGGAAACAATAAGAAAGGAATTTGTGATCTTGGTATCAGACAAAGTAAAATTAAAGCTAAAAAAAGTATTAAATATGACAAAAGGAGGCAGTTTTTAATGCTAACAGCAAAGATTCATAATGTAGATATAACAGTCTCAAATAACACAGCAATTACTGTTGTAAAGCAGAAACTCTAGGGCATGCAAGGAGACACGTATAGAAACAAATTAATAATGAGAGACTTAAATACATCACTCAGTAAGAGACAAGGCAAGTGAACAAAAAATATGTAACTACGCAGAAGACCCAAACAATGTAACCAGTAACGTGAACCTAGAGGACAGATATAAATGGAATTTTATACTCTGATAATATGGAATAGACCTTCTTATCAAGCACACAGGGAATAGTCACAAAAACTGTTTCTGTTCAGTTGCTCAGGCATGTCCGACTCTGCAACACCATGGACTGCAGCATGCCCAGGCTTCCCTGTCCTTCACTATCTCCCAGAGTTTGCTCAAACTCATGTCCGTTGAGTCAGTGATACCATCCAACCATCTCATTCTCTGCCACCCCCTTCTCCTGCCCTCAATCTTTCCCAGCATCAGGTTATTTTCCAATGAGTTGGCTCCTCTCTCGGGTGGCCAAAGTATTGGATCTTCAGCTTCAGTGTCAGTCATTCTATTAAGTCACAAAGAAAGCATCAGGAAATCTCAAAAGTAGAAATATTATAAATAACATTCTGGTCATAAAATATCAAAAAAGAAATTGGAACAACATTTAAAAACATAAAATAAAAAAAGAACTTCTACCTAGAAATGAAAAAGTCTTCTATTAAATACCTCTTGGGTAAAGAGGGAAACACAAACTAAACTAATAAAATTTTAAAAAATGATTATGAAATACAACATATCAAAATCTAGAAGATACATTTAAAGTAGTGGTTCTCTACTAGGGCTGGTTTTGACCCCCAGGGAAATTTTTCAGGGTCTGGAGACATATTTTTATGAGTATGCAGAGGCCAGGAATGCTGCTAAACATTCCTCAAGGTGCAGGACAGACCCCCATGATAAACAACTATCTGATCTAAAATAATAACACAGTTGAAGTACCCTGTCATAAAGCAGTAAAGAGAAGAGAAGCCAGAGATGAAAACAAACATATAGAAAAAAGATAGAAGGCTAAAAATTAACAAATAAAGTTCAAAATTTAAAAATATAGAAAAGCAAATACAAAATGAACCAAAGTAAAGCACAAAAAGGGAAACAATAAATTAATAAACTGAAATAGAAATTAATAAATCAAAGAAAACAAAAAACAGTAGATCTAATTAATAAACCTAAATCCTGGTTCCTTGAAAAATTTAAAACAGACAAATCATTACCTAACTTAACGAAGGAAAAAAGGAGAAATAACAATATGTAAAATAAAATCACAAGAGGGAATAACCATCAAAACAGAAGAATTTTTAAAAGATCATGAGACTATTTTGTAGGCATTTATGCAAAAGAATATGAAAACTTGGATGAAATGGATAATTTCCTCAAAAGACAGAGTTTACCAAAGTTTGTCCAATTAGGGATTGAGAATCTAGATTGGTTTAAGTATAGGAAATAGAGGAATTTTTTTTTTTTTTTTAAATCCCACAGAAAAGCACAGAGCTCAGACTTTGACTATGGTGGGGTAAAGAGATTGGCAAATTTTCTTCCTGAAACACAAGTATAAGACTAAGCAAAATTGTCCAAGAAACAAAAACAAAAATACAACAATTTTAAGGATCTGGAAACTGAGTAAAAGCAAAAAGCAAATGGGGAGTATTTATTTATGATAAGCTGCTAGAAGTCTACTTAAGAACAGTGGGGGTCTGTGGCTTCTTGCCTGAGGCTTCCATTCCCTCCTCTACCCCTGCCCCAGTTCAATGAGGGCAGTAATAAGACCAGTGTGGACTGGCCAAGCCTGAGGCTTCCATCATTCCCTCCTCTACCCCTGCCCCCCAGCTCAATGAGGGCAGTAATAAGACCAGTGTGGACTGGCCAAGAGCCGGCAGCCTTGCTCCCGAGGGGGTGTGTTTGATATATCTCAGATTATGAAAACCTGTGACAACAATGTCAGTGAAATTCTTATGAATTGATATGAAACAAAGGGGAGAGTAAACAGTTTTTCAAGCCTGAAAATGCGGTTCTCATGCAGACTAGCCAGGGATTTATGCGAAGATCCTAAAAATGAGAGAACCACAGAGGGGCTAGATTAGCATTCCACACACGGGCAAGATCGAAGAAGTTGAAGCTTGGTAGGTTGGAGGTTGATTGAATTTTGAATCCTCTCTTCAACTCACATACTGATTTCCTAAAAGAGGTGAAAGACTTATGGCTAGAGAGGTCTGAGTACCACCACTGCCCAAATTATTGGCGACCACTAAGCTCTGCAACACAGTGGTGACTTCTAGAAAGCCAGGCTAAAAAACGAACACACTGAATAGAAACATTAGCAGCCACACATATGGGAGGAGATGGACTCTGGAATACAGGCAGAATGCAAAAACAAAAATCAACTCATTAAAAAAATCAACAAAAACACAGGGGATAAAATCAGAATCTAGAATTTCTGGATAATATTTATCTAAAATGTCCAGTTTTCAATAAAAAAATTATGCAGCATGCTAAGAAAAGGGAAAGTGTGACTATACTCAGGGAAAAAAGTCAATAAAAATGAATTCTGAGAGGATGTATTTTGCTGACAAAGACTTCAAAATCAGCTATTATAAATATATGCAAGTAATTTAAATAATGAAAGGAGAATATGACAACAATGACTCAAATAAACAGGGAATCTCCACAGAAGAATGAGAAGCACAAAAAAGAACCAAATGGGAATTTTAGGGTCAAGAGATACAATTGAAATGAAAAATTCACTAGATGGATTCAGTAGCAGATTTGAGATGGCAGAAGACAGAATCAGTAAATCTGATAACAGGTTAATAAAAAATGACCAGTTGGAAAGAGAGACAAAAGCCTTAAGATGAACAGAGCCTCAGGCCACTTCTGGAACAAAAATCAACAGTACCAATATACATGTAATGAGATTTCTCAGAAAGAGAGAGTGAGACAAAGGGGTCGAAAATTACAGTCGAAGAAATAATGGCCAAAACCTTTCTAAACGTAATGGAAAACACTAAATACAGATTCAAGAAGCTTAATAAATCCCCAAGTAGGATAAACGTGAAGAGATCCATACTTAGAAATCATAATCAAACTTCTGGAAACCAAAGATAAAGAGATCGTCTCAAAAACAGTGAGAGAAAATGATTCACACACAAGGGAACAGCAACATGCTCATTGACCAACTCTTCACCAGAAAAACAATCACAAAAAATCAATAAAACAAAAAACTGGCTCTTTAAAAAGATCAATAAAATTAATGGACTTTTATCTAGATGGACTAAGAAAAAAGAAGGAAAAATTACCAAAATCAGAACCACCCTACAGAAGAAGAGGATTAACAGAGAATATTATGAACAACTTTAGGCAACCACATTAGATACCTTGACCAAATACCTAAAAAGACAAAATATCAAACTAACTCAAGAAAAAACAGAAAATCTGATTATACCCTTAAAAAATAAAGACATTGAATTGGTAATTAAAAATCTACCTACAAAGAAACGTCCAGGCTCAGATGGCTTCATAGATGAACTCTACCAAAACTGAGAATTAATATCAACTCTTCACAAATTGTTCTAAAAATTGAGGAAAGAACATTTCCCAGCCCCTTCTGTAAGGCCAATATTAACCTTGATACACAGTCAGAAAAAGAAATCACAAGAAAACTATAGGTCATTATTCTCATAAATTTAAGAATCCTCAACAAAATTAGTAGAAACATATAAGGTGGATGTATGCCATGACTCCAAAGGATTTATCTCAGGAATGTAAAGTTACTTTAATATCTGAAAATTAGTAATGTAAAAACATCATATTAATATGACAAAGGATGTGAGCATCTCAGTAGATAGGACAAAAATCCAATATCCATTCACAATAAAAATCTCAACAAACTGTATTAGAAGGGAATTCCCTACAGGACACCTGTGAAAAACCTACAGTTAGCATCATGCTTAATCTTTTTCTCCTAAGACTTAGAAAAAGATGTCTGCTTTCACCACCACTACTTAACATTGTTTTGAAAGTTCTCATCAGTACAATACGTCAAGTAAAAGAAATTAAAAGGATGTGCCTCGTGGCTGGGTCCAAGGATGGACCCAGGTCCCGGCAGTGAAAGCACTAATTCCTAACCACTGAACCACCAGGGAATTTCCAAAATATTTATAGTATCATTATTCATTATTCATAGAAGTCCTAAACTGAAAGCAAACCATCAATTGATGAATGAGTATCCATGCAATGAAATACCATTCATTTCATTCAATTCAAAATACCACTAATAGAAAGGAACAAAGAAACTAACACAATACTGTAAATCAATTACACTACAATAAAAATTAAAAACAAAATAGAAAGGAACAAAGTACTGATACATGCTATAATGTGTTAAACATTAAAAAAAAAAAAAAACCCATAATGCTGTGTGAGAAAAGCCACACACACAAGGACCACACATAATTCCATTCACATGAAATTTCTAGGAGAGTCATATGAGCCACTGAGAAGGACACAGGATCTCCTCTGTGATACTCATGCCAAAAAATGGAAACCTGAATATAATTAAAGGTAATAGTAGACAAAGCCAAACTGAAGACCATTCTACAAATATCTGGCTTCTGTTCTTAAAATATCAAGGTCATAAAAGGCGAAGGTCAAAGTACTATTCCAGGCTGAAGGAGAGTGAAGAGAAGCAAACAATGAAATGTGATGTGTGATCTGGAATTTGGTTATGGAATGGGGAAAAACGTAACTATAAAGAATCATCCTGGGATATCTGGTGAAACCTAAATACTGATTGTAGGTCAGATATCAGATTTCCTGATTTTGGTAATCTTTACTGAGGTTATATAAGATAATGTCCCAGTTCTTAGGAAACATACATTGAACTGTTTAAAGGGACATGATGTCTACAATGTACTCTCAAGCAGTACAGAAAAATTAATATGCATATATATATACACATACACACAAAGAGAGAAAGAAAGCAATAAAAAATAAAGCAAAATGTAAACAATTAAAGGATATAAATGTATAGGAGTTCATTGTACTATGCTTTCAGGTTTGAAATTATTATACCAAAATAGAGCTATTTTAGAAACCTATATATAGGGGGACTATAGTGTCAACTCACTTTTTTTTTCTGCCTATCTAGTTCAATGACAGCAAAACATCTTTCTCAAACATCAATATACTCAGATATTGTCCTTTCTCAAAAAATGGCTATGGCTTCGACTGTCACAGAATAAAGTTCAAATTGCAGTATGGTATTTACAGTTCTTTCAACACTGGTCCCAATGTACCTTCCCCCAAGTGCTTCTCAGATTTTTTCCCCAAACACTGTTAAGTCTCTAAGTCTCTGCTTACACACTGATTGGAAGGTTTGACCTTCAAGCACTTTTCATCTTTTGCAGTTCAACTCAAATGCCTTTTCTACTTATCATTTCCCTGATCCCCAAAGGCAAGCCCTTTCTCTCCATACAGAGTTAACAACTTCCCCACTCCTTTTTAACACATTATTTACTACACTTGAGATACTTTGTTTGCCCACTGTCTGGCACACAGTAGGTGCTCGACCTGTTTGTTGCGTCATATCGTAATTTTATTTGCTAACCTTTCCACTAAATATGTACTTTTCTGCTTTAAACAAAAGCAGTAATACACTTTGGTTGTTAATATAGTACCTGAGCAAGAAATCAATATTAAACAGTGAGACAGTTATTTGCAGTGAATAGAAGCAACTGACAGAGAATATTTTCCAGTCATTAGTCACCTTCCATCTGAACCTATGTACCTCTTGTCTAATTTACCAAATGTTTGACTATTAAAGTTCTATGAAGTTCTGTGTACAAAGGCAAAAACAGGTACAGACTTGGGCCGACTGGTGAATATGAGACAGACAGATCCTTGAGCGGATCATTAAATTCTTTGAAAATGTTCTATTTATCTTCCTTAGTCTTGAGGATTTGCAAAAGGGTGCACATACAAACTAAGAAAACATCTGGGGGCCGATTACTTGCCATGATTGTACCACAAGGCAGGTCACCAGGGTTCAAGCCAGCCTTTAAAGAAAATACTGAGAGAAGGAAAACAAAATTAAGAAACGGAGAGGAAATGAGGTGAAAAAACATATTAATTTCCTAATCTAAAAGTTTATAGGAAACAGGTAAATCGTGGCATTATGAAACGGGGAGTAAGGAGATCCTTTCAAGACCAGGACAGACAAGTTACAGATTCTACAGGCTAAAATTTACAGTCCGCTACGCTGTTATTTGCAATGCAACAAATATGTATTTATATTTAATAAAACTGACCAGAAAAATGGGCTATAAAACCATTCTCCATCTGTCTTATAAACATCATACCAAATCGCAGAACTTCAAAAGCACACACACCCGTTTAAAAACTTGTCTTCGTGAAAGTACAACAGAATTAACTAAGAAGCACCTCAGGAAACCAAAGACCACATCATTCACATAATCCAAGAAACGAACTTTGTTTAAAAGCCTCACATTTCATGTGAGCACAGAACAGATCTGAAAGTCTGGCATAATCCACTGGATTTCCAGGCTTCTAAACTAGTCTCCACCATACATTTAAAGACAGTCCACTTCTCGGCCACGCCAGGGGTCGCTCTCCCCAAGCACAGCCGCTCCGCTCCCCCGGGAACCGCACCCGGTGGGTCGTACAGTCGGCTGGCGCCACCCGTCGCCTCTGGCCCCTCGCGCATCCCTGTCTGTCCCTCCGAGGCGGCCAACTGGGAAGGCTGCCCCGCTCCCCTGCTCTCAGGGAACTTAACCTTCTCTAGGAGCCTCCATCCAGACCCCGTTTCTCTCTCCATCGCCCCCGGCACCGACCCACCTGCCTTCCGACCGCCGCACTTACGGCTCCGACGGGGCGACGGCGACGCAGCCTCTAGCGGCCCCGGCGCAGCGACTCCGGCCCTGGGCGCTGTGCGCAGGCAGCCCCCGCGCGGCGTCTCTAGGGCAACCGGACGCTCAGGCCGCGCAGGGCAGGGCGGCTTCCGGAGCGGGTTCCCCCGGCGCCCGCCGTAGGGAAACTCGCGGCCTGGGTTCAGCATCTCGGTGGGTCACCTGTGGGCCAGCTTTTAACAGCAGAGTGTGAACGCAGCAGCAGTTTCTCCTCCCGGAACCCTTTTTAAGTTGCCCTGAGGAGGCACTCGGGAAACGTTTTAACTTTTCCAGAACATTGCGATCACACCAAGTACTGTTTCTATCCCCAGGACTCAGGAGCACTACAAGTTAGCACATACAAGCATTGAAGTTACAGTAGGCCGTTTCCCTACCTGGGCATAGATCTTGAGGTGGCCAGAACCTCTATTCTTAATCGTTCCTCCTAGTGTCCACATAGCTTCTCAGCAGATTTAAGGCTTTTCCGTAACAAGTAACTTTACCTATTAGTTGCGGTCCATCGCTGCTGTTTTGATAATTCAGCGAGCATTGTTACTATTATGTGGGGCTGATTGCTGAATCAGCCCCACGGCTGATAGGGTGGCAAGTCAAGAAAACAAGTAATGTGATGCTATATGGGGTCATAGGTACTAACAATGGAAAAAGATAATTTTTGCTAAAGTCTACTCTTGTTTACAAGATGAACATGGGAACGCTAACTTATGTTGTTAATGAGCACATACACACTTTGGCCTCAGTAAAATTCTCCCCCATCATGCCCAGATTTAGGATGTCGGTTCTTCTCTGATTCCCTGAGGGAACTCTTCTTCCTTTTTCTTCTCTATCTTCAGTTCTCCACTTCCTTCATTTGCTGAGACATAACCTCTAATCTCTGCCCATCTTTAGAAACAAAAGACAGACAAAAATAAAAACAGAAACTTTTATTACCTCCATTGCCTTTAAGACCAAACATAATCCCACTGAACTCAAATCTACCTAAGCTTATATCAGCTTATTTCTCTATCATTTTAACCCTCAGGTAATTTTCCCAGTAAGGATACAAGAGATCACATCACCTTAGGTGCAGACCCAAGGCCTATTTTCTGTCTTTGGCCACATCACATGGCATGTGGTATCCTAGTTCCCCAACCAGGGATCAAACCCTGCACCCCTGCATTGGAAGCATGGAGTCTTAACCACTGGACTGCCAGGGAAGGCTTTTAGCCAATGGCTGTTTTCATCGTGGTATTTAATCTCTGCAGTTTCTCTAACTGTTGACTATTAGAACTACTCTTCTAAATAGGAAGCTCTTCACAAATAGGCCCATCCCTGCTTGGCAGTAGCATGTTAGCATGTCTTATTACTCTGCTCCACACACCCTGAGCTCAACTGTATTTAACATCACTATTTCTTGAATAAGCATTTTTGCATATGCCTTAGTCTAGCTTACAGCTCCCTACCCTGATTTTTTTCTGCACTTGATAAACTCATCTGTTAACAACCTGCTTTATATATAACATTCTATAAAGGCTCTTTTCCCAAAGCAGAATTAGGCACAGACTTTTGTATTGTTCTTCAAATCTATTTATTCATCCAAATGTGCTCCTGGAATATTGGGAATGATGATTTTCTATCTTCTTCCCAGTGTCAGTAAAGCATTTGGACCCACTGTGAATGATCAATATTTGTTGGTTAAACAATTATCTCACCAGAGAACACTTGAAAAGTCAAGTCTTTGTAATGGTTTTGACTAGATGTGTTTCATAAGGTTTAACGGTAAAATCAATTATATGCAAATCCTTTTATTCTTACACAAAACACTTTGAATAAGGAAAATTTTTTGATAAAGTGAAAAATTAAAAAGACAGAAAGTTAATTTCTTTTGCTGCAAAGAGACCATGAAAATCAGATTCTGAAATCCAACTCCTAGAGAAAGTAAGTGTAATTTGAGGGCAGAAATGGCTAGAGTGTATTTCAGAGGGTAGTGGATATACTGCACATATTCTGTGTAGTACCTAGTTTAGCATAGTAGTTGAGAGTATACACTCTGAACTAAGTGCCTAGGTTCAAATCCTAGCTTCACTATTTCCCAGCTGTATTCTTGGGCAAGTTAGTTTAGCATAGTGTTGAGAGTATACACTCTGAACTAAGTGCCTAGGTTCAAATCCTACCAGCTGTATTCTTGGGCAAGTTATTTAATCTTTTGGTGCCTTAGTTTCTTCATCTGTAATATGGCATTAACGATACTTACCTCATTGGGCTGTTTTGGGGCTTCCACGGGAGAATATATGGAAAATATGTGGAATAGCACAAACACATTCATTGGGCACTTATTATTATATTCCCTCATGTAATACTCTTTAGTGTTTACCCACTATTTGGTACAGCACACTTTCATCTACTAGTAACGGTGAAAAATGATGCCTGTCCTTTATTTCCTGGTCTCTACTGAAATAAAACACACTAGCAAGATGAATGATGCCAATAAGGCCTAGAAACAATTGGTATCATTTTCAACACCAATGTCCAAGAAACTAGCTCACAAGATAGACAACTCTGAACTTCAATGAAATCAAGTCTTTCCCAGCATTTCACTTAGCGACTCTTCCTGTTTACTAAATAAAGATTCTCAATCAAAAGTTGGTAGGTGGAACCCTCAAATTTGCATTCTTGAGTGTCACCATTGATTATTCTTTCTCAGTCAAGGGATACTTGTATCATACTCAGAAACCCTGATTTAAGTTCAACATCAGGCCAGTGGTTCTATGAAACACTGTACATCAGAGTCATTTGTATAACTATAAAAATATGGTTCCTGAGCCCTCTCCTCAAAGACTGATTCCAGGGGTCTGTAGTTTTAAGAAGCCCATGTGTAACACACAACCAGCTGTATACTTTATCTTCTGGAAATATTTTGAAATGCTTTTTGACGGTTAATGTGAAGGTTACATTTTTTTTTGAGATGTGACCCTTTATGTAATTTACAGGATTTGGAAACTAGAAATACGTGGCCCAGGTAAAGGATCAACAACCTGATCAATAAATGCCAAGGACAGAATATTGATTTCTTAAAAATTGTTTCCATGAAATCTGTTTTTCAACAAACTGATGATCATGTTATACTGATAAAGATCTGTTTTTAAAACAGTCACTGTGTTAGTCGCTCAGTCGTGTCTGAGTCTTAGCGACTCCATGGACTACAGCCCACCAGGCTCCTCTGTCCATGGGATTTCCCAGGCAAAAATACTGGAACAGGTTGCCATTCCCTTTTCTAGGGGGTCTCCCTGACCTAGGGATTGAACGCGGGTTTCCCTGCATTTCTTTAACATCTGAGCCATCAAGGAAGCCTTAGAACAATCATTATTATTAATGCTAAGATTAGTCACAATGTATTTGGGCAAAGTGATAAATATACATGACTGCTATGATTTTTAACATCTCAATGATTTAGAAGTCAGTTTTAGATAAGGAAACTGTTCTGTTTGGAGTCAAGGAGATTATCCAAGGTCATAGTAACAGGCAGAAGCATTAACAAGAGTTGAAATGTCACCTCTCAGTCCCCAACTCGTTTTTCCTACATCTAACTTTGCCCTCCTTGCCTTCAGAACTGCATTCCCTAGCATTCTCCTTTCCTTTCTCTACCCAGGAGTCAGCAAACTCTTTCTATAAATGGTCAGATGGTAAATATCTTAGGCTCTGTGCATCATGTACTTTTTTGGGGAAAACTGTCTTTTTTTTTTTTTGGTGAAAGCAGCTATAGACAACATGTAAATATATTTGTCC
This sequence comes from Aepyceros melampus, assembly GCA_006408695.1. NCBI lineage: Eukaryota > Metazoa > Chordata > Mammalia > Artiodactyla > Bovidae > Aepyceros > Aepyceros melampus. Next base: position 141,536 of record SJXQ01002671.1, read on the forward strand.
TAGTAATTTCATTTATAAAGATAGGCATTAAGCAGCATTGGGCTCAGGAATGCAGTTTGCCAACTTCTCCTCCAACTAAAAATTATGAATGTTGTGATTTTCCTGATCAGAAAGTTAAAGAGCCTTCAAATGTGGGAATATTACTCCTTTATGAAATTTAGATGACAGATCAAATAAAAATATCAATTTCTGAAGGATCACAATGGTTACTTAAGGATTTAATGCAGAGTAATTAAAAACATTTTTCTCCTTAATATGTTTTAATCTTACTATATACAGATTAAGCCAGATGACAAGCTACTATACAACAGCATGTTAAAAAACATATTTATTTTACACTATGTACAATTAGGAACATATTTAAAAGCATTGTCAATTAAAATAAATGAAGACCATAAATCACAATTTAGTTTGTGTATATACTCACATTAAAATATAAAGAACATATACCAAAAAAGAGCCAAGAGTGTGCATTTTTCTAAAACTTGGTATATACATATTCCACTGGGAAAAAAGCAATCAAAAATGACTCTAACCAAAACTAAACTCCTGTGATGTGTAGTAACCACTGTATTGTTTATATGAGGTAGTAACTAAATTATTTTGGCCAAGTGTTAATACTCTAAATCAAAAGAAACATGAAAATGATCATAAAATAAGGCCAACAAAAGTAAAAATTCCACTAGAAAATTTGAATTGATTCACTCTCTGGAATGTTACAGTTCTTCAAAGTGATTCTGTGAAATGTTTAGTGTGGACTCTGCTAATGCTAACACACTCTGTGCATACTGTAACTCAGACCAACTGCAGTGCTACATCACGGTACCGCTATTCTGTGATTCAAAAACTTTTCAAAGGTATTGTTTTTAAGCAGAGACAAGCAATCTTATAGGATTCTCCTGAAATATAAAAAAGAACAGTTACTACAACAAGGGGTTAATTGGTTTGTTTCACATAGAAAACAATCCAAATACATTTAAAAAAGATGTTGTGGAGCCAAATGCATATTGACAATGTCACAGCTTATTTTGTGACTTAATACATCACATATCAATACTCTGTGCAAATAAACACACCAGTGTACTTGCATTAAAATTAAAAACAAGATTATAAAATTACAGCCTTCATTACAATTTTAAAAGTTACAAGATTTATCTTCATATTACTGAATTACATATAATAAAAATACAATAGTGTTAAAGGTACGGTTTCATTGCCAGCATCCCATTTTGTAATATAGCCACACCCAAGAATATACTAAAGAATTCTTAAAATATTAATCCCAATTGCATTTTCAACATTTACATCTGTACAGATAAGACACTTACTTGTACATCTCATAAAAGTACATTATCTACATAAATTCTTAGTGTGTGTCTTCAGCAATATGAAGTTTCACAGAAAAATACTGCCTATATGTACAAAGATTACATAACAATGAATTAAGCACTTGTGTGGTTCAATATGCTAAATATATCCATACCACTTAAAACAAAAAATTGCCCCATCTTGTCTCATGCCACAATAAATTACAAGTAACTGAAGCCAGGTAACTGCGCTTTTGTACAGCTTCAAGCATCCGATAATGTTGCAGTGGTAGTGTTCTTTCTTTCTACAGTTAACTGTCAAAGCACATTTCTCAGTAACTGTTTTCATGACCCGCCAGGATGTATAAATTGCTATTTGCTGTGGGGTTATCGGTTGGCCTACTTTCCAGAACCACGACCCTAAAATAGTAAACAAACACATAAAAAACATATAACAAAACAAAAGTTATTCTTACAAACTAACGTTACCAGAAAATTTTTCCACTGCCTCTTCATTATATGCCTCTAATAAGTGCTGCTTATTTGCTATGTGGGCAGAAATCAGTTGCAAATCACTATGATTAAAGAGGCAGTTCTAGCTCTGGGAAGTAATTTTGCTGCCCACCACTCTCTTCTAAGCCAGTGTTGTTCTAAGAGCCAGAGGGGGTAAAACCTATAACCAGGAATAAGCAGGGGGAACTTAATTCTTATTATGAATCCTAAAAACAATGTGTAGTTCAAAGTCAGAAAATAAATCAAAATAGAACCCCAAATCCTACTTGGTACTATAACTAAAAGCTTTTCTGTTTGCTAGCATATGGTATTTCCTCTTTCTTGTGTTGTAAATCATATTGGAGATTTATGTTTAATGCAAAACTAGTACTGACAACATCTATGTATTCCTGTTCCTTGGAAGATCAGGCTCACTGTCAAAGGCTTCATAACTTTCTATGAATACTTAGAGCATGAAAAATATAATATTGAATACATTACTGCAGAAATTCCCATTCTCTTGAAAAAGAAACTAGTTTTATGCTGGATTTATAAAACATGTTAGAACTATGTATTTAATACAACCACTTTTCCTACCTGTCAGATCCAAGTAGTCTGAAAATTCTTGTGCTATCTGAAATTTCTTGTGTTACCTGTTCAATGAAAATACCAATTTAACTTCTGAAATGAAAGATACAGAATTTTATATGGGCATTTAATTTATAACTCTATAGAAAAGAAATATAATTCCTAAGATGGAAACGGAACCCCTGTATGACCATTAACTTTCTTAAGTCAGTGCACAGGTATGTCCATTTGTTAGTCTAGTAAACATATGGCTGATTTTGAATCAATCATAAAACATGAAAGTAGTAAATGGAATACAGGCACCAGGGAAAAATTTAAAAGCAAAGCACCAAAAAAAAAAAAAAGGAAGGAAAAAAAGCAAAGCACCGAGTCCATTTTATTTATCAGAAACCTCTTATCAGTTACCCTAATGCTAACAGCAAGGCTCTGGCAGCAGTAAGGCCCTTGTATCTGGTCCTTCCACTTAAAAGGCTGCAGTGTAGTGTGACGGGACAAACTTATGATTCCAGTTTCAATCCCAGTTCTCCCACCTACAAATAGTGACAACTGCAAAAGGTATGTAACTTGCTGGAAGTGGTTTATCTTCTGCCAAAAGGGACAGACAGTATCTACCTTTCAGTGGTATCTTGCATATTCTTTTAAGTATTAGTGGGTTTAATGCCTAGTTAAGGAAGTGCTCAGTAGTAACAATTCTTTTTCCCCTTTCTTTCTTAGTCTCCTGAAATAATATTTTCTGATGGCATACATCTTTAAAGAAGTCCTCAGTGTGACCAAGTACCAGTTGGGGAGTTAAGAATAAGTCTACAGGAGAAAGATAAACCCACTGTTTATTGCTTATTAAATGCAAAACATTCCCAATTATAATAGCAGTAGCCTCCCCCCAAAATCTGGTAGGCTGAAAAAAAACAATTTGATTTTGAAAATAAAATTATTCTGGAAACAGCAGTGATTCTTGACTTCTTTTGTAACTCAAGCACGCCTGAAGGATCTAACATGCTCATTTCAACAGCAGCAGTTCACCATCACTAACTGTCAATGTATTTTGGGATTTGCCCACTTAAAGGACAGACCATTTTTGGAGGGGTTGTATTTAGTAAAGGGTATCTAAGCAGTCTGAAAAAGTACCTCAGGATATTTTGGGACGAACTAGTTTTTTCTAAATCATTCTCTTCTATCCAGCCTATGATGCTTTTCTTTGTCTGGTGTTTATTAGCTGTTGACTATTCTTATCTCTAGGTTCCATTCCCTCAGGTGATTAAAAAAAAAAAATCTTCCTGAGAGGTGAGCCCTCTTGTGGGAATAACTCCTGGAAACATACTGGCAGCCACCTTTCTTGAATACGTACCCCAGGCTAGGCATTATGCCAAGCACATTACTTATTTCCTTTCGTTTAATCTTAGCAACCCTATGACGTAAGTACTATACTGTTATCCTCAATTCACAGATGAAAAAATACAGGCAAAGAGAAGTTAAGTGAAGTGCCAGCTCACAGTTACTGAAGAGGAAAAGTGAGACTGAACCCCAGGATCTTCTCTGAAACCCACACTCATGATCATTCTACCAGTACCGTTTACTGGTCAGGAGAAATGCTCTGAGCTTAATGTATAACAGTTTAAAACACAAATAAGCTATTTTCTTACTCAAGGCACCTCATATTTTCCTTTCCCTCCAATGCTCAAGTACAAGTCTTACTATTGAGACTGGCTGGGGTTACTGAAAGAACTCAGGATGATTTTACTTGCCTGTAATGTTTTAAGGGACAAGTACGAAGTCTTGCTCATGTTATAACACCAGCACTTTCTGGCATAAATGATGAACTGAACTGAATACATCGTATGCTGCTGCTGCTGCTAAGTCACTTCAGTCATGTCTGACTCTGTGTGACCCCATAGACGGCAGCCCACCCGGCTCCCCTGTCCCTGGGATTCTCCAGGCAAGAACGCTGGAGTGGGTTGCCATTTCCTTCTCCAATGCATGCAAGTGAAAAGTGAAAGTGAAGATGCTCAGTCGTGTCTGACTCTTAGCGACTCCATGGAAAGTACGAAGTCTTGCTCATGTTATAACACCAGCACTTTCTGGCATAAATGATGAACTGAACTGAATACATCGTATGCTGCTGCTGCTGCTAAGTCACTTCAGTCATGTCTGACTCTGTGTGACCCCATAGACGGCAGCCCACCCGGCTCCCCTGTCCCTGGGATTCTCCAGGCAAGAACGCTGGAGTGGGTTGCCATTTCCTTCTCCAATGCATGCAAGTGAAAAGTGAAAGTGAAGATGCTCAGTCGTGTCTGACTCTTAGCGACTCCATGGACTGAAGCCTGCCAAGCTCCTCCATCCACAGGATTTTCCAGACAAGAGTATTGGAGTGGGGTGCCATTGCCTTCCCCAGAATACGTCGTATGACTTGGAGTTAAATTACGGAAGGAAGGTTAACGAGATAAGGGTACCAGAAATAGGAGGCAAGTTGACTTCCAGGGAAACCCTTTTCTTGGAGCCTACACTGGTCATTTTTCTGAAATACAAAGGGGAAAAGGCGCTTTGGGGACAGAGCGAGCCTGCATCTCACTCTTGCTCCAGGTGATGTCTGGGAAAGCTGAAAGGCTATCAAAGCTGGCTCACTTTGAGCAGTATTTAGGAAGCTCCTGTTCTAAATATAAGGGTGCTTATCTGAAAGCACATAAAATAACACACTGAACTTGTTTCCTATTTGGAACCAGTCTNGGAGGCCTGGCGTGCTGCGATTCATGGGGTCGCAAAGAGTCGGACACGACTGCGCGACTGAACTGAACTGAACTTGTTTCACTTAATGGGCAGAGAGAGGCGGCTATAAAGCATCCACTCTTGAATTTATCACTGAATTAAATACAGAAAATGTAACATTTCGTTGCACCAATCAGGAATTTCCCAAAGTTAAAGAAAACTCTGTGATGTAGAATTTGCCAGTGCTTCAGGACTGTTTAATGGTTGTAATTTTTTAAAAGGTCACTTACCTCATTAGATCTAAAACTTCTACCTTGCATTCCATGTTTCCAGAAAGCTAGCACACTGTCTTGTAGGCAAACTAACAGGCAAGAACAGCTCAGTTACTGTTAATAGTACAAAAGTTCAACCAATAAGCATCATTTCACCCCTCTTTCTACCTTGAGTAACAGTATTTCAATTAATAACTGTTCGTCATTCCAGATTTGTAATGGTGTCTTTACCACACCGCATCCTACACAGTATAAACTAAACAGCATACTTTATTGAACTGACTCATATCTTGGTAAGAAAAAGAAAATTCACTGAAAATATTTTTTGCTTTAGGAAGTTCTGTTTTGTGAAAATATTTGAAACATATAGAAAAATAGGAGAATGACATAAAAACACATGTATCTACCATTTAACACTTCAATCCTAACATTTCCCCATATTTGTTCTTTGTTTTAAATGAAAATGAATACTGCCAGCATCCCTATATCCATTCTGACCCTTCCTTCCTCCCTCCCCGAGATAACCACCTTATGAATCTGGTATCTGTTGTTCTCATGCATATTTTTACTATTAGAACACAATGAGTTCACATGATCAGTCAACTTTATATTGCATGTTTCCAACTTTCATATAGTTAGTGTGAGGAACCAAATGATGTTTCTTATTTTTTTTGTTATTGCAAGCAATGCTGCAGTAAATACTCTTGTGCATGTGTGCATACTAAGCCATTTCAGCTGTGTCCAACTCTGAGCCCCTGTGGATTATAGCCTCCAGGACCCTCTGTCCATGGATTTTCAGGCAAGAACACTGGGGTGGGTTGCCATGCCCTCCTCCTGAGGGTCTTTCCAGCACAGGGATTGAAGCCATGTCTCTTGTGCTTCCTGCACTGGCGGGCAGGTTCTTTACCCCTAGCACCATCTGGGAAGCCCTAAGTGTTCTTGTGCCTCTCCCTACATACGTGTGCAAAGTCATCTCTGGAGTGGACACCTAGAAATAAAATTACTGGGATATGTGCCTTCTAAAAATTCTAGTTTTGCTTTCTGAATTTAAATATTTAATATATATTTTGGTGTATATTCAGTGAAGATTCTTAATTTGTTTCCTGCAGATAACGAACTGTACTGGCATCAATTGTTGAACCAAACATCGTTTCCCCACTGACATATGATATAAATATCCAATTATATGTAGGTCTACTTCTGAGTCTCTGTTCCATTCTTCCATTTATCCCTGTGTTGATCCCACACTGTCTTAATCACTATGGCTTCACAGTAAGTTTCAATATCAAGCAGGGCAAGTGTTCATCAAAATTTATTTTACTATTCTTGGCCTTTGGCTTATCCTTATGAATTTTAAGATCAGCTTATCAAGCAGCACAAGAATACCTTACTGGGTTTTTTTTTTAAACTGTATATGTATTGCATGTGTGGATTAATTTGTGAACTAACATCTTTCCCATATTCACTCTTCCTATACCTCAACACAGTGTAGCTCATTTGTTCAAATCTCCTTTTATACTTTTAAAAGATAACTTGGAATTTCCTAGATAATGATCTTACACATGTTTGACTACATTTATCCCTATGCATCTAACTGGCATGTCAGAAAGCTATCCATCTATGTTATTCATATCTAGCAATTCTGAATTTTCCTATCGGTTCTAATAGTTTAGAGTTGTATATTCTAGTAGATAATCATACCATCAGCAAAAAAAGATATTTTGCTTATTTCTTTTTAATCCTCATAGTTCCCTTTTCATAGTGTAATGAGACTGTGTTGTAATATGATGATACAAACCTTATCTCATTATCTAGTATAATGGGAATCAGTTTAACCATTAAACGATATTTTTAATAGGCTGTACTAGATGAAGGACATTTCCTTCTACTGATAATTTCTAAAATGTTGTCTTTTTAAAAAACCAAGATTGAATTAGATTTTACTGAATGCTTTTTGTGCATCTACTGAAGAGTCATGTAACTTTTGGCTTTTAATGTGCTATACACAAATAAATTTTCTGCTGCTGAACTACCTTTGCTTTTCTGAGATAAAGTCTACTATTTGATGATATGGAATTCTATTTGCTAGTATTTTATATAAATTTTCCAAAATCTGTTTTCATGAGATTGGGAAACTGTGTTTTCTGTATAATTTAATTGATTTCACTATCAACAGTGCTAAATGAGTATGAGCAAGCTCCGGGAGTTGGTGATAGACAGGGAAGCCTGGTGTGCTGTAGTCCTTGGGGTCACAAAGAGTTGGACATGACTGAGCGACTGAACTGAAGTGAGTGCTACTGATTTATTCTGCATTCCTTTCTGGTCTACAGCTGAAGCAGTTTGTATATAGGACAGGGACTATTCCTTCTTTTAATAGTGGATAAAAATCCCCTATAAAGCCACTAGGCCTTATGTGGGGAGTCTTAATTAGCAGATGGTTCAAACAACATGCCTGGCTCTGGCTCCCCATCTTCGGTGGGACACCGCTAGTTTTCTTTACCACGCATAAGGGCTTATCACTTTGAGTTTCTGGTTTTTTGCCTTTTTTTTGACCTGGCTATGTGTTTTTAAGTGTGGATTCCATTTGAACATTTTGAGCAGACGTCCCTCAAAACTGACTTATTATCATCAGTGTCTGCTTGTTGGAGAGAGGCATTCTATTTGGGAGAAAGATTAAAAATAGGATCAAGAATAAGACAAATGAACTATCTGCCCTTGGCCCTCACCTTCTGCTAATGCATATACATGCAAGGATCTTTACTGATAAAGGACACCAGAAAAACCAGTGTACAGCTAAATTAACTGCCATTCATATTATCAGCATTCTATTATGGTCATTTTACCCTATTTTTCCTGAATGCAATCATTTTAGAATACTGATTCTGTAAGAAATCTTTTTCCAGAAAAAATTCTTATCAAGCATAATGTAAAAATAGCAAGAAGGAAATTCCATATACTTAAGGATCTGTGATCAGCAGACATAACAGCAAAAATAATAGATTATACTAAATTGTAAAGCACTTATTGGGAAACTCTACAAGAGTCTCAAGAAAATGGAAATTCAGAACTAGGTTATGAATAACAATATTTAATTATTTATTTTGAAAATGCCCAATCTGTAGGGAAGACGACATTATTTACCGATTATATCAAAGTTGTTAAACTATTTTAGGGAATATGTAAAAGCAAAGACTGATACCTCATATTATTATATCCTATATTTAAAAAAATGAGTCCTTAGTAATATATTTTTATAATTTCAAATAACTATTGGACAAATTATTCTAAGCAGCTGATAATGCAATCAAACAAGAAACACAAAACTCTGACTTACCTATTGATTCAATCTGGAAATCAAAAGTGAGTTCGGATGATAATTTTCTGCTAGATTTTAATCTTCCTTGGAGATTTACTATTTTTATACAACCTATAATGGAAAAAAGTCACTTAGAAACTAAGATAAAAGAAATCTTATTAAGATAAAGATATTCATAAACAAAAACTTACAGTCCAAGCATACAAGAATGGTGTCTCTCTCCAGCTGTGTTACGTGAGTCACACTTGTCTGTGGGGTATCTACAACACAAACAAACTTGATAAAACTTACAGGACACAGTAATATTTAAAGCACAGAGACATTAAAAAAAGAATTCTGAATATAACTGAATTTGAAATAGCTATATATTTTTAGTCAGACGTATGCAGTGGTTGACTCAGATGGGTTTGGGTTCAAACTCTGATATAAGAGCTAAACTGAGTGAGTGCTTCATGGAGGGTTAGCTATTGTCATTACTACCGGTGATGCGCTATCCTATTCATATGTGAGATCAATATTATGCAATGATTAATTTCAGATTTTAACCTCAGAAGGCCAAGGGTTGTGCTTTGTACATCATTATATGCGGTGCCTAGCACATGCAATAAATATTTATTGAATGAATGAATCAGAGAGTTAATCACTTTGAATACAAATGAGTTAAAAAAATACTGACATATTTTGAGAAGTATGAAGCACCATAAAAATGCAGAGGCATTATTTTTATAATAATGATTTATCCAAGTTCTAACAAACCTAAAATATTTGAATGATTTAGCTTTCCAGGAAGTGAGAAGTAAGATATCCCAAACCTTGTATGACTATCAAAGCTAAAACTGTTGAGCTATAGGCCTTTGTTTCTGGAGAGTGGTTCTAAAGTCTAGTCTATCAGTCTAGTTTTTTACTTCCCATAGTATTTAGAATCTTAAAAAATCCAAAAGCAGCTGTAGTTCAGACTTTCACACATATTCTGTAACTAGCCAGGATTGGAAGGATAAGGAACAGGCCTCCTATAGATCAGGCCAACCAGATCTTTGTAACTCTTACACATTTGGTGAAAATTAGTCAAGAAGCCAGTCTAGCATTATGAGATAGAAAGCCAGGAAAATGAGATTTACAAATGGCTTATAATAATTAGTTTCCAAACACTGAAGTCATCTGGAGGTCTACTGATGTCCAGCTGCCACCTCTAGATATTCTTATTTAAATAGGGGTATGTGTGTGTGACTTGATGTATCAAGAGTGTTAAAATCTTCTCAAGTGGATTCTACTATGCAGCAGAGTTTAGGAAACCACAGCTTATAATTTCAGCTCATATAAAACCTTAAACATACTTTCACCCTCTTACTCAATCTCATCTCAAAATCAGAAATGAACTATATCTGTTGTATTTAACTTCTAATAAAGGGATTTCATTATGCTAAGATAAGCAATCAAAAGTTCCTGGGGCGCAAGGCACAAAACTCGTGTCAGGAAATGAGAGGCCCTTCATTAAACAATTGGTTGAAAAGGATTTAAAATTAAAATGGTTGGGAGAAATAAGCAACTGAAATTCACTAAATAAAATATTAGTCATCCAACAACAGAAGGGAAGAAATTAGAAAGCAGGAGTTAACCCCATGTCTGAAAGGGGGGTAGATACTGTCTGCTGCTGCTAAGTCACTTTAGTCGTGTCCAACTCTGTGCGACCCCATAGACAGCAGCCCACCAGGCTCCACTGTCCCTGGGATTCTCCAGGCAAGAACACTGGAGTGGGTTGCCATTTCCTTCTCCAGTGCATGAAAGTGAAAAGTGAAAGTGAAGTCGCTCAGTCTGTCCGACTCTTAGCGACCCCATGGACTGCAGCCTACCAGGCTCCTCCATCCATGGGATTTTCCAGGCAAGAGTACTGGAGTGGGGTGCCATTGCCCTCTCCTAGATACTGTCTAAAAAGGGAGAATTTAAAAAGAGAATTTGAGGAAGCCAAAGACAAGCCACATAATGTTGCCAAGGGCTGGCCATGTAAATGGAAAGCTGCTCGAGTTCCCTGGGCTTCAGCAGCCATGAGACTCTTTAGATTTCTGTTGAATGTGTCTAAATGTGTGATCATTTTTTTCCCCCAATGCCAAAAACACTCTTTCAGGGTTCCAACAAATTCCTGACTAATCAATATTTGTTGGCAAGTTGGTTAACACTTCTCTAAGTTGTCAAAGACTCTGAGCAAGGCCTTTGCAAGACCTTTAAAAATTACCTTCAAAAATGGCCATGCCTATTTTACAGCGAAACATTGTACAATGTCAATTTTTAGGCAAAAACACAAAAGGAGCTTCATAACAAAAACAGTGTTTTAAAAACAAAGATTAAAAGACTTTTAAGGTCATGTTCTTTTTTTTAAAGTGTAACAGTGTAATCAGATTTATTGACCACAAAACCCAAGTTTTGCCAATGTGTATGGATTGCAACAATGCAACTGAGGGTTTCAAACTCTCATTAAATTTCTGTAAAAAAAAACTCATTAATTGGAGATATTATTTCCTAAGGTACAAGCTATGAAGGAAGAATGTGCTACAATTGGGAAATGTAGATAAAATTTAGGAAATATATAAAAGAATTATTTTCAAGCACCCTCAAACACTTTGGAGGTGCTTTACTATTTACTTAATATTTTGTATCCTAATTACAAATGATTAAAAATATTTATTAAAGTTGCCAGGTAGTACCTGTGTATCAATTACAAAAATATACTGGAAAATATACTTAATGCAGCTTATCCTTTTTATAGAAATCAGGTTTTCTACTAGCCTCTTGATGAAGGTGAAAAAGTAGAGTAAAAAAGCTGGCTTAAAACTCAACATTCTAAAAACTAAGATCATGGCATATGACCGTATCACTTTATGGCAAATAGATGGGGGAAATGTGCAAACAGTGTCAGATTTCATTTTCTTGGGTTCCAAAATCAGTGTGGACTGTGACTGCAGCCACGAAATTAAAACATGCTTGCTCCTTGGAAGAATAGCTGTTTAAAACCTAGACAGTGTCTTAAAAAGCAGAGACATCATTTTGCTGACAAAGGTCCATCTAGTCAAAGCTATGGTTTTTCCAGCGGTCATGTATGAATGTGAGTCGGACCATAAGAAGGCTGAGTGGTGAAGTATTGATGTTTTTGAACTGTGGTGCTAGAGGAAAATCTTGAGAGTCCCTTGGACAGCAAGGAGATCAAACCAGCCCACCCTAAAGGAAATCAACCCTGAATACTCATTGGAAGGACTGATGCTGAAGCTCCAATACTTTGGCCACCTGATGCGAAGAGCCGACTCATTAGAATAGACCCTTATGCTGGGAAAAACTGAGGGCAAGAGAAGGGGCGACACAGGATGAGATGGTTGGATGGCATCACTGACTCAATGGACATGAGTTGGGGAAACTCAGGGAGGTAAGTGATGGACAGAGAGAAGGCTGGTGTGCTGCAGTTCACGGGGTCACAAACAGTCGGATATGACTTGTGCTACCAACAAGGTCTGTGTATATATATATGTGGTTCTCCACGTGTGATACCTGTATTAACATCGTCAACATCCTGGGAACTTATACATTGAAAATTCTCAGGCTCACTCAGATCTACTGAACGAAAAACTTGGGGGTGGGACGCAGCCAAGTGATTCTGACACACACTCAAGTTTGGGAGACACTAGAATGTTTTAAATGTGTCAAACAAATTAGCTATTTCAAAGCAAGTCAGCTTCTCTTTTTCCAGTTCACTAAGTTACTCAAGACTGGATTTTTATGCACTGTACTTGCCTGATGAAAGATATAGTAAATTTATTACTTACAAAATCAGTCTATGCACTGGCCTTAATAATTAAATAAAAACCACAAACCTGATTCTGTAAACCACGAAGAGGTAGAATTTGGATTGACTGTTTCAAATCGAACCACCTGGTTGAAGTCTCTCCCTTTACTGACAGCAACACAGACTAAGGGGTACTCCTGCTCCGGAACCACCAGCATCTCAAACATTCTAAGTGGGCACGGTATAGGGAAATCTATGTGCTGGAAAGAAACAGAGTATATTAAAAAAGGAAAACAAAACCAAATAATTTCACGGGAATGCCATTAAGAACGTTTAGTTTTATGAAAATACGTAACAGAGTAGGCTCTACTATAAAGACTGCTGCTTCTCACAGAAACTCAGGGTATGCAGAAAAATCCAAATTGTGAAGGATCTTATAAAGATTTTAGGTTCAGCACTGTAATTTTTAAGTTAAATAGCACACATTTTAGCATCAGAACTGGAAACAGATCCAGCAACTGCATGGCAGGTCTGAGAGTCCCCCCACTCCCACCCTTTGAGGTAGAGTCTCTTGTTTCCTAATTGGACACTGCACTTCAATAATACTCTGCCTGCTTATCCAAATGAGCAAACATGGGTGAGAAAACTGGAATGCTAATTAGTAAGACATTCCTCTTATAAGTATGGATGGGAGGAAAAAAAAAAACCAACCCACAAAAGAAATTAGCCCTGTATTTGAAGTGATTCTATTCAATAAATTAACTTAATTACAATGCAACTGATTTTCATTGTACATAAGCTTAAAATTATTTTTAGTTTACTACAAAGAGACTAAATTAAATTCTGAAACTCTGGAAAAATAGAAAACATTCACTTTGTTAGTAATCAGGGGAAAAAAACCAAGATAACTATACACATCCACCACAAGAATGAGAATAATAAGGGTAACTCAGAGAAAAGTGGACAAATGTGCATAACACTGACGGTGGCAGAACAAACTGGTGCGACCAGAGTGGTTAATTACATCACTTATTAATGCCAAAGGTATGCATCTCCTAAGAGTGTTAGAAATAACACTCCTAGTTATACTACCTACAGAACATGACTGTACACGCACACAGGAGACCTATGCAAAAGTATACACAAGTTTCAACGCTAAGAATAACAAAAAAACTGCAAGTAACCCAAATGCCTAAAACAGATTACATGATGACAGTTTCACACAATCAGAAATTAGAGTGTAATCAAAATGAACAAACTATGGCTATATCCAGCAAGTACACAAATACAATGCTGCACAAAAGAAGTCAGACCCAAATGAATATGATTCCACTTCCATACTGTTGAAATATTAGGTAAAATGCTAATGTTTAGGGGTATGTGCTAACAATGGTAAAAATGGAAAATAAAGGAGCTGATTTGTAGGGGTGGTGGTGCTATGAGGAGCTCTGGGGTGCTGGCCATCTTCTTCCTTACAATAAAAAGGTTTTTAAAAAATATATTAGTCTTACACATATTAGATCTACTTATAATTTATTTTTGTTGCTCCTATAAATGGGCTGTTTTCATATTTCCCAATGGCTACTGTTAGTATCTTTAAAAGCTACTGAAATTAATATTTTTTAATTCTGTAGTTTACTTAAAAATTCTAAAGAAAATAAATTACAGAGAAAATAAACAGGTAAAATGGGGCTACCACAATCAATTGTCTTAAAGTGTCAGAAGATGCAGTGTGATCCTCACGACTGGAAGGTGAAATTGCCCACACCTGTTGTTCCCACACTGCTCCTTCCCCGAAACTGCCTAAGTGCCTCCATCCCAGAGCTCTAGGCATGCCTTCAACAAACACCCTATGCACATGCCGCTGGGAGCATCCCTACCACCTGGGGATGTGCTTTGGATAAAGTGTGTCCTATTTTTAATAAAGTAAAACATTTAAAATAATTCTCTTTGAGATGTGGAAACAGCAGTAGGACAGGAAGAAAACAATGCTTCTGAATTTTTTCCTCAGTAAATTAGAAAACCAACAGATCGTGACTACTTCTACTTAGCTTCCAATAATAACTAAACAATATGTGTAAGTCACTAGCAGAAGAGTGTTTCCATAAAATAGTTTCAAAACCAGTCGCTACTGATGATAGTCCTTGAGGGAAATAATTATCTCTTACTCATTTTTTTCTTTTAAAATTAATTTTTTATTGAAGGATAATAGCTTTACAGAATTTTGTTGTTTCTTGTCAAACCTCAACATGAATCAGCCATAGGTACACATATATCCCCTCCCTTTTGAACCTCCCTGCCATCTCCCTCCCCATCCCACTCCTCAAGGTTGGTACAGAGCCCCTGTTTGAGCTTCCTGAGCCATACAGCAAATTCCCATTGGCTATCTATTCTGCATTTGGTAATGTAAGTTTCCATGTTACTCTTTCCATACATCCCACCCTCTCCTCCCCTCTCCGTGTGTCCATAAGTCTATTCTCTATGTCTGTTTCTCCATTGCTGCCCTGTAAATAAGTTCTTCAGTACCATTCTTCTAGATTCTGTATATATGTGTTAGAATATATTTATCTTTCTCTTTCTGACTCATTTCATTCTGTATAATAGGTTCTAGGTTTATCCAGCTCATCAGAACTGATTCAAATGTGTTCCTTTTTATGCCTAATATTCCAATGTGTAGATAAGTCCTGGGTGTTCTTTGGAAGGAATGATGCTAAAGCTGAAAACTCCAGTACTTTGGACACCTCATGCGAAGAGATGACTCACTGGAAAAGACCCTGATGCTGGGAGGGATTAGGGGGAGGATGAAAAGGGGACGACAGAGGATGAGATGGCTGGATGGCATCACCGACTTGATGGACCTGAGTCTGAATGAACTCCGGGAGTTGTGATGGACAGGGAGGCCTGGTGTGCTCCAATTCATAGGGTCGCAAAGAGTCGGACAGGACTGAGCAACTGAACTGAACTGATATGTACCACAACTTCTTTATCCATTCATCTGTCCATGGACAACTAGGTTGCTTCCATGTTCTAGCTACTGTAAATAGTGCTGCAATGAACAATGGTATACACGTGTCTTTTTCAACCTTGGTTTCCTCAGGGTATATGCCTAGGAGTTGGATTGCTGGGTCATATGATGGTTTTACTCTTAGTTTTTTAAGGAATCTCCGTACCGTCTTCCACAATGGCTGTATCAATTTACATTCCCACCAACAGTGCAAGAGCATTCCCTTTTCTCCACACCCTCTCTCACTCATTTTTATCTGTCTAATTAAATAGCACTAGCACTGTACCTGATTTGTAATAAGTATATGAATATCTGTTTCAATTTATGACTTTTATTTATACTGAAAATAAAACAGTGTAGTGAAGCAAAAACTTAGAAAATGTCATGAAGAGTAAGAATACAGAAAACATAAGAATGTTTTTTAATACATCTGGTAAGACTTATAGTATAGAACATCATAAATACTAATTGAGATAATATCAAATATAGAAACAAAATATACTCAAGAGAAATCTCAAAGCAGAGAGACAAAGAAAGGAGAGTTTGGTTTAGATGAAGGACAGTAAAGAAGGGCATGTTGCTCAGGGAGTTTAAGGAAAGTGGGAAGAGCGATAAGTCTTAAAGGAGGCCTACAAGAAGAACTGTATGTAAGGCTAACATCCTAGAATCCTGCCAATAGGCCTCATCAGTCAGCGCCAAGCTCCCTGGTACCCAGAAAAGAGAAAACAGGCATGGGTAATTTTTAAGCTTCCCATGCCTTCAAAATACATATTCTCTCCGGCATGCTCTTTTTTTTTATATTTATTTTTAGTTGGAGGATAATTACATCACAAAAATATGGAATGCTTCATGACTTTGCACGTCATCCTTGTGCAGGGGCCACGCTAATCTCTGTATTATTCAATTTTATTAACAGTATATGTGCTATCGAAGCAAGCACCTGTACGTTATTAATACAAAAAGTTCCTTTAATAGAGAGGATCTTTCACCATGTGTTAAGATAAATAGTTTAACATATCGGGTAACACATAAAATTCATTCATACCTAGGTTTAATCAGACTATTAGTATCCATGAAAGTATCCATAAACAACTGATGTAATCAAACTATTTTTCATTTTGATAGAGGTTAGGAAAGAAAGGAACAGGAAGGACATACTGTAACAGACTAAGGATAAAGACAGGGAAGGGAAGAGCTACAGAAAAATAATTATATACACTTTACCACTCCATCTAGGATATGCTGTGCTTTTGTCAAACAGAAAAGAACAAAGAGGAACTTAAAACAAAAACAGGTGGACAGAAATGGGCTGGGTTCAGAAGTTCTGTTTTGCACAATTTATAAGGTTATTTTCCCTTTCTTTCAGCTTTTTGTTGAAAGAAAATTTTTGTTTCAGTAAATTTGTGGAAATATTACTTCAATGGGTGGTAAATTCTTGAAATTCTTTATCTCATTTCTTTAGTCCTAGTTAATTGTGAGGTTAATAAATACTGATGTCAAAATTAAAACTAGATTCCCTAGTCACTCATAAAATTTTAAATAACAGGAAGCCAATACTTTAAACATCTTAATTCTATATTATATAACTTAGGAAGAATCCACTCCAACTATTTTGATCCCAATTTTTATGGAGATAGCAAATGCTCATGAAATACTACTTAATCTATACAAAATAGTGAGGAAAACAGCATAAAAAATTCATCTGGTACTTCTTTGGAGTGACTGAGCCAGCACTTCATACATTTTCAGTTGGCTTTTCCTCTAAATTTAAATTACAGCTGAGTAATATTAAATGTTTTAAAAAATATTCATTACAGGAACCTCCCTGGCAGTGCAGTAGTTAAGACTCCATACTTCCCCTGCAAGGGGCACAGGTTTGATCCCTGGTCAGGGAACTAAAATCCCCATGCCATGTGGCATGGCCAAAAAATTTTTTCGTTAAAAGATTCTAGAGACAAAGGCACAAAAAACGATCCATGGAAAGGCCTAGGTGAAATAACAGGATGGGAGATATTCAGAACAAATTATTTCCCTTTCATGTTTATTCCTTGACTTTTTAAGCCAAATGCCAATCTGTAGACTGTCCCTCT
The DNA here is from genome assembly GCA_006408695.1 of Aepyceros melampus. Taxonomy (NCBI): domain Eukaryota; kingdom Metazoa; phylum Chordata; class Mammalia; order Artiodactyla; family Bovidae; genus Aepyceros; species Aepyceros melampus. The sequence goes on from SJXQ01002671.1 coordinate 159,074, forward strand.
GCTACAATGGAACAGGTCAACCAGAGAACACAACCAGACAAAATTCACTGCTCTCTTAGTACCTCCTGTTCTTGGTATCAGACTGTGTATGTGATTTAGTACTTCAGGCTTCCACAGTCACATCCCTGAACTATTGTGTCCGACTCTTTGCAACCCCATGGACACCAGGCTCCTCCATTCATGGGATTTTCTAGGCAAGAGTACTGGAGTGGGTTGCCATTTCCTTCTCCAGGGATTCTTCCCGACCCAGGGATCGAACCCAGGTCTCCTGCATTGTAGACTGATGCTTTACCATCTGAGCCACCAGGGAAGTCCTGAACTATCTATCTAGTCTCTTTTAAAACTTCTACCAGGCCAATGGAGGTTTTTTTTTTTTTTAATAATTAGGCAGATTTTTACCACTCTGCCATATAATCCAAAATCATTACATTGTCTTGAGAATTAACTGGAAAAAGAAGTTTTCTTGAAAGAACAGGAAAACTGATAAGCTTTTATGCTAAAAATGATGTAGGTTGACATTCATGCTTACCTTAATTAACATAAATTTCTGCATTGGTTCAACCCATTCTAATAGAACAATGCTAGTTTGAAGTGCCCCACATAGGTATTTATGGCCTGTGTAAGGATTTCTCACTGTCAAGGCAAAAAAGTATATGTAAGTTTTCTTATAATGCAAAGTTTTTACAGTAATAGTTGCCTGCTCCAAAAACAAACAAACGAAAGGTAGAGGCCAGTTCAATTTGTTAATTAGATTGCAGAGTGAAAAAGAAATACTGTTTCAGATAGGAGTGCAAAATTCTCATCACTTCCAGGATTTTTATACAAGCTCAAAAACCGCTGGTTGTTATGGGGCCAGGGTTGAGAAGAAGAACTTTACGTCTTATGGTAGCAGAGAGATTAACTGAGACAGCAAGATCCTGAGGAAAGGTTTAAAGCAGATTTGGGGAAATGTTCCCACACAGATAGCTGTAGCACATTTAGGGTGATTCGGGGTGCTCTTGGTAGTACTGTTCAGAGGCAGTACTGCTTTGGTTCTCACTAGATGGAGACATTAATCAAAATGCAGGTTTACAAATTAAAAAAACTGAATTGCCTCAGAGGTTTCTAAGGAGGAAAGAAAACAATTTTTTGCTTTTCCTAGATATGAATCAACCAGTTAATTGTTATGGGGGTTGAGGAGGACTTTAGGCTCATGGTATGTGAACAAGGAGACTATGACTTGCACATCACAAGCATTAAGTTTCATGTATTAAAGGTATGAGAGTAAATAACAAGTATACTGAGTGAATAAATGCAGTCTCAAAAGCCATTATTAAGCAGAATGGTGAATGATTAGTAACAGGCTCCTTAGAGAACAGGGTATGGTAAAGTACTGTAATAAAGTCATCCTCCATTTATTTAGTCAATAAATTATTTGTGAAACAACTATGTGTGCAAAGTTCTATATTAGGTTTAGTTTACATGAAAATAGAATGGGCAATACATTTATTTTACTTAAGGGAGAAAAGTAAATTATTACTGGCAGGATGTCCTGGAGTACTACGGTTTTATACTAGATTGAAAAATGAGCTTCACAGCATCCTCTTATCCACTCTAAAACAGGAGAGCTGTGTGATTTTGGATGGTTTACTTACCAACACAACACTTCTGACACCACTTGGTTTCAGGGATTTTTGCTGATACAGCAAATTTCCTAAATGGAAATGGAAATGAATATATAATACATGCAGGTGAAGTCAGTATATGAAAATACTACTATTATAGAACAGTGAAATAAAAATGAGTTGTTTAAAAACTGGTCCGGATATAATGGGCTATCTATTAAAAATAAGAATCAACTGGATACCTTTCTAAACCCCCCTCTAATCAATTCCAAATGATAAAGAATTTAAATATGGAAAATAAAACTATAAAATATATAGATTTTTGAAGAATATGACCACAGGATTACTTTAAAAAATGCAAAATAGATTATACAGGAAAATAATGATAAACTTAGATTGATTTTTTTTTTTTCCACTGATGCATCCCTAGCACCTCAAACTATGCTGCTGCTGCTGCTAAGTCGCTTCAGTCGTGTCCCACTCTGTGCGACCCCATAGACAGCTCCCCCGTCCCTGGGATTCTCCAGGCAAGAACACTGGAGTGGGTTGCCATTTCCTTCTCCAGTGCATGAAAGTGAAAAGTGAAAGTGAAGTCCCTCAGTCATGCCTGACTCTTAGCGACCCCATGGACTGCAGCCCACCAGGCTCCTCTGTCCATGGGATTTTCCAGGCAAGAGTATTGGAGTGGGGTGCCATTGCCTTCTCCATCAAACTATGAGTGGCATTCAATTTGTTGAATGTATTTAGTAAATTATTAACTTTAGATTACCAAAAGACAGAGCTGAGAAAGTAAAAAGATGAGCCACAAACTGGGAAAACAATAGGACTCTGTTCTGATAAAAATGGTATCAAAAAGTTAATACATTAAAGTTTATGTGCCTTCCATTGTTCGGGAGCTCTATATGATTTTAAAGGTTAGTGGTCAGTTTCCATGCCCACAGGAATTTAAGATTTATCAAGTTAGAAAGCAGAATGGAGTCATGCTCTAAGAAGGCAGAAAAACAACAGCAGAAAGTGGCAGCTGGGAGAAAAGATGGGGCACATAAACTATATAGGAAGAAAGAAACCTCCTGATACCCTGAAGTCCAAGCTATAGATACTAGAGTACAAACATAATAAATCAAGTTCATAATCATAACTAATTCATCATGAAAAGATCCAGTTAAGCTCAGTGTAATCTATTTTAAGAAGACGGAAAAGCTTGCAGTATATTTTAAAATGATTTTCACTGAAAAGTTAATTTTTAAAAATCTTTTGTGCACAAAGTGGCAAATCTTAGCTATACTGTAAACTCAGAATTAACAACAAATTTTTAAGGTACTTAAAAGTTAAGGTTCTATATTAGTTGCTTTACAACTAATACTGTAAAGGAAGAATGGTTACATTACAAAAGTATTGTAAAGTACAATTTATACCAGACTCAGAAGACTTTTACTCAACAAATAAGGTTCAATATAATAATAACCATAATAATAATAATGACTAAACAGAAGAGCAAACATAATTAAAAATCCCTGTAAGTAGACAAACAAAACACCTAAATGTCTTCTTATAAAAATCTTCAATTAATGTCACTTAAATTTTCTAAGTTTAGAACCTACTTTGAAAAAAATTCGATTTATTCAAATTGACACAAATAAGTCAAATAAGTCAATTTATTCAATTGACACATATCCTATATGTGATATAAAATTACAAGCAAACTAGAGGATAAAAAGTTAGTTTTAACATTGTAGAAAAACTAACAGTTCAGAAAGAAAATGTTTGATATATGTGGAAAAGTATAAAGTAGAAAATTTTAGAATATGATAGACACTTGTGAAAATGTTATTCTTTATAGTTTTTTCATTACACATGATTTCTACAAACCCAAGCTGAGAGCTTTTTTCAATTTCTGTAGTATATCTATTTTTTTTTATGAATGAATTTACATATTTCTCTAAGGACGAAAACATAATTAAATGTATAGTTACCTTGGCAGTATTCTGTCAGGAAGTTTGTGTGCTGGAATAGAAACGGGTAACTTTTGCATTTGCCTTGCATAATCAAAAAGCCCTGGTAAATTATGAGAATAAAGCTGAGAAGCTTTACCTGTAGAGAAAAACAGATGTCACAAAAACTGATAACATAAATAGGAACAACAACTGTAAGGTTTTTAAAAACTAAAAGACTTACCAGATATTGACAGTAAGCAATTGTTCATTACATACAACCATGTACACCTTCGGGGAAATAGCTGATTAAAAAAAGCACAAGGTTTACAGAGGATAATAGATAACAGCAATGTAAATATTCACATATTAACCATGTAGCTGTCAATATTAGGCCAGTTTTTAAAAAGAAATTTATTTTTAATAGAAACTAATTTTATAAGGCATTTAAAACAAGATGCTACATATACATATTTATGTGGAAGGAAAATAAATAAATGTAATTTAATTATCTAAGTTCCTACATTATATGATTAGCTCTATTCTCCTTATGGTACAGACTATGTAATCTCAAACTACATAAGGAAAAGGACATTTTCAAACAATGTCTATTCCTTTATTTTGGTTCTTGAGTTTTCAATAATGAAAACTCTCCTGGGTACTTCCAAAAAATGGTCTTATCTGGGCGTATGGCATGCCTGGCTTCTGGAGCAGAAGAGAGGAAAAAAGATCACGGTGTCATAAAACATAAGAGTATGGAAACACTAGGTATGGAGGGAAAAAGGCTGAGAGAAAACGCTGAAAACCTATACGTCATAAAGGACATACATACAGCATTCATTACTGATCATCAGCATGGTATACAAAGCTCTGGGGTGTGGCACCTGCCTGCTCACCCACCTGCATTGTTATTATTCTATCTCATTCTGCATTCCAGCTGAACTGACCATTCATAGCTCCCTGCTCGTGCCATGCAGTTCCTGTTTCTTTTGTCTGTCAACCTTCTGTTCATCATCATTTACAGTCCATCTTAAATTAAGTGTCTCTCCTCCTCTCTCCATAGGTGGTGCTGGATGACCACCTCTGGGGGTTACACTTTGTACTCACTGCTACTGTGACATCTAACTGGAAGTACAATATGCTGCAGTTACTGGTTTACAGGTCCATTTTCTCTGTTGGATCATGAGCCACTTGAAAGTGAGCACTACTCCTGTGAATAACCACTGTGTGGATCACAACAAACTGTGGAAAATTTGAGTATGTCTCCTGCTGCTGCTGCTGCTAAGTCGCTTCAGTTGTGTCCGACTCTGTGCGACCCTATAGATGGCAGCCCACCGAGTAAATAGGACATGCTCTAGGAAGGTTTTCTAAACAAGAGACAGCAACAAATCACAGCACTGAAACTTATTCTTATTTAGTGTCTATGTATAATAAATTAGGAATTTTTTTTAAAAAAAAGGGAGAAACACAGAATAACATACCTGTTCCATTGATGTTTCATGAAGTTCATTGAGATTCAAGGTATAAATTCCCTCTTCGGCACCAAATATTAAGTACTGATCTGAAATGACAAAAATAATTCACTGACTTTGATGTATAAAGTTCTTTTACAAAAGACTTATATAATCTAACATTTAGTGTGTGTGTGTGTGTGTGTGTGTGTGTGTATGCATTAACATATGAAAAAATTACTGTCATCTATAAAGCAGTATTTCTTATTTTAATGCAAGTAAGTAGTTAGAAACTGTAGCTCAAAGAATTGATTTATATGCAGATATCAGCCTTAAAGCAGTGAAGAAACTTTTAGGAAAACAGGTTCTGAAGAACGGCATGTTAAGACTCCTCATTCATTGGTGGGTGCTAAGGACTGATAGAGAATCTGCAACTCCTTTTCTAAATTCCCTCTTGGTGAGGATCACGTGCAAACGACACATAGAATGTAAACAGGAACAGTTGATGAAAACTCAAAATATTTTTGCAGATGGTCTGTTATAAGCATAGCATCAAAAAACCAAGATCTGACTATTGCCTCTTTAAAAAGTTAACTAAACTTGGATACCTGCTAGGGTGTTCAGTATCTTCTAGCAGATGTTACAAGTCTGGTCATCGTCCTGTTCGATCACATTTTATGATCATATCAAAAAGTAGGTGAAGAACTTCTCCAGACTAAGCTGAAGCATCATGCAAACAACTTAGAATGTCAAGAGCATTTCTCACCTGCCCAGTATTTAGGGTTAGTACTGGGAAATTAAACGCATAAACTTTGTGCTCAGACAGGGCTGAACTGGGTTCAAACTGCAGCTCTACTACCGACTGACTGTGAAACAATGAGCCTCTCTGAGTGCCATTTTCTTTACCTGTGAAATAAAAGTACCCACATCTTGGCTATTTAAAAGATTTAGGAAATCTGTGTGTGTGTGTAGCAATAGCGGCATGTGCACATGTGTGTACATGTGTATCTATGTACATCTTTATACAGATAGATGACACCGAGTGTACGGTTTCAATATATTGATATGGTGGTGCTGCTGCTGAGTCGCTTCAGTCGTGTCCGACTCTGTGCGACCCCATAGACAGCAGCCCACCAGGCTCCGCCGTCCCTGGGATTCTCCAGGCAAGAACACTGGAGTGGGTTGCCATTTCCTTCTCCAGTGCATGAAAGTGAAAAGTGAAAGTGAAGTCGCTCAGTCGTGCCTGACTCTTAGCGACCCCATGGACTGCAGCCCACCAGGCTCCTCCGTCCATGGGATTTTCCAGGCAAGAATACTGGAGTGGGGTGCCATTGCCTTCTCACGGTGATTATACAGTAAAATTTTAATATCATGTGTCACCTCAAACACCGCTAATAACACAAAGAAACATATTTACCTTGAATGTTTTTTTTAATTATAATAAATTTATTTTTCAGAAAGATATGCATAAAATGATTAAAACTGAGTGCTGTTCTAGCCTCATGAAAACACCAAGCAATCAGAAAGATAAAAACAGATAAAAACATATAGTACTACCTCTTGTGTCTGGATTTATCCATGATGTTGCACAGTGAATTTTCAAGGGACATCCATTAAAAACCTTAGAAAAACAGGCACCCATCTGGAAAAACAAAAAAATAACTAAATGAATCTATCAAGTCCTACTCATTTGCCTTACAGTGATATTAAGAAGGTTCCAGGCACAAGGACTGTTAGATATGATTTCACTTAAAAGTCACTTTATTCTTCCTATCTTCTCAAATAAACAAAGCAATAACAGCTATTTATTCTGCACAATAATTTGCTTATAGAAGTATTTCTTACATATCTCACATTAAGACTAATACAATATTCTCTGATAAGGAAAACCATAATCTCTCTACAAAGGTGAAAATTTTCTTACTTGGTTTCAAGAGCCTAAAAATAGTATTAATCACTGAATTTCATATTACAAATCGAAGAGGTACAGTTGATTTGAAACCATATTTGTACTTTAATCTCAAAACAGAGAGATGCACTTTACAAAAAAAATTGAGCAATCTGATTATTTTCCTTGGAAGAAGTCAACAAAAAGCTTTATTCTTTGATGTTAATATTTATTTATCAAGCTCATTTATAAACTTTTCAGATAATAAATATCTTATAATGAAATATAATATCTTATAATGAAATATAATATCACTCATTTGAATGTTTGTTGATCTTCAAAGAGTAAGATGTTAATTTTGAAATGACTGTTCTGGTTAGAATAAATAACTTGGAGGGGAGAAAGGACACAGAAGCATTTGATCAGAAGAACTGCACTGTGGCTCATTTCTTTTTCTTTCTGGCCGTGCCATAGAGCTTGTGAGATCTTAGTTTCCCAACCAGGGATCAAACCTAGGCCCATGGCGGTGAAAGCACCTTGTCCTACAATGGACCACCGGGGAATTCTACTGTGCATCATTTTACAGCAGAAATATTTTCTTCACAAACACAGAGACAATACAATGAGTGATTATTGTTGACTACAGTGGATTAAAAATATTAACACAAAATAATCAAAATATTTGATCTTAAAATTTCCTTTTTATGTATAGAAACCTAGCAACCAATATTTTTAAGATTTTAGTTATCCAATAAGAAAAACAGCCTGGCAATACCGGTGAGTGGCAGAAGACCAATAAGAAATGTTCCTATGGTGTAGGGCAGAAATTCTATCACTTAACTAATCCTGATAATTATCCTTTAAGATAGGTACACCAAATTCCTGTGTTAAGGTACTGCTAAACTCCTAAAAATCTAAATGACAGAATGAGGTACAAAACAATCAAAACAGTCCCAACCTAAAGCTAACTTGCACAGCTGGTCCAGTTATCAGCCCTTCCCTGTCAACTGCATACCTGATAAAGGAGTTTCATCCTGCAGCCCAACAATAAATCTCACCCCTATCGTACATATGTATCTCCTAGACCTGGAAGTCCTTTACACTCAAAACTTCTTTTTGTAAGATGAGGTATAACTCTCAGATTTTTATACTAATAGTAGAGTTAAAAAATAAAAGGGCTAAAAAGTAGAGACTCGAGAGGTTACAAACTAGAAAAACTATGGACACTGTCTAAACTAGTGTTATATGAAGTTTCAGGCTATAGACTGAGATCAGCAAAATGTAGTTCTATCCATATTTAACTAAAATTAAACTGAGTTAATATAATTTTAAGGGGTTCCCTGGTGGCTCAGTGATAAAGAATCCACCTGCCAATGCAGGAGCCATGGGTTTGATCCCTGGGTTGGGAAAATCCCCTGGAGAAGGAAATGGTAACCCACTCCAGTATTCTTGCCTGGAGAATTCCATGGACAGAGGAGCCTGGCGGGCTACAGTCCACAGGGTTGCAAAGAGTCTGACATGACTGACCACAATCTAATTTTAATCCTGAAAAAGACAGCATGGTATATGTATAGATAGATAGATATAAAAAATGACAAGGACTATAATATAGGACACCTAAGGTCTAGTTTTAGTTCTGGTTAGAGCTGGGTGGCGGTTTGTGATTTTGGTGACTAGTATCTTTGGGTCTCAGTTCTGAGTGAGTGAGTGAGAGTCACTCAGTCGTGTCCACCTCTGTGACCCCACGCTCCCATTGGGTCAGCTTCCAAAGGAGCTGAATGCTCCTTCCCCAGACTTGGGGACTGAAGAGAGAAAAGGAGGCAGGAACCATGAGTTCTCCATGTTTTTAAGCAAACAGGATTCTGGACCCAAACTGGATCCAAAGGGTCTCAGTTTTACCCATGGACAAAATAAAGTTAGGCCCAGATGCTCCTTCAATGCTCCTTTTAGTTCTAAAATTCTGTTTTTGGTAACTGCATTTTTTCACATTCCTTCAAAAATATGTACCAAAACATTAGTAATTTTCAAATAAAGAAAGTATAAAATGTATAATATATCATAATTCTTTTGAAAAGCTATACTTCTCAAATATAATTAATTAGTATTTAAATTAGCAACTTTTAAGATTTTTTTTTTTTCAATATAATGGGGGTTCTTTAAACAGGCAAAAAATCCAACCAAAGGCATGTACTCAAGAAATTATATGTCACTGTATTCAGTTTGAAAACTTAGCCTATTTGATATTTATACTTACATGCACTTTAGGTGTTGGGGGTAGGCCATTACTAATAGGCTTCTAGAAAAAGAACACATGCATGATTATACTTCTTCTTATTTGGTGTATCAACACTGTTATTTCAAATTCATGTGTTGTCCCAATAAAATACATGAATACATTTCTTTGTCGAATAAAACATTATAGATAATATTGAGGATCCCTATATCCTTTCACAGTCCACTTAGTCCTAGAACCTGCCCCCTCCAAACGGTTTACTTTGTACCCTTCCAAATCTTTCTCTAGGCAATTATACTACATTACAAAATACTCAGGTATTTGTGTATCCTTCTAGACCTGTTTGCCATTGGCTTTAACTGCAGCACAGTATGAATATAACAAACTTTAGCTACTTTCTTTTGTTGGATATTTAGATTATTTTCTATTTTATACTACAACAACAATGTGGAAATCATCATCTTCACATATACTTTCACATATACTTTACTACACAATGTGTGAAAGTTTTTTTTTTAAAGAATATGCTGTGAGAAGTGAAAACACTGGAACATGGGGTCTGTAGCTTTTGCATTTTAGTGGATGCTGCTGCTGCTGCTGCTGCTGCTAAGTCGCTTCAGTCGTGACCGACTCTGTGCGACCCCATAGACGGCAGCCCACCAGGATCTGCCGTCCCTGGGATTCTCCAGGCAAGAACACTGGAGTGGGCTGCCATTTCCTTCTCCAGTGCATGAAAGGGAAAAGGGAAAGTGAAGTCGCTCAGTCGTATCCGACTCTTCGCGACCCCATGGACTGCAGCCCACCAGGCTCCTCTGTCCATGGGATTCTCCAGGCAAGAGTACTGGAGTGGGGTGCCATGTGGATACTGACTGCTAAACTGCCTTTCCAAGTGTCCATTTTGTATCACTCCCATCAGCAATGTATGAGTCTCGGTTCTTCACAGTCTCCAGACAATGTTATCAAACTGATAACAGTTTGTACAGGAGTAAAAAAAAAGTTTTCTCCTTTGTTTCTCATTAATTTGCATGCCTCTGACAGCTAGGAAGGTGGAGAACCTTTTTAAAGAAATGTTTACTGGCTAACTGTATTTCCTCTTCTGTGAATTCTCCCCTCTCGGCCTCACTTTTTTTTTTTTTTTTAAGCTGAGTTATTTATTTTTTGGAGCTCTTTATACAAATTAGACTTAAATACTTTATCTGGTATATATTACAAACGTTTTCTCCTAGTCTGTAGATTTTTAACCTCATTTACCAAGTGCTTTGTCCATTGAAGTTTTAAACTCTGAGGTACTCAAATGCATGAATCATTGGTCAGAGTAAAATGATAATGTAAGGAGAGCAAAAACAATCGTATCACTCATCTATGACAACATCCTCAAGAGTTCCAGATATTTTGCCAAGGGGCTTCATTCCTGGGGTATATGATTTACTCCTGGAGAATAAATTATTTTCAATTTTATGATTTATCCCTGGAGAAAGAATCTCCTTGGGAGAGATTATAATTTAAACATAAGCTTTCTGATGGTCTAGTTTCTTTTAATCTTACTAACAGCATTTTAAGGAATGACATTATAAATTTTTCTCAGTTTAATATAAATCAGAATTATTTAAATGAGATAAAAGTTTAAAGCTACTGTTAACTGATTTCATATACATGAAACAAATGAAATATTCTGTATAATAGTATTTATATGAGTAACTTTTAGACATTTCTAAAATTAAGACTATGAAATTTTACTTTGCAGAGATGTTTATGAGGATGTACATACTGCCATCAATTTCTGATCATTTTTTTTCATTCTGCAAATAATTTATGTACATAATTTTATATTGATGTCCCTAAATTATCATATATCTATTTTAGCAAAACATTTTTAATTAGGGAGCTCTAAATGTTATAACTGTTGGATTTAATTTAAGTACTGACAGAATTGGCTGTAAATAATTTCAAGAAGTGGCTGTAAATAATTCAAGAAGCTGCACAAACTGTAATCACATTGCAATATACCATGGATACTGTTTATCCTATGATACAGTCATGACATACTTATTTCAGAATTACTGAGACTGTTAGTGTAACTACTAGTTCCTTATCCTAATAAGGTAATAGAAAAAGTGAATTTAAAATATATAAATTTTAAAAAGTACTCATTTCTCAAAGGTTATTATACTGTTACAGTCAGTAAGCTGAATTTTTAAACTACTACATTAGAAGGATTGCTAAAATTTAAGCTGATGAAATGAAAAAGGCACTACACAGTTGGAGAGACTACATAAACCCTATGATTTCTAATAGACATTTCACTTTTGTTAAAAATGTCCTAAGATTCACAAATTACAATGCATATAACCCCAGTCAAATGCTTTAAATGAATCATAAAAATGGTATGTCACATTCTATAGTGAAATCTTATAAAATAACAGATACAGTACAAAAACCTCTAGCAATGTGTTTAGCATACAAGTTATTACAGCTATATGCACATAAACATATTAAATGGTCTATGAATTTCTAGAAGAATAACAAAAATTAGTATACACAAAAAATTCCCCCAAAATATTGACTTATGATCTGTTGACATCTGCTGAATTGGGAATTTCAAGGATTTTTTTGTTGTTAAGTTCTATGATGATGGACATCATAGAATGTTTTCTGATGATTAAGTGTAAATTCTTCACAAATTCTTAATCTCCTTGATAAATTCTATTGATGTTCTACTAGTCATGTGATAGTGTTTCATCTAATTTTTCTAATAGGAACAGTTGCTAAGGCTAATTTCATCTTTCCTGAAGTGGTATCTTATATCTACTAGAAATAACCTTAATTTTCCTTCCTTGTTTGCTATTTTCTTTGGTAAAAGTAGTAACATCACAAATTATGTGACAGAAATTTGTCCTGAGGTAGAAGGTATGGCTTTCCTTCCATAAGTTCTTGAGACCATAAAAGGAGTGTACAAGAATCATTTTCATTGATGAGAATAATATTTCTCAAAATCGTAAAAATATTAAGTGTTTACCAGTATGGAGAAGGCCACATTTTATAATATGCAATATAACCAACTGGCCTAAATAATTTGAAGAGTAGAAAGCCTTCATTCATGTTTATCACAGCAGAGTCATTTTTTTCAAGATTTAAACAACCTATTATTAACATACTAAAATATAAATATACTAATTATAAAACATATAATTGCTATTGTTTCATTAATTAAAATTGCAAAACTAATAGTCAAAAAGGAAACAAATACAAGTAGAGCTTATGAACATAAATACCTACTGGTACATCTTTCTTTTCTTTCCTTGAAAGGTTAGTGCCTCTATATTCATTCTGTTGTTGATATAATGAACCATCTCGTTCACCATTTAGCTGGAAGGAGCTCACCCCATTTCCTTCAATAAGATATGTTTAAACATATTAAAAAAAAAGGATTAATTTCCATGAAAGTTTTCATTCAGAAACTTATCAAGTAGGAAAAAAATATATTATCTCTGAGACACTTTCAGCCTTCATTTGTGATTACCCAATCAGAACATTTAGTAGTGTAACAATCATATATATGTTCTAGTTTTATCTCTATTTTTTTCATATAGGCAAATTAAAATTCAGGCTGTATCTAAGTACATATATTTGTGCTAAAAAGAAAAAAGTACTGAATACATAACTACTTTCAGGAAAGGGGCAATTTATAGTTTGTTATCCAAGGAGCATTACTACTCTTTTTTTTTTAATTGCTTCTTTTGCATAAACATAAGACACTTCACAGTATTAAAACAGCACCTTTGAGGATTAATTTGGAGGCAAATACCTAGCAAATACTGACAATAATTTTTCTAAAAATGATTAAACGAAATAAAACAAACGAGTTCAACAAGGCATCCTCTCCTTTTTTTCAAACTGAAGTAGCCTAGGACCAAAACACATTTTCCTTGTTTGTTCGGAGTTTAATTTCTTTGGTTGCCACTCTCTACAGATGAATGACAAATTGGGCACAAACAATTCTCCAAAAGAGGGAAGCCAGACATGAAATGAGAAGCAAGGGGCAAAAAATCTCAGTCTGGGTCACGGGTAATCCTGTCATAAAAACACTTGAAACTATGAAGCAAAAAGCAAACTTCACCTCTCTCTAGAGCCACTGCTTCCTTCTCTTCTCCTCAAAGGAATTTCAAATCATCTCTTACAAGAAGGAGTCCTCCTACTTTTCTCCACACATTATGAAAACCTGGCAACACTCTTACTTCACCCCCTCTTCCTCATTACCTAAAGCCACAGGCTTCTGAGGCGGTAACCTGGGAGGTGGTGGCCGAGGTGGTACTTGGGATGGCTTTGCTGGGCTCTCTGATGTGGGACACCTCTTGATTGTTCCTTGATTATCATCCTCTGTAGAATGAGTTTCCTGTGGTATGAATATGGACTTAGGCTGAAACAATACAGAAAAGGAGACCAATGACTAAACAAGAAATCACTCATGCTTCATTAAACATGAAAAATATGACATATCTTCCCTAAAGTAAATACTGTTATATATCAAAGGCTTTCAAACTGTGTTTAATAGTTGAGTTTCAGCATATTCATCTGATTCAGATAATCTTAATATATAGCCTAAAAATGTACACAAAAATGTTTTCTCATGAAAAAATACCTTGTTCTACTCTTTCTATTAATTCTTCACAAGCCTACCCACTTAAATTTGCCAAATAAAAATATTCTGGTCTTTATGATCGGCAATTTAAATGAGTTTCTTTTTATTTTAAACATTCAGGCTAATCAAAGTTGAATTCCTTTCAAGGCTAATCTTAAATTGTCTCTTCCAGATGACTCAAAGTCTTTAATGTTAATGTGTAAGCTTCCAGACGCACAACAGAAGATCCTGATTAAAATTTTATTAAATCAGAGAACACAAACTCAGCAAGATAGGATACCTGAGAGACTTTCTGTGTAGACAATGGAAAAACCTCCAGTCAGCCAAAGGTTTGCAGAATTTATAAATTTTTATAATGTGTCCCTTATTAGGGAGACTGAGCCATATTTATCTCTTGAAATTCAGATCTCTATATTTCTCATGTAAAACTAAACAAAAAAGAACAGTATTACTTATGTGTGTGCATCATGATTTTTTTAAAAGTATAAAATGAAAACAAAATATAGTAGTACTTTGGATATCTAGACTGGTTGGACTCCAATTCTCATTTATAACTCCTGATTTCAAACCTAATAACAATTAATTTTATAAACAATTCATTTTATAGTTAAAATTTGCTATGCATATGAACTTATAAATTAAAATTACCATATCTATCAACTTATTTTACTTATAAAATATCCTATCAGTTGGGATTATTTTTATTATTTATGATTCCTCTTTTTTTTGGGTCATACCACACAGCTTGTGGGACCTTAGTTCCCTCACCAGGGACTGAATCTGGGCCTTTGCAAGGAATGTGCAAGTCCTAGCCATAGGATCACCAGGGAATTTTCTAATGATGCTTTGTTTTGTTTGACAAAAAGATTTTGTTGTTAAAATTTTATTTTTCAATTACTGTCCTATTTTTTATTTTTTATTTAAAAGTATCTTCTGAAAATTAAATATCTGTAATCTGGTCCCATCACTTCATGGGAAATAGATGGGGAAACAGTGGAAACAGTGGCAGACTTTATCTTTTTGGGCTCCAAATTCACTGCAGATGGTGACTGCAGCCATGAAATTCAAAGACACTTACTCCTTGGAAGGAAAGTTGTGACCAACCTAAATAGCATATTCAAAAGTAGAGACATTCCTTTGCCAACAAAGGTCCGTCTACTCAAGGCTATGGTTTTTCCAGTAGTCATGTATGGATGTGAGAGTTGGACTATAAAGAAAGCTGAGCACCGAAGAATTGATGGTTTTGAAGTGTGGTGTTGGAGAAGACTCTTGAGAGTCCGTTGGACTGCAAGGAGATCCAACCAATCCATTCTAAAAGAGATCAGCCCTGGGATTTCTTTGGAAGGAATGATGCTAAAGCTGAAACTCCAGTACTTTGGCCACCTCATGTGAAGAGTTGACTCATTGGAAAAGACTGTATGCTGGGAGGGATTGGGGGCAGGAGGAGAAGGGGATGACAGAGGATGAGATGGCTGGATGGCATCACCAGCTCGATGGACGTGAGTTTGAGTGAACTCCGGGAGTTGGTGATGGACAGGGAGGCCTGGCGTGCTGCGATTCATGGGGTCACAAAGAGTCGGACACAACTGAGCGACTGAGCTGAACAGTAAGTCACTATCTTTTTTACCCATTCTCAGGAAATCAGTTACTTGTAGATTATAGATTCAGAGGAGAGAAAATCTTATTAAATACATGAGTTTTCTAACACAAGTGAAATAATCATTTTTATTTATGAATTTCTGGAACTTACTATTTAGAATTAACATCAAATAATAAATTGGAAAAAAAAGACAAAAACAATTACAATCATCTACTTATATCATGTTTAGTAACTTCAAGATTTTTCTTTGTGAATCCCAAGTGAAAATAAGCTACAGAGTAAATACTAATACAGTATTAAAGTGGCAGAATAGTAACACACACATACACAATTCACACTGAAAAACAAATCTTCTTACCTTTGGTGGCAAAGGAGGTGGAACTTTGGCTTTCATGGTTGAACTATAAAAACATAAACACTCAGAATCAGAACTCTTCATATTACAAATAAGTCATTATTAAAATATGATTCATTTTTCAAAAATATAGATGCTTTATATATACAGGTCTAAGATTAGTGTTTTCCAAAATATTCTGTGAAATAATTATGCTGAATGAAGTATTACTGAGAAGTAACTGAGTTTATATGCTTTCTTGTTTCCAAATAATATTTAGTAATTAATACTGGAAAAGATAGCTATAATTCCAATTTACATAAATTGAAAGGTAATTAATATAAAAACACAAGAAAAAATTGGTTTAAGGAAAGACAGTAAAATGATATAAAAATATATCATGATATAAGCTTCATTTTTACTACTATTAGATAGGAAATTGATGAAGCTCATCCAAAATTTCATGCTTTTTTCATTTACATACTGTATGAAACTAATGGCAGAATTACTTGATTGAAACTGAGATTCATTACAACTCAGGATTGAACTAAAATTAAAAGGTTATTGAGCATAAATTCTCAGCTGTGGAGACTGAGGCTCAGAGAGGTTAAGTGACCCAGCCCAAGGTCGCACAGTGGTGAGGTAGGAAAGAAAATCAATGTTCCAATGCCTTCTCAGGTGTTTTTGTCACTCTACCAGGAAACTGCATCCTTCTTAAAAAAAAACAAAAACAAACTCTCTCTCCTCTCTCAAAAACTAACATTAATAAATACAGAAGGGAAAAATATTCTCCCCTTAAAAATACAATAGTAAAAAGAAAAAAAATTGTACCCAAAGGATTTGCTTACTTGAAACATATCAGATGAAATTTAATCAACCATATAGTAAGACTCTTTGCAGTTACAGTAATAATTCTAGCAGCTGCTGCTGCTAAGTTGCTTCAGTCATGTCTGACTCTGTGCGACCCCGTAGACAGCAGCCCATCAGGCTCCACTGTCCCTGGGATTCTCCAGGCAAGAACCCTGGAGCGGGTTGCCATTTCCTTCTCCAGTGCATGAAAGTGAAAACTGAAAGTAAAGTTGCTCAGTCATGTCCAACTCAGCGACCCCATGGACTGCAGCCCACCAGGCTCCTCTGTCCATGGGATTTGCCAGGCAAGAGTACTGGAGTGGGGTGCCATTGCCTTTTCCGATTCTAGTAGCAGCTACCAATTAGTAATTTATAACATTAAACCACAGGATATGTCTACTGTCTCTGTAAACATTTTTCAAAGTTATTATTTTTTTTAATCAACTCCTGCTATATACTGAACTGTGTCCACTGAAAATTGGTAGGTTGAAACTCTAACCCCCAATGTGCTTATGTTTGGACATAGGGCTTCTAGGAGGTAACTGAGCTTAAATGAGGTCATATGGGTAGGGAGCTGATCCAATAGGATTGGTGGCTTTGTCAGATGAGGAAGATCTCCTTCTCTGTGTGTGTGTGCACAGAATGAGAAAAGGCTGTGTGAGGACAAAGCAAGAAGTCCCTGTCTACAAGCCAAGAAGAGGGCTTCACTGGGAACTGAATCTGCAGGTACCTTGTCTTGAACATCCCAGCCTCCAGAACTGTGACCAATCTCTGTTGCTCAAGCTACTCAGTCTATGCTTTTTCGTTACGGCAGCCTGAGCTAAAACATATTTTGGTACCAAGAAGTGGGGTGCTACTGTAACAAATACCTAAAAATGTGGAAATAGTTTTGGGAATGAGTAATAAGCAAAGACTATAAGAGTTAAATATGGACGCTAAGAGTGAGAGGTCAGTGAGAAAACAGGAGAGCTGATGAGAAAGCTTCCATCTTCTCAAAGAATACACACACAGTCATTAACAGAATGTTGGTAGAAATGTGAACATTAAAGGCTATTCTGGTGAGGTTTCAAAATGGGAGATGGAGGAAAAGTAATCCTTCATAAAAAGTGGCAGAGAACTTGGCTGAATTGTGTTGTTCTCGTGTTCTGTGGAAGGAAAATCTGCAAGGGATGAACCTGGATAAGTTAGCTGAGGAGATTTTGAAGGAAACTGCTGAAGGAGTGGCTTGGTTCTTTCTGATTGCTTATAGTGAAATGAGAGAAGAGAGATGAACTGAAGAAGGAATTACTAAGCAAAAAGGAGCCAGGACTTGAAATCTGAAAAATTCTCAACCTATCTGTATTAGCTCAGAAATGGATGGCATCAGAAAGCATGTACTGGAGAGAATACTATATTTATGCCTGAACTATCACTCAGAGAAGAATTCATGGGATTGTACCAGAACAAACACTGGCAGCTTGAACGGAAGACAGACAAGACAAAATGAAGGGAGGCTGTGGACAGGATGACAGAGCTTTCCAAACATGTATGCTTCTTCAAAAAAAGGAAAAAAGAAATCCTGAAGGTGATCTAGGGATCATGAGATCTAAATCAGATTGACTTAGATGATAATCTTTAGATGAGTCTTTGGACTTTAGAGTTGATGCTGGAAGGAGTTAATAAGACTTTTTGGACTGAACTGTGTCTCCTCGAAATTTATATTTAAAATCCTAACTCCAATATGACTGATTATATTTGGAGACAGTGCTTTTGGGAGGTAATTAAGCTCATTTAACTGAGGTCATAAGAATGAGGCCCTAATCCAACAGGATTGGTGGCCTTATAAAAAGAGGAAGAGAGATTTCTCTGTCTGCACACACACACTGAGGGAAATCTAAGGATAAACTGAGATGGCAGCCGTCTGCAAGCCTGGAGGAGAGCTCTCACCAGGAAGTAAACTGACCAGCAGCCCAGCCTCCAAAACCATGAGAAAGAAATCCCAGTCTATGGTATTTTGTTAAGGATGCCCGAACTAATACTACTAGAACAGAGAAAAGGAAAGAAACTCTGGTACAACCCATGATACTATATTATAAAAGATAATAAAATTACTTCAATATTAAGCCATCAGATTTAGTCAATCAGGTTAAATGACACTCTTTCTTTTACTAAAAATGGAAACAGAACTTACTTTTTAGATTCATCATCATCTCCTTCATCATCTTCTAAATGTGCCACATGCCCTCTAGGGATAAAAAAGGGTAATTCCACTGTTACTAAATGGACTTTACCAAAAAGTTTAAGAAGAAATTTTAGAAAACGCAAGGAGAGATAACACAGGACAGAATTTTATTTCTGTATCTTTATAGGATTCAGAATATTCAAACAACAACAAAACACTCTTAGGCTATATGATAAAGGGGGCAAATGGACTTGACGCATCTGTAACATAAAATATTTTAAACTTAATTAAAAATTAAAGTTACCGCTGATGTAATTCTTCTTCAACAGACTTCAGAAGACTCCTTAGGAGAAAAGCAAAAATTAAAAATAATGTGAATAAAGCAAAGAAATACCAAGTACAATTTTTTTTTATCACATTAACCTTATATATAAAATTTTCAAATAAATACTTTTATTACTCACTAAAAACTTGCTACAACGATCATCTCTATACCATAAAACATCATTTAATGAGGTATCTCTATTTTCTGCTGCTCATGTCTTTATACATGTATTTTAAAGAACAAAATAAATTCTAGTGTTTACTGAAAAAATATCAATTCAAACAAAGGACAACCCACCATGAAATGTCACAATAGAACCGACAAAACAATAATTACAGGGTCACACTCAAGGGTTTCCAGGATTTACATTTTTACCTGGACTATTTTACCTGACACCTGAAATTATATTTTCTTTTTCTTAAGAAAGGTGACACACTTTAAAAAAACATCATGCTCTCAGGCAATCCTACGAAATGAAACTCAGCATGTTGGATCTCTGCAAAAGCAGGCATGCATGTGATGTGAATTCATGAATGTAGCAGCACTTTGCTTCCACAGAAGACACTCACTTACCTGAGGATCTGTTCTCCAGGGGTGCACTGGCAAACACATTTACACTTTTGGGAGACTAAGCCTGTATCAGACCAGGTGTGAGGATTTTATCATTAGGAGCAATTTATAAAACTTTGGTATTCAGGAATGTAAGAGAGAATTCAGAGCATTCCTGAAGGTCCCTTACTTCTCTTCCCTGCCCATTCATGCAGCATACCTCCTGTACTATATTCTTTAAGCATAAAAACTCAAGAGCCTTCTTAAAGCTAATGAGATAGAAATATGGTTACTGATAGATTACTGTGGTAAAAGTGATTCAGCAGAAAATTTACTCTCCTCAAAAGCTGTAAGGTAGTACCTTCCAATCATTTCCCTTTCCTATTATATAAAGTTGAAAAAACTACCCTCAGAATTATCAAAGCATAAAACCAGAGAAAATGAAAGGTATGGTTAGCTGATATAAACAACAGAATGATTTTAGCCATCAAATGTTTTAATTAGGATAGTTAAATAACAATTTAAGTCTTTTAAAATGACAAAATTTTAAGTCTGGAGTTGTAAATGACATAGGAAAACCATAAACTAATTGCAAACCGTATTTTGCATGTAAAAAAATTGAGGGACTCTGGTCAAATGTATTATCTAATCACAAAGCTCTTCAAGGGCTAGGTCTAAGAGACAGAGCTTCTACCTGGAGGCAGTATAGCAAGTGATTTCAAGCTGTGAAGCAACCTCTGCCATTCTAAGTGATGTGGCCTTCAATCAGTTACTATGATTTCCTTAAGCTTCAGTTTCCATATCTGTAAAGTGGGAATTACAATAGTATCTAGATCAAAATGTCTATCTGAAAATACAATGAATTAATATAGGTAAAATGCTTTGAATAGTAATTTAGAGTACAGTAAGTATTCAGTTAGTGGGGTTTTAAAAATTATTATTATTAACTAGATTCAGTTCAGTTCAGTTGCTCAGTGGTGTCCTACTCTTTGCGAACCCATGAACCGCAGCACGCCAGGCCTCCCTGTCATCACCAACTCCCAGAGTCCACCCAAACCCATTTCAATCAAGTCGGTGATACCATCCAACCCTCTCATCCTCTGTCGTCCCCTTCTCCTCCTGCCCTCAATCTTTCTCAGCATCAGGGTCTTTTCAGAAGAGTCAGCTCTTCGCATCAAGTGGCCAAAGTATTGGAGTTTCAGCTTCAACATCAGTCCTTCCAATTAACACCCAGGAGTGATCTCCTTTACAATGGACTGGTTGGATTTCCTTGCAGTCCAAGGGACTCTCAAGAGTCTTCTCCAACACCACAGTTCAAAAACATCAATTCTTCGGCACTCAGCTTTCTTTATAGTCCAACTCTCACATCCATACATGACCACTGGAAAAACCATAGCCTTGACTAGATGGACCTTTCTTGGCAAAGTAATGTCTCTGTTTTTTAATATGC
The DNA here is from genome assembly GCA_006408695.1 of Aepyceros melampus. Classification (NCBI taxonomy): domain Eukaryota; kingdom Metazoa; phylum Chordata; class Mammalia; order Artiodactyla; family Bovidae; genus Aepyceros; species Aepyceros melampus. The sequence goes on from SJXQ01002671.1 coordinate 180,088, forward strand.
TGTCTAGGTCGGTCATAACTTTCCTTCCAAGGAGTAAGTGTCTTTTAATTTCATGGCTGCAGTAACCATCTGCAGTGATTTTGGAGCCCAGAAAAATAAAGTCTGACACTGTTTCCATTGTTTCCCCATCTCTTTGCCATGAAGTGATGGGACTGGATGCCATGATCTTCATTTTCTGAATGTTGAACTTTAAGCCAACTTTTTCACTCTCCTCTTTCACTTTCAACAAGAGGCTTTTGAGTTCTTCCTCACTTTCTGCCATAAGGGTGGTGTCATCTGCATTCTGAGGTTAATGATATTTCTCCTAGCAATCTTGATTCCAGCTTGTGCTTCCTCCAGCCCAGTGTTTTTCACAATGTACTCTGCATATAAGTTAAATAAGCAGGGTGACAATATACAGCCTTGACGTACTCCTTTTCCTTTTTGGAACCAGTCTGTTGTTCCATGTCCAGTTCTAACTGTTGCTTCCTGACCTGCGTATAGGTTTCTCAAGAGGCAGGTCAGGTGGTCTGGTATGGCCACCTCTTAATTAACACTGCTCTAAATTACCAATTCTCAAAGTGTGGTCTGGGAACCCTGGAGGTCCTTTAGGCTCCTGTAAGAGGTCTACAAGGTAAAAACTATTTTCATAATCTAAAGCACTTAAAAAACAAACAAACTCATTCACTCTTTTTCTTTCTTTTTCACTTTTATTCTTTCATTGAGAATGAAACTCAAGAGAGTTTTCTGGAGACTATGAGATGTGAAGGGCTTCCTTGGTGGCTCAGATGGTAAAGAAATTGTTTGCAATGTGGGAGACCTGGGTTTGATCCCTGGGTCAGGAAGATCCCCTGGAGAAGGGCATGGCTACCCACTCCAGTATTCTTGCCTGGAAAATTCCATGGACAGAGGAGCCTGGCAGACTACAGTCCATGGGGTCCCAAAGAGCAGAACACGACTGAACGACTAACACTTTCTCTTTTCATGTTTTCATGAGATGTATATCATAATAGATTAGTAACAGACATGAGTGTCCAGCTATGTTCTATCAAGCCAGATATTAAGGATTTCTGCAAAAAACATAAAACAATGCCACCTTTTTTTCCTAATATTATTCTGCTTCAAAAAAACCAGCTATTCTTCATAAAACAATGTTGTTTGTGGGCCTCAACAAAATGTTTGCTGTATTATACTGCCATATATAAGCTGCTTCTAAGTGTCATGAGAAGAATCAATTGGTGTTACAAAGAAGGTACCATTAAGAGTTGGCATTTCACTTTGTTCTTAAAGATGAGGAATTTTTTAATACACACAAAAAACTTTTTAATGATAATATGTAATGAGTATATTACTATTTGAAATAAAAAAAAATTTTGAAGCTTTCAGTACTACAAATATTTATATTTGTAACCCATATAGACAAAAGCTCATTGAAGTCATTAATAAATTTTGAAGACTGTAAAGGGATCTGGAGACTAAAAGTTTCAGAAGCACTGTTATATTTTTATCAAATGAAACATAATTTCTTCTAAACTCTACAGTAGGCTTTCATATCATCTTCGAGGGGTAGTCGCTAAGTCGTGTCCGACTCTTGCAACCCCATGAACTGTAGCCTGCCAGGTTTCTCTGTCCATGGGATTCTCCAGGCAAGATTACTGGAGTGGGTTGCCATTTCCTTCTCTAGGGGATCTTCCCAACCAGGTAATCAAACCTGGGTATCCTGCACTGCAGGCAAAGTTTTTACCAATTGAGCTATAAGGGAAGCCATTTTAGAAGAGATGAAAAAACCTTTTTCTTAAGCATATGACAATATTTTCTGAGCCATTTTTTTTTCCAGTAGAGAATATTAGCATTTGAAAATAATTAAAAGGAGAATTTAAAATGTATTTTTATTTTCAGTTTATCATATTTAATTGGACTCATATGGCATTTCACTTTTTAAAACATTATCTTCCTGGGATTAAAGGTTCTGTAAAAATAAGAGAACATGAAAAAGCAGATATTCTATGGCAAGGGGCTCATATATTTTTTATTCATTTACTTGTAAATCTCCTATGATGAGTTAAGATATTTTGTTAATAAAGTTATAGAATTCATGAAGTTTTAATGAAAAGGAGAAAACATGGTTTGCTTTTCAGCCTTTATAGAAGAGAAAATGAAATATGGCTACATTTTCATAAAGGTTAATTTATACTAAATATTGCATCTTGAATGCATTGGAGAAAAATATGATATTGATTTAATCACAAGACTGGATGCAACATAATAAATAATGTCACTATTCACTAGCCTACTTAAATTCCTTTTATGGAATTTTGAGACAGTAATGAATAAAACAAATAAAAAAGATGCCCTCATATATTGAATTAAAGAAAGTCAATCTAAAATGACTAAAAAATGTGGATGAAGAGTTTAAAAAAGGTACAATCTGTAAACAGATCATATATTTAACTGATAAACTGAAGAAACAGACAGAGAAATAAAAAACCACCACAGAAGTGTTTAGCATATCTGAATTAGCTGCTTGTTACTATAACCTTTCAAAACTGCTTAACCAGCTCAAAACTGTCTGTAAGTATTGTCCTGATTATATTAAACAACAAAGCAAAAAACCTCCTTATTTCTTTAAAACCAAAAGGTAATTTTATTCTTTCACTCATACTCATTTACTCTTACAATCAACATTTACTGAGTAAATACCATAAATAAGGGCAACTAACGTGTTTTTACTAAAAAGGTGCTAAATGTTTTGCAATGATTATTCCATTTCATCCTTAACACACTATGAGGCAGGTACTATAGAGAAAACTGAAGTAAATTTCTCAAAGTTATGGGAGAAATATCAATAACCTCAGATATGCAGATGATACCACCTTTATGGCAGAAAGTCAAGAGGAACTAAAAAGCCTCTTGATGAAAGTGAAAGTGGAGTGTGAAAAAGTTGGCTTAAAGCTCAACATTCAGAAAACGAAGATCATAGCATCTGGTCCCATCACTTCATGGGAAATAGATGGGGAAACAGTGGAAACAGTGGCAGACTTTATTTGTTTGAGCTCCAAGATCACTGCAGATGGTGACTATAGCCATGAAATTAAAAGACGGTTACTCCTTGGAAGAAAAGTTATGACCAACCTAGACAGCATATTAAAAAGCAGAGACATTATTTTGCCAATGAAGGTCCATCTAGTCAAGGCTATGGTTTTTCCAGTGGTCATGTATGGATGCGACTGTTGGACTGTGAAGAAAGCTGAGCACTGAAGAATTGATGCTTTTGAATGGTGGTGTTGGAGAAGACTCTTGAGAGTCCCTTGGACTGCAAGGAGATCCAACCAGTCCATTCTGAAGGAGATCAGCCCTGGGATTTCTTCGAAGGAATGATGCTGAAGCTGAAACTCCAGTACTTTGGCTACCTCATGCGAAGAGATGACTCATTGGAAAAGACTGTGATGCTGGGAGGGATTGGGGGCAGGAGGAGAAGAGGACGACAGAGGATGAGAAGGCTGGATGGCATCACTGACTCGATGGATGTGAGTTTGAGTGAACTCCGGGAGTTGGTGATGGACAGGGAGGCCTGGCGTGCTGCGATTCATGGGGTTGCAAAGAGTCGGACACTACTGAGCGACTGAACTGAACTGACACAGTTACAGCAAGAGACAGTTCTGACTTCGATCTGGCATTTATTACTGCTACACTCCAAGGTGGTGCTCCTGGTAAAAGAACCCACCTGCCAATGCAGGAGGCGTAAGAGATGTGGGTTCGATCCCTGGGTCAGGAAGATCCCTTGGAGGGGCACGGCAACCCCCTCCAGTATTTTGCTAGGAGACTCCCACGGATAGAGGAGCCTGGGAGGCTGCAGTCCATGGGGTCTCACCGAGTAGGACAGCACTAAAGTGACTTAGCACACACATGTGCACTGCTATACTTAACTACGCCAGCAATTTCCTTTCACTGTTATTTAAGTCTTTAGAAGAGAACTTATTTTTAGAACTTTGCCTCTAAAAGAAATCAGAAATAATTTTTCTTTTAAAAATAATATCTTGTTGGTTTTTTTGACCCCAATAATAACAGAATTCAAAGGAAAACAATTAAGTCAAATACATATGTATTCGATTTTTAAAAAAACACCAACAACAAAACTCTCTTAGATAGTGGTCTGGAATAGGTAGAAACCCATAAATGGAAATCTGTCTGCCTGATCACCTATGGAGAAAGCAGAAAATCCTGTGAGTTTTAAAACACTGCCTCGTCACAAGAATAAAGCAGACATCGGAACAGTAAGAGAAGTGCTACATCCATGCTCATGTCACATGTATGTATATGCCTGTACATGAAACACAGCCAAAGTGCAAACTTTTGGCCAACCTACCTTGCTAGTGATTCGTTATATAGAAACAGTTCCTTAAGCAGGGATCCAATTAATCAAAAAATGAAGGTTGGGCAAATTATTAACATTTTACCTAGCCAAAGTAAACTAATATGAAAATGTTTAACAATCCAAAAAAAAAACCAAAAACACACAATCAGACAAATGAGAACCAAGGAATTTGGAAAAGCACTTAGTGACAGGCTATTTTGGGGGTACTTTTGCAAGTATATAATATAAAAATATATTTAAAATAAACTAAAAAAAGTAAATGAAATATTTTTCCAAATTATCCAATCTCATAAAAATACATCAAAATTTGTTAACAAGATTCTTAAAACTAGGGACCTGAAATTAAGACAAAAATAACACAGAAACATATCAGAATGGGTTATCTGCTAACCCATTATGAGACAGACTTTCCCTTGTTGCCCATCAATAAATCAGGACAAACTATAAACAACACATTGCTACTATTTTGACAAAACTTCCATTTTCCTAGCAGGGAAATTTTAGATTTATTTTAAATTTTAGGAAACATAAGGTTTAAAAAAAAACCCAAAACCTTGAGCTAAATCATAACTAATCCATTTCTCTAGCTTGTCAAAGCCTTCTCTGAGTTAAAAAAGAATATTTAAATTAAACATTGAGTTTATAAAAAAAAGAGAAGATTTTGCATTACTATCTCTAAATCTGAGAATCTAAGTTGCTTGTCTTTTAATCAACTGCTTAACTTATATCTCAACCCTCTAATTTCACTGAAAATGTATTTTGAAATTTTAAGTAGTTCTGACTATTGAAATAATAGCCACATAGCTGGGAGATTTTTTCAGTTTAAATACTTCCCTATAAATTAGCTTTTATAATGATGATTTGTCCATGAACTCAGGAAATGGACTCTGAGAAATAGCAGGCCCTGGTCAGGTAACATGCTAATTCAGGCCTATGAACATCTTAGACTGTCACCCTGTAAGCTAGGTGCCTTTTCACTGCAGGGCTGCACCAGCTACACAGGGCCTGGTTTAGAGCTGACCTTGAATTAATTGTTGGTTTACTTCTTGCATAAAATATATGATAACTTCAAAAACTTGAGACTCATTTTAACTATTTACTTTTTTAAAAGTTAAGACAAAGATTTCTAAACCGTGTGACTATTTTCAGCTGTTTTCACAGGCCAACACATCCGGAAGATGTACCGGAACAAGTTTTGTAAGGAATAAACATGTCAACTCTTCGAATAAAGGACATACATTGCTGAAACATATTCCTCTTCAGTTAGAATGTACTTAGCTTTCCCTAGCAGGTAAGGTCTACAAAGTAGCTTGACATAAAAAATTTAATGTGATTGTCTCCATTATGACAATTATTGAGTAGATGATTGGCAAGGCAATGACAAAAAAAAGTTTTAAACATATTATAAAATATAATCTATCAGACTAGTATAATTTACTATGGTAAATATTTAAAATAAAATCAATAACATATTTAAAGGCAACTTAATTATTCTTAAATTTAAATATAATTTTAAAAGGATTTTACTTACTTGTTTGCACCTAAAAAGTAACTACTTTGGTGTCCTTGTCCATATTCTAGATGTAGATCCTAATGGTACAAAATAAAATATTTAGCAAAACAGCTGCATATCACAAATCATGATACTATAATAAATATTTTTTAAAAAGAGAAACCTCAAACTTCAAATAAATCTGTATTGCTATATGTTCTTAAAAAGGAGGCAAGGTAGGACTTCCAACAATCAAAGATTTCAGCAGTTTGTAGTCTTGCTTTATACATTTTATGATTTAAGTTACCAAAAATATTCTGGTAACTAGTTTGAATAATATATGCAGGTTTCATTTACGGTCACTGCTACTATCATTAACATTTGTAAAAATAAGTTTTTGGGAAAAAAAAAAAAGCTTAAATAAGGTATTTATGCTCAAGCTATAATGAAGCAAAAACGATTACAAAAGAGAACAAGCAACAAAAATCTTGATTTGACTTTGTAAATAAGATCTGGATTCATTATGCATATATACACATTCACATATTTCTACTACTGCCTCAACAGGAATAATTTTTTAACCATTAAAAGATAAGGTGCTTTTTTAAAGCAAATTATACACGTCAACTTGCACAAGATTATAAACTGCACTTAAGGACTTTTAATACTTTTGAAAAGAGTTACATAGCAAAACTTCATGTGATTATTATTAAGGTAGTTCAACTATTTAAACATTTCCACTGAACGCTGCAAGTTGTAGAGTTAAGAGCTGAAATATAAGGGAACTGATAATAAGTGTGCTGGACTCAGATGCCTTCGTAAGGAAAAAGTGCCTTCCAACAACTATGGAAAATACAAAGTTTCATTTTCTCCCACGGTATTTCAAGCACTGTTTGAATGATTAAGGGGGAAAATTTCACATTTTAAATGAATGTTAGAATTTAACATTCATTAGAATATATTAGTGTACTCAAAGTGCTTTCTAATTTTATAAGATATTGCCAGATGCACAATGAGGACTTAATGCAAACGTTACCTTCTTGGAGCAGCCTTCCAAGACTGTCCAGGAAGATAGGTGGGACTTTCTTCATGACTCCATACTATTTAACACATATGTCTCCTTTAGCATTTCAGTGCCTTTCATTAATTTATTCATAAGTCTATAAAAATAACAGCCAGGCTGTAAAACTCCTCGAACATAGGAAAATTGTTAAATCCATCTTTTCTTCCCTATTGCCTATGGTCTAGCATAGTTCCTGGCACACAGTAATTAGGCCCTAAATAAATGTTGTTGCAAATGCCATTTGTTCATTTTCCTGTTAATAACTAACATTCAGCCTTGTTAGGGTATACATAGATCACATAAATATTAAGCTGAGAAATATGAGACTTCTAAGCAATACATCACATTTAAGTGAAAAGCATTTTAACATTTAAAAACTCTAAGACCTGTCCAAAAAAATATCTGATGAAAATAAAAGTCAAAAGCCTGGTTTAGACAAACTCAAATTTTGTCCTCTTCAATAACTGTGTTCTTCCATGCATAATATATGTACTTACCAGTGACAGAAAAGATAATATATCATAAAAAGATTAGTGAACTGTCACACTGGTATCACATAAAATCCTAATGAAAAAGGACACTTGTTCTCTTTAATTTATAATGATATATTGTAATAGGATGAAATCACTACTATCATTAGACCACCACACAATTATTATGCTGTACTATTTAAGTGGTTATGTTACATAGGAACTTTTAAGCTTTGGTATTTAGAAGAGAAAAATACTAATATCAATGCATACCTTATTGAATTCAAGTTTATTTTCTTTAGCTACAAGTAACTGGGCCCTTCTAAAAGCCAGACCAGCAACTTCTTTAGCCAATATAATCTCTTAAGCCTTTAATCAAATGACAGCTTTCAAAAGCACACATTTGTGCAGAGGGGCCATGGCTTGTGTTATATAAATATAGATAGGTCCTAGGAATAGCTAGCTCATCTGCTATATGACAATTACCAGGTCGATGATAATAACTTAAAAAAAATCAACTGAGATATTTAGAAAGGTAAGAGAAGAATTTAAAATAACTAATGAAATATTTTAATAGAAAATGGAGCCTAAGTTCACATATAGAATAACACTCAGGCTGGGGAGAATTTGTTGACAGATCCAAGTCTGATGATTAAATGTGCCATGTATTAAGCCCTAACAGCAAAGCTAAAACTGAAAGGGTTTCATTCTTTAGTAATTCCTTCTCTGTAAATCAAGTTATGTTTTAGCATCCAAAGTGGGGGGAAAATGTGCTGGGCATGTCATCAAATAAAAGGACTACACTAAGTTCTTCTAATAATCAGTTAATCTTATTTAATTCAACTATTATTTACCAAGCACTTATTAAATGGCAGGAATTCAGATAGCAAATCAGATAAGAAAAATGAGAAGAAATAAAAAGGAAAGGAAGAAAAGTGAAGCTTGGGCAAACTTAGTAGTCATTCATGTATCTTTAGGGCAGTCTTGACTGATCTAGAAAGCTTTCCAACGGGACCTGGAAGCTATTCTGAATAGAAAAATGCTACCAAAACTTTTGGCAAAACACTCAAATTAACCCTGAATAAGACAATAAACTAAGCCCATTCTTTATAAGCTAAATAAGAATATATTTGAACATGCCTAGATAGCCATAAAAAATTCAGTAGCATAAATCAGGCATCAACTTATTAATGAATGACAGTGTTTAACAAGGAAGCCAACCAACATAGACTGAAAACATGCAATAGTCCAGAACAGATTCCAACTGAACATTCAGCAAAAAATTCAAGATGGTTAACCCAGGCCCAATTAAAATATCTTTTGGCGTCAGAAAGTCCTAAGTGTTTTAATAAATACGTGAAAACTTCTGAACTAGGATAAAGGTTCTAAGAAAACAAGGGTCTTGCAAGAACTGAAAATAAACAGAGGATATGATGCAGAACACTGGAAAAGGAGAATATATGACCAAGAAAATCTTATTATTATTTTTTTTAACTTAGCTGGAGATTACAAGTCTCTCTATAACTGATGAGGAAACAGCAGGAAGTTGAAAGAATTATTATAGTTAGCTACAAAAACACAAAAGAAATACTTTAGCAATATATTTTAACCAAGAAAATAGAAAATAGAATTTTTTTTCTCATCAAAAAAATGAGAAAATATGGTACATGAGTAAAGTGTTAGGAAATATTTTTTAATGTGGTAGACAATTTACATATGTAAAAGAGACTGAACCCTAGATAATTCTTGTTTCTTAAAAAAAGAAAAGCAAGTAAGGTTGGAACACTGATTAACAAAGGCAGAAGACAGGATGCAAACTGAATAAATACGGAATGAATATCAGTAGGTTATTATTTTCTCTTTTTAATTTTGTTGAAGTATATTTGAAACAGGTTAGGTGTGATTTTCCAGCAAATGTCCTATCATCATGCAATTATAAAATGAGTCCTCCCTAGAAACTGTCTTCATATACAGAAGGTAAGAAATGTGACCACACAACATAACTTTATAGTAATAGTTTAACAGATTTAAAATGAACACAGTTGATCTGTTTCTTTTCCATAGTAAATTTATTTATAGACTTTATTCAATTTTGACTTAATCTGGGGTGATCTTATAGCTCAGTTGGTAAAGAATCTGCTTGCAATGCAGGAGACCCATGTTCTTCAGAGCAATGATTATGTTACTGCTGATGTTCCTCCACAGCAATTAACATAGTGTTCTACATATACAGCTGACCCTTGAACAACAATGGGTTTAAACTGTAAGCATGCATACTCAGTTGCTCCAGTCATGTCCAACTCTATGTGACTCTATCGACTGTAACCTCCCAGGCTCATCTGTCCATGGGATTCTCCAGGCAAGAATACTGGAGTGGGTTGCCATGCCCTCCTCCAGGGGATCTACCAGAGCCAGGAATCAAACCTGTGTCTCTTCAGTTCAGTTCAGTCACTCAGTCGTGTCTGACTCTTTGCGACCCCATGTACCGCAGCATGCCAGGCATCCCTGTCCATCACCAACTCCTGGAGTTTACCCAAACTCATGTCCATTGAGTCAGTGATGCCATCCAACAATCTCATCCTCTGTTATCCCCTTCTCCTGCCTTCAGTCTTTCCCAACATCAGAGTCTTTTCAAATGAGTCAGTTATTCGCATTAGGTGGCCAAAGATTGGAGTTTCAGCTTCAGCATCAGTCCTTCCAATTAACAACCAGGACTGATCTCCTTTAGGATGGACTGGTTGGATCTCCTTGCAGTCCAAGGGACTCTCAAGAATCTTCTCCAACACCACAGTTCAAAAGTATCAATTCTTTGGCGCTCAGCTTTCTTTATACTCCAACTGTCACATCCATACATGACCACTGGAAAAACCATAGCCTTGACCAGACAGACCTTTGTTGGCAAAAAAATGTCTCTGCTTTTGAATATGCTATCTAGGTTGGTCATAACTTTCCTTCCAAGGAGTAAGCGTCTTTGAATTTCATGGCTGCAATCACCATCTGTAGTGATTTTGGAGCCTCCCAAAATAAATTCAGCCACTGTTGCCCCATCTATTTGCTATGAAGTGATGGGACCAGATGCCATGATCTTCGTTTTCTAAATGTTGAGTTTTAAACCAACTTTTTACTCTCTTCTTTCACTTTTATCAAGGGCTTCTTTAGTTCCTCTTCACTTTCTGCCATAAGGGTGGCGTCATCTGCATATCTGAGGTTATTGATATTTCTCCCGGCAGTCCTGATTCCAGCTTGTGTTTCTTCCAGTCCAGTGTTTCTCATGATGTACTCTGCATATAAATTAAATAAGCAGGGTGACAATACACAGCCTTGACATACTCCTTTCCCTATTTGGAACCAGTCTGTTGTTCCATGTCCAGTTCTAACTGTTGCTTCCTGATCTGCATACAGATTTCTCAAGAGGCAGGTCAGGTGGTCTGGTATTCCCATCTCTTTCAGAATTTTCTACAGTTTATTGTGATCCACACAGTCAAAGGCTTTGGCATAGTCAAGAAAGCAGAAATAGATGTTTTTCTGGAACTCTCATGCTTTTTGATGATCCAGTAGATGTTAGCAATTTGATCTCTGGTTCCTCTGCCTTTTTTTGAATCTAGCTTGAACATCTGGAAATTCACAGTTCATGTACTGTTGAAGCCTGGTTTGGAGAATTTTGAGCATTACTTTACTAGCAAGTGAGATGAGTGCGATTGTGTGGTAGTTTGAACATTCTTTGGCATTGCCTTTCTTTGGGATTGGAATGCAATCCTTTTCCAGTCCTGTGGCCATTGCTGAGTTTTCCAAGTTTGCTGACATATTGAGTGCAGCACTTTCACAGCATCATCCAGGATTTGAAATAGCTCAACTGGAATTCCATCACCTCCAATAGCTTTGTTCACAGTGATGCTTCCTAAGGCCCACTTGACTTCACATTCTAGGATGTCTGGCTCTAGGTGAGTGATTACACAGTCGTGGTTATCTGGGTCATGAAGATCTTTTTTGTATAGTTCTGTGTATTCTTGCCACCTCTTCTTAATATCTTCTGCTTCTCTTAGGTCCATACCATTTCTGTCCTTTATCGAGCCCATCTTTGCATGAAATGTTCCCTTGCTATCTTTAATTTTCTTGAAGAGATCTCTAGTCTTTCCTATTTTATTTTTTCCTCTATTTCTTTGCACTGATTACCCAGGAAGGCTTTCTTTCTCTCTCCTTGCTATTCTTTGGCACTCTGCATTCAAATGTGTGTATCTTTCCTTTTCTCCTCTGCTTTTTTGCTTCTCTTCTTTCACGGCTATTTGTAAGGCCTCCCCAGACAGCCATTTAGCTTTTTGCTTTTCTTCTTCTTGGGGATGGTCTTGATCCCTGTACAATGTCATGAACCTCGGTCCATAGTTCATCAGGCACTCTGTCTGTCAGACCTAGTCTCTTACATCTCCTGCATGGCAGGCAGGTTTTTTACCACTAGCGCCACGTGGATGCATCCACTTAATATGCTGACTTTTCTTCAGTAAGTACATACTACAATACCACATGATACGCTGTTGGCTGAACCCGAAAACACAGAAGCACAGGACGCCCAACTTTACAGTTATACTCCAACCTTCAACTGCTGGTGTCCCTAATTCTTTTATTGTTCAAGGGTCAATTGTAATTACCTTTCAATATATTTTTCCCTGGTATATGGGCTAAAATGCCTAGTACAACTAGGAAAATCAGCAGTAGCTGAACAGATGTGTCATATATTCTTTTAACATAAAGAGAGCATCTTGTAGATGGGATATATCCATTTATATGGTTATGGGCAAAACTCTTACTATTATCGAATTTTGCTGAGTTTTTTACTTTGCCCTTTTAACTCAGGTATGTTTCAAAATTTAAAGACTTTTTTTTTTTTTTTACTAACAATGCTAAAATCAAGCTCTCTTCTTTTCGTTTCATATATTTCATATATATTTCACATATTAAGATTGCCTGATTAAAAAATCCTCTGTTATAGTAATGAAAATTAAGGTATAATAATATTCTGAATTCATTTACAAAAACCGTAAGATGAAAATACTTGCAACCAGAAATCACTGATGACAAGTAAGGTGGTGAGGTCTTTAAGAGGGTAAACGCTTCTTTTCGGTCACAAAAGATTTAGGGCCGTCCTCTTGATGCCAACACTCTACTAAGGTAAAGCCAGACATTTGGGTCCCTCAGGTTTTTAGTGGCCAGCAGTAAGTATTTGTTAAGAGCTGAAATCCTGTTCACAGTGCCAAGAACTATGAAAGCAGGAGACTGAAATAATTATGGATACTTCACACCAAAACACAAAAACACTGATGTGAAAAGACACATGAACCTCAGAGTTCACAGCAGCACTACCTACAACGTCAGGACATGGAAGCAACCCAAGTGCCCGTCAACAAAAGATGTGGTATGTACACACAATGAAGTAATGCTCAGTCATAAAAAATGAAATATTGCCATTTGCATCAACGTGGACTGGCCTATAGAATATTATGCCTAGTCTATGCAGAATCTAAAAAATAATGCAAATTAATCTATTTACAAAACAGAAACAGACTCACAGACACAGAAAATAAACTTATAGTTACCAAAAGGGAGAGAGCAGGAGAGAAAAATAGAAGTATGGGATTAACTGATACAAACTACTAAATATAAAATAGACAAGCAAAAGGATTTGCTGTATAACACAGGGAATTATACCTGATATTTTATAACAACCTATAATAGAATGTAATCTTTACAAAACAACCTGAATCACTATGTGACACACGAGAAACTAATGGAATACAACTATACTTCAATAAAACAAACATACTCTCAGAAAACAACAAGCATTGAGGATGTGGAGAAAATGGGAACCCTTGTGCACCGCTGGTGGGACTGTAATGATGCAGCTGCTATAGAAAACAGTATGGTAATTCCCCCCCAAAATCAAGCATAGAATGAACACGTGATCCAGCAACCACACTTGCAGTTATATGTCCCAAAGAACTAAAAGCAGAAACTTGACAGATTTCTGTAATATCCAGGTTCACAGCAGCATTATGCACAATAGAGTCCATTGATGGATTAATGGATAAACATGTGCTATATATACAGTGAAATATTATTCAGATTTAAGAAATTCTGACACATGCTACAATATAGATAAATCTTGAAGATGTTATGACATTAGGCCAAGTGAAGTGACCAGTTACTTCACTTATATTATTTGTAACAAAAGGACAAATAATGCATGATTCCACTTCCATGAAATACAGAATACACTGACATAGAGTAAATAAAAACTCAAAAGACATAGAAAATAGAATGGCAACTGCCAGGGGCTGGGGATGGGGGAATGGAAGTGTTATCAATAACAGTGGATTTTTAAAGATATAAATGGTAGGATATGACAAATACTTCATTCATTCCTCTTCTTCTAGAACTATCCACAAGTTGAATCGCTCTAAAGCTCTTCTCTGTCACAAGACCCCCTTGTCAACTGTCCCCACTATCATAACATAAGGGGTATGGGAGGTAGTTCGAGGGAACAGAGCCATGACAACTCACTCAAGTTACTAGTGAGTAACTAGGGTAGAGAAAAAGACTGGAACTCTAAAATGGTTTCTCGTTTTGTTTTTTTTTTTTTTCCTGGAGAATATAAATACATAAAATAGTCATTTTAAACTTTTGAGTCTGTGGTCTTTTATTTCCACAGCAAATTTCACTAACTGTCATCCTAGCGTACATACGCCTAATTTTGAAGACATTTTCTATCCACAAATCACTGGCAGTGTTGTCTTCAGACATTCCATCTCGGCTGTCCCCTCAGATGATTAATTCTGGCCTCATGTCTTCTGGCCTCTTTGGGCCATCTACTGACTCTTCCAGTTGGGAAGATCCCCTGGAGAAGGAATGGCACCCCACTCCAGTACTCCTGCCTGGAAAATTCCATGGACGGAGGAGCCTGGTGGGCTGCAGTCCATGGGGTTGCAGAGTCGGACACGACTGAGCGACTTCACTTTCAGCTTCCAGTGTTTGAGCTGCTTCTTCCCTACCTCCAGTGCTGGTTCTACCTCTGACCGCAGAACAGGCATCACCGCTGTGGTAACTAGTTTTCTGCACTTTCTTTCTTCAGAGCTAACTGGGGAACACATGCAATCTCATGGTTTCAACTATCATTTCCTCTTTGATGACATGAACCTTCCTTTTCTGAGCTAATCTCACCATAGTAGTAGTAGTATAACCACTCCATAATTTCAGCTCTTTATCTGCCATCTCTCAAAACTGTGTCAATGAGTGTTCCCACATTCATTCCCATGAAACATAGGAGTCATTTATTAATTTTCTTCTTGAAAAACATAGAATGATTCCTACACAATACTGAAATCAGACTTTTAGTTCCTCCCACAAACCAGATGAATCACATTAACCCCAAAGCTTTTCTCCTTCTTTGATTTCCATAGTACCTATTATATGTTAGACTCTCCTCAACAACAGTCACCACCAGAAGAAACTCGGGCAGCATACTATACATTTTGTTGCAAGGCTAAGAGTTTACATATATAAGTATTTTCCACCTATCAAGACAGCAACTTTCCTAAAAGGGAAACTATATCTTAAGTCTCTTTTATGTTCTATAAATGTTATTTGGCATAGATTTAGAAATTTTTATAAAGAATCATTTAAACTCCTACTGCTGCTGCTAAGTCGCTTCAGTCGTGTCCGACTCTGTGCGACCCCATGGACGGCAGCCCACCAGGCTCCCCCGTCCCTGGGATTCTCCAGGCAAGAACACTGGAGTGGGTTGCCATCCCCTTCTCCAATGCATGAAAGTGAAAAGTGAAAGTCAAGTTGCTCAGTCGTATTCAACTCCCAGCGAACCCATGGACTGCAGCCTACCAGGCTCCTCCGTCCATAGGATTTTCCAGGCAAGAGTACTGGAGTGGGGTGCCATTGCCTTCTCTGAACTAAAACAGGTATGAGAGGAAGGAAAGAGAAGGAAAATTCAACTGAAAAGGCAGAAAAGCAGATCAAGAAGTAAATGCCGAGGCAACTCGGGGCCCTGGCCAGCTACAAAAATTGAATAAACTACTTAGTAACAGCTATTAAAAGTACTATTTATTTAATATTTGCTAGGGTTAATTTCTCATCTTTTCTTACCTAATGGTAAAATAGTCTTAGTATTTAAAACTTCAGGGAGTCCTTATAACCCAAATTCTGGTCTGAGAAAACTGGATATTACATAATATACAAAGTTAAAATTTCATCTGAGATGGATTTCATTGTTAATTAGGGATAATTTATTTTTTTAAATTATATATATCTTTTATTTTTGTAATATATGGATATGTATATACATAGATGGTTTATAGTTCACTAAAACAAGTCACACTATTCACACTGGGCATGTTTATAGGGAAATGCAATATCTAAAGAAAAAATTTATATCTGAGTGAGAAAAAATGTTTTTCTAACAAATAAAAAAATTAATTTTTACTGTAACATTATAGTATCTTTGAGTAAATATGTTTACCTTGTAGAAAAAATTGCTATAATCCTTAATATATGCTAGGGTGCTTACTGGCAGCAATTTATAAAACAATGCTTAAACTGATTCATTAAAACTGAACAAAATGGTTAGTTAAAAAAAAACCCTAAAAACAATTAAGACTAAAACAATGCTGACAAAGAAAATCAGAAGATGAGAAATACCAGATTAGATCTTGCAGTGTAGTATATTTCTTCTGAACTGTCCAAAAAATCATCACTGTCGGGCTGTTCAGCAGAGACCAAAAAACCCAAGTTATTTACACTCAGACTAAAAGCCACAAATTCACAAAGGGAGACTTTCACAAGGGAAGTAAGTCAGCCCTGCTAACATCATTTTATTAAGGTAAACGCAAAGTCAAATCCAATTAAGCAGCTTCTAAAAAAGCAGCAGTGCAACAAGTTTGCTATGTAACATAGTTACTAAATTAGTACAGAACTTAAATACATGCAATGCTAACTTAAAAAGAGAAGCAGAAAATAACAACTGGCATTTATAAACATCATGATTTACCTTCTCCATCCTCTCCATAAAGGTCAGGCTGAAGTACTATAACATGATCATGTTAAGAATTTTTCTTTTAACATTCTTAACATGTTAAGAATTTTTCTTCCATGCTGGTATACTGAGAGCAACTCTTTAGATTAAAAGCTAAAGACTCTCTTTGTATGCCATTAGTCAGGTGGATTAAAATAAGCATTAAATTTAAGAAGAAAGTTCCCCTTCAGTCCTGAGCATTCATTAAGTTCCTTTCTTCTCATTATTAAGTAGGAAAAGGTGAAAAAAAAAATGAAACATAAATCTGGAACTTTGGTTAAGTAATTTCATTAAGATTGATTTTGTTTTTTAAGTCTCATTTTTTATTCCTCTGTAGACTATTAACATCTCAAATGTTTGCACAGCATTTTGCTTCCGAGATTACACTTAATATTTTATCATATATCTGGAAAGCAGTATATAAAAAATTAACAGAAGAATCATGAAAAGAACATTTTAGCAATCTTTAAATAAATGATAAACTTAATCTGCTATGTACACCTAGTCTCTCCTGAATTTCAATTACTCCAAGGAGACTGGATTCTGCCTTGATGTTTAGAAAAGTGGCTGACACTCTTAAAAAGTTGCCCATAAATTTAATGAGAAGAGGTATTAATACTATCACTGGTCCAAAATTCTATTTTAAGACTGTAGCATTTATTCTAATAAATATATCTGCAAAAAGCCCCTCAAAAATTGCAAAGCAAAAATGAAAAAAGAAAAAAAAAATCATTAAAAACATTTAAACAGAGAATGGTACAAAACTAAGTTTCTCCTAAAGTAATTTTGAAAATATTTAATCTCAGCAACACAGATTTATTTACTTTGAATTTTAGAATTACTTACCTTTTTATTTCCCCAAAGGCTTAGAAAATTTTACTAACTAGCTTTTGTAGTCAGTGCCAACAAATCAGAAAGACTAATTAAAACATTTATTTTCAGTGTTAAGATTCCAAGATTACACTACTTACAAGTTCATGATGTGGTTCTGTCTCCTTCCTTAAGGGTGGGTCAAATTTTACTTGGCCAACTAAAAAAGATAAAAAGTAAAGCTGTGATCTGTTTCAACATTCTTAATAATAATTTAAAAGGTTACTCCATAGCAAAACACATTTAACCCCATCATCTCCTACAGATTGATTAACAGCCAAAGATTTAAATAAACAATCTGTTAGCTGGAAGAAACCTAAGAAAGTCTAAGCTGTTACCCAAAGATGATTAGCAAAATTATGTCAGGATCTAACTTGCTACTTCATTGTGACCCAGCATTAAATACAGACAATCTTAACTTAGGACGTTACAGACAGACAGCAATTCAGGCAGAGTATTTCTGAAAGCCAGCCTGCAAGGTGGTCCCTGGTAAGTCCCGCCTCCTGAGCCTCATGAACTTGTGTAGTCCCTTCCTACATCCTGGGGTGGGCTATGTGACGAGAGGCAGATGGCACGGGGGTGGCATGCTTCTGAGATAAGGCTTCTGCCCCGGGTGCTCGCTCTGCTGGCTCACTTGGCTCTGGAGGAAGTCGTGTTGAGCAGCACTATGGAGAGGCTACACGGCAAGGACATGAAGTCTTGGGCTAACAACATGAGAGTAACCCTGGAAGCAAACTGCCACCCTAGTCGAGCCTTGGGGAAACCGCAGCCCCTGCTGACACTGTGATTGTAGCTTTATGACAGACCCTGAGCTAGAACCACCCAGCCAAGCTGTCCTGGATCCCTGAATATGTATGAGATAATAAATGTTTATTGCTTTACGTTGCTACATTTTGGGGGTAATTTGTTAAACAACAATAAATAACTAGCACACTTCTACAGCGAAACTATAACCTAAATATTAGAGCCGACACAAACTGACTATACTACATTCACCTTTCCCCCTGCCATTCTAATTTAATGAATGATTCACTACCTTTATCTTTAATTTCTGTATCTCGTTGTCATTATCTGCTTTTATAACCTGGTACAGCATTCAAGACCACAGAGATAAAAGCAGGGGCACAAATATAAAACATGAAGCAGCAGCAAAACAGAGAATCACAGAGTCTTACAGCTCAACTAGTAAGAGCTTGAGTTTCAGCCAAAACAACAATTCTCAATCAAGGCAGGGAAACAAGTGAGATTTCAAAGCACACTCATTTTGTAACTGTTTTGATTTTAGCTTAGTATGTATGATTACTGTGAATGTTAATAACAATGAAAGGAGATCATGAGATTTGAATATTTAGCAATAGGAGCACAAGTAAAGAAAGTTGAGAAATAGCCCTACAAAATATACAGTTGTATGTGAAGTATGTATACGCTTTATAGCTGTTATGAACTAGATATCAAATTCTGGCTCTTGGAGATAAGCAGGTTCTTCAACAATGGGTTCCTCATGCCTGTTCACATATGATCACACATCAAAGATTACAAAAGTTTTTAGTAAGATATTAAAACATGTATATACATACATACACATATATATACACATACATATATATATGTATCTCACCTTGAGAGAGGCCTACTGAACAACTCTCACCTACACCTGTCACCAAACAGCAAAATTACATCTCTAATAAAGTTACACGAGGACAGTTTCATGCATTATCTGCCTTGTTATCGTCACATGTGAAATGCTTGTTTCCACTGGATCGCATAATTACTGAGCACAGGGGCACAGTGATGCTTTCTTTTTAAAACTTTTATTTAATTGGAGGCTATTTACTTTACAATATTGTGGTGGTTTTTGCCATGCATTGACATGAATCAGCCATGGGTGTACATGTGTTCCCCATCCTGCACCCCTCTCCCACCTCCCTCCCCATCCCATCCCTCAGGGTCATCCCAGTGCACCAGCCCTGAGCGCCCTGTCTCATGTATTGGACTGGCGAACCGTTGCACATGTGATAATACACGTTTCAATGCTATTTTCTCAAATCATCCCACCCTCACCTTCTCTCAGAGAGCCCAAAAGTCTGTTCTTTACATCTGTGACTCTTTTGCTGTCTCGCATATAGGGTCATCGTTACCATCTTTCTAAATTCCATACATATGCATTAATATACTGTATTGATGTTTTCTTTCTGGCTTACTTCACTCTGTATAATCGGCTCCAGCTTCATCCACCTCATTAGAACTGATTCAAATGCATTCTTTTTAATGGCTGAGTAACATTCCATTGTGTATATGTACCACAGCTTTCTTATCCATTCATCTGCTGATGGACATCTAGGTTGCTTCCATGTCCTGGCTATTATAAACAGTGCTGCGATAACATTGGGGTACACATGTCTCTTTCAATTCTGGTTTCCTCGGTGTGTATGCCCAGCAGTGGGATTGCTGGGTCGTATGGCAGTTCTATTTCCAGTTTTTTAAGGAATCTCCACATTGTTCTCCATAGTGGGTGTACTAGTTTGCATTCCCACCAACAGCGTAAGAGGGTCCCCTTTTCTCCGCACCCTCTCCAGCATTTATTGTTTGTAAACTTGATAGCAGCCATTCTGATCGGCGTGAGATGGTACCTCACTGTGGTTTTGATTTGCATTTCTCTGATAATGAGTGATGTTGAGCATCTTTTCATGTGTTTGTTAGCCATCTGTATGTCTTCTTTGGAGAAATATATGTTTGGTTCTTTGGCCCACTTTTTGATTGGGTCGTTTATTATTCTGGAATTGAGCTGCAGGAGTTGCTTTTATATTTTTGAGATTAATTCTTGGTCAGTTGTTTCATTTGCTATTATTTTCTCCCATTCTGAAGGCTGTCTTTTCACCTTGCTTATAGTCTCCTTCATTGTGCAAAAGCTTTTAAGTTTAATTAGGTCCCATTTGTTTATTTTTGCTTTTATTTCCATTACTCTGGGAGGTGGGTCATAGAGGATCCTATTGTGATTTATGTCAGAGAGTGTTTTGCCGATATTTTCCTCTAGGAGTTTTATAGTTTCTGGTCTTACATTTAGATCTTTAACCCATTTTGAGTTTATTTTTGTGTATGGTGTTAGAAAGTGTTCTAGTTTCATTCTTTTACAAGTGGGTGACCAGTTTTCCCAGCAACACTTATCAAAGAGATTGTCTTTTCTCCATTGCATATTCTTGCCTCCCTTGTCAAAGATAAAGTGCATGGATTTAAGTGATGCTGTCTTAAGACTAACTTTCCTAACAAGGACATAACCCCAACTGTCACAGGTATTCAACACCTTTATACTCTGTGGGAATGCATTCCCAGAGAGGGTCACAAAGTTCCTCTGGAGAGTCATTCTTCACGCCTTACACTCTTCTGTTCTCTACAACTTCCCGAAGTTATGACAGTTTCTGCCCCAGGACCTTCCAGCTTCTGTTCAAATAACTGCTGGACAATCACCCCAGAATGCAGTGCTATTTATGATGTTCTTAATAATGTTGAAAATTCCTACTTATCTGTAACCATCTATTGGTCTTGATCTCTGTTTCTGCTACTATCTCCTTGAACATATGTCAAGTTACAAACCATAAATTTATGTTTTACTACTCAGATGAAAGGGCTTCCCTGGTGGCTCAGTGGTAAAGAATCTGCGTGTGACACAGGGGATCTGGGTTCAATCCCTCGGTTGGGCAGGTCCCCTGGAAGACAGCATGGCAACCCACTCTAGTACTCTTGCTTAGAGAATCCCGTGGACAGAGGAGCCTGGTGGACTGCAATCCATAGGGTCACACAGAGTTGGACACAACTGAACTGACTAAGCAGCAGCATCCAGATGAAAACTCCCTCTTAATTCTTTGAAACAGCTCTGACACGATCATTTGCTGACCCATCACTACTACTAGGGTCAAAACTGATCCTACTATGGCAGACAAGAAGAGCCCTAAAATTACTTCTCAAAGCAAGTCTTTGCTTACCATATTTAACTGAAGCAGAGGGGACTTTCTAAAAGGGAAAAGGTAATAACTTTTCTGAAAGTGAGTCAGTTTTTACATATATTGCCTTAACACCATTTAGCTTAATAAACAGAAAACCTCAGTTACATGAAGAGACATCATGTAACTGTAAACAGAAAACATTATTAAAGGAACAAAGATATACGACTACTAAAATAAGTTATTTTTCAAAGCCTGTCTATCGTAAATAGCATGACTGCCTATTCTTTATAACGTCTCATATAAAATCATAAAACATCCTAAGAAAGCATATATTAGAACACTGTATAAGATTTTAAAGGCTCAAATATCAAACCAACAAGTTGTAAGAAGTGGTGATTTTAATCCTGTTGCTACCTCAACATATTAGAGGGATATGATACCTTTCTTACTGGTAAATGGGAAGAAAATGTCCATCACATATCACTGCTCCCACCAAAAACGACGCATATCAGAATCTCAGAAAAACTAGGGTAACAGTATTTAGCTAAATAGAATATATATGCATACATAGTTAGGAGCTGATAATCACTGATACAAACTACTAAAGAAGGACCCAGAGGTAACTGTACTGTGCAATAAAGGGCCTGACAATACAACTTAAAAATATAACTGGATAACATAATAGAAAATACTTCAGATTTTCAATAGTTCTGAACACATAAGGTTTTCTCAATCAACTACAAAGGTATCTCTAATCACCTTTTGTATTATTAAAGAAATGACAAAGACATGTTGTAACTACTTTCACATATTAAAAAATAATAGAGGACTTCTCTGGTGGTCCAATAGTTAAGAATCCACCTGTCATACAGAGGATATGGGTTCAATCCCTGGCCTGGAAAGATTCCACATGCCACCAAGCAACTAAGTCCTTGCACCACAACTACTGAGCCCGCACGCTCTAGAACCCATGCTCTGCAACAAGAGAAGTCACCGCCACGAGACGCCCATGTGTTACAACTGGAGTAGCCCCCACTTGCCACCAACCAGAGAAACCCCACACGTAGCAACGAAGACCCAGCACAGTCACAAATAAAACAAATGAATTTTTTAAAGTTTAAAAAATAATAATGGGGGACTTTCCTGGTGGTCCAGTGGTTGAGAATCCACTTTGCAATGAAGGGGACGTGGGTTCCATCCCTGGTCCGGGAAGATCCCACATGCCGCGGGTCAACTAAGCCTGCATGCCACAACAAAGACCCAGCAGAGCCAAAGTAAAATAATAATACTAAATAAAATAAATAAAAATAACAGGTCTTTTTTTTTTTAATGGGGAATGCTTGTATGCTTTTGTCATTTTTAGAAAAACACTTTTGAGGAGAAATTAGCAAATTTAAACCACGTGGGTTTAGTGGGAGCTATAAAGGTAATTTAACATGGTCACAAAACTGCCTATAGGCAAAGTATAAATCCCAGTCCTGGGCTTGTTGCCAAGTAGACTGTGCTATCTTTCAAGAATTTCCATCTTATATGAGCATTTCTAGGTAGCACCAGCACCAAAATCTGCCAAGAACTTAATACACAGTGTAAGGTCCAGCCACCATTCCAAAGGAAGGTTCACAAAGGACTTCCAGGGTGGAGGTCACACAGGTGTGCCGAGGTGGTTTCTGTGGAGCCAAAGACCTCTGGCCTGGAAGCTGAGAGATCTTGGGCTTGTTGTTAATCAGTTGTATGACTCCACTCCACAGGTAGATCTATTCATCTTTGCACTTCTTTTTTATTTTCTATTAAATAGTGATAGTGTCTGTCCCTACTTGCCTTACTTAGCTTTTAAATTTGCAGTCTTCTCCTCTTCTGGGCCATCAGCTTCTATGTAATCTGGGAGCTTGTCAGAAGCAGAGAACCTCAGATTTCACCTCAGAACTACTGAATCAGAAAGGGCATTTTAGCAAGCTTTCTAGGCAAGTGCTACTAACAAGGAAGTTTAGGGAGCACTGCCTTGATTCCTTCTATCCTGCCTACTCTAGGAATTTTATTCCTCTTCCCACACAATAACAACATAAATACACATCCCCAGCCACCGCCAGAAAGCTCCCAGGAGCAAGAAAACAAAATTCTTACTGCCTTAATTAAACTCTACCTTTCGAAGCATCTAAAACATAAAACTATTTGGAAGAAAATGTAGCAAAAATAATGGCAACTAAATTAAATTACTCTATACAATTACAATTACTCTATACAATATATACTTACAGTTTATCTCCGAGCGTGTTTTTTCCTCTCTCACATTTCTACTTGTTGAGTGAATCCTATGTGGGACAGCAACAAGAGGCTAGGAAAGAACAAAGTCAAGGACAAGTCACTGTCTTGTCCACAGAATTACCCACATATGAAGGAAAGCTCTCACTTTACATAAAAATGGGAACAAAATACAACTTTATTATTAGTATTTTAAAATGGCAACCACAAACTGAAAACTCTTTTCTCTTCAAATTGGGAGCTTAAGATTAGGGATAAACATTATCCACGCAGGTTCCCAATAAATTTTCTTATGAAAGTGTTAGTTGCTCAGTTGTGTGCAACTCTTTGTGGTCCCATGGACTGTAGCCTGCCAGGCTCCTCTGTCATGGGATTCTACAGGCAAGAATACTGGAGTGGATAGCCATCCTCTTTTCCAGGTGATCTTCCCAACCCAGGGACTGTACTCAGGTCTCACTCATTGCAGGCATACTCTAACAAGTGAATATAGGAGTGTTCTTATGAGTTGAACAGAAATAAATATTCAAAAATGAATATTTTGACAATACAATAGGTGTTCAAAAGCTGCAGCAAGCTTTCCCTGTTTCAGAGAAAACTGTAATTAAAAAAAAAATCTGCCTCAACTTCTTATATCAGGGATAAAATAAATGAAATGAAATAATGCTAAAGGTATTAATGATTTACGGTCTTCTATTACTTTGCCGACTAAGGTCCGTCTAGTCAAGGCTATGGTTTTTTCTGTGGTCGTGTATGGATGTGAGAGTTGGACTGTGAAGAAGGCTGAGCGCAGAAGAATTGATGCTTTTGAACTGTGGTGTTGGAGAAGACTCTTGAGAGTCCCTTGGACTGTAAGGAGATCCAACCAGTCCATTCTGAAGATCAGCCCTGGGATTTCTTTGGAAGGAATGATGCTAAAACTGAAGCTCCAGTACTTTGGCCACCTTATGCGAAGAGTTGATTCATTGGAAAAGACCCTGATGCTGGGAGGGATTGGGGGCAGGAGGAGAAGGGGACGACCGAGGATGAGATGGCTGGATGGCATCACGGACTCAATGGACGTGAGTCTGAGTGATCTCCGGGAGTTGGTGATGGACAGGGAGGCCTGGCGTGCTGTGATTCATGGGGTCGCAAAGAGTCGGACACGACTGAGCGACTGAACTGAACTGAACTACCAAGTAAACACAACATTTCCCTCACCTTAATCTTAATGTTTTTTCTTGTAGAAGCAGCACTTTCTTTCCTTTTACTTTATTAAAATCTCTCTATGTGTACTGACACATTCAGAGAGAGGATCCTGGGGGGGAGGGGAAGTGAGGGTGAGTTCTTCTTGCTGTTAATACTAATACATGGACATTCTCCAATCTTTATGGAGTAAAAATGTCTCTATCTGAAAGGCTTCTGCAACTTCATTCTATATATACTACGCCAGCATCTATTTCATGTACCAAATAGGTTTTTCTCCCTGTGTGTGAAACATTATCTTTGAAGTTATTAGCTGTGAAGAAGATACACTCTTACATCTATTTTTTTTACAAAATGTGAACACTTGAGCTCGAATTCTTAAGACTCTATAAGGCAAATCAACAACAGGACCCAAGGTAACTATTCTCAGTGTAGACATTTCTCAGGAAATAAAGATACATGAATCTGAGAGACCCAAATATTAAAACACCAGTGGGTAATAAAACAGAAGCAAAAATAACTTTAAAAAGTAAGTATTTAAACTTCAAACATACACAGTGAGCTGTAGTTTACAAAGTGGTTTCATATACCTTAGCCCATTCTGTTCTCAAACTTATGAAACAAATCTTTATCTTCATTTTATAGATGAGGACATTTAGCTAGTTAGCTGCAGAATGAGAAAAACCCTGGACTTCTGATAATAGTATTTGGAACAAAAACAAGCAAAAATAGGTATCTCGTTAGATTAGTATCATATATTGCTGTTCTCAGTGAACATGGATGAAATCTGCACTTTTTATGAGAATCGTTTTACTTTCCCAGCTCCAAAAGTATAAAGTTAATAAATCTTACAATGTTGTGCCTAGTAAATGGGTTAACATATAGAAGAAAATACTATCAATTAGAAACCAGAATCACAATTACTTCGATGTGCAGTACTTATAAAATAGAAATTACACGGGAACCCTATAGGAAAAGTGGACTTTCTTCCCCTGTGAATAATGTATAATAAAGTAAGAAAGACTAAAGACTAAAGTAGAACTAGTATACATGCTAAATAGTTTCAAGAGAATTCAGTTTCCACAATATAGTATATATTGTATCGGCAACTGCTGAAATACTAAGCACACTAAATACTTAGCAATTACAAATCATTTGCATATAAGACTGTTTGATATTACCTTTTATGCATAACATATACTGTAGTATATATGTATAAATTATGATAAATTTCTCTGGTGAAAGTATGATCAAAAAGAAAAATAAAAAGATCTTAAACTGTGGTCAAAAGAAAAGCTACTCCCCCATCCTTAACCTATAATTATAATACCAATAACACAGTCTTAATAAGGAGAAATTTTCTTTCTCTGCCATATGAGAAAATTTCAGAAGAGTCTTTATTGTACAGCTTGCTTCTACATTTGGTTTATCATTTCTCCTCTTTAAACACATTTTAAAACTTTACAATCCAGCACAAATAAACAGGATGAAGTGAGAGACAACTGCGCAGCACCTAATGCGCTGAAAGAGTGCAGGCGGTCCATGTCCTGAATCTCGATACGCAAGAACTTCAGTTACTAGAATGTAGTTAAATTATACTAGTCCTCTATAACATGATTCAAATTTTAGTCACCAATATATCAATCTTATATTATGAGTTATTAATTATATGTCATTCAGTATATTAGTATCTTACCAACATTCAGTTTATTGATTGTAATTGCATAAGACAGAAACTTCACTGTGAGCTCTTCAGTCCGCAGATGACTACAGATTTATGTGTGTGCATTAGTCACAGTCATGTCCAACTCTTTGTGACCCCATGGACTGTAGCCCACCAGGGTCCTCTATACATGGGATTCTCCAGGCAAGAATACTCAAGTGGGTTGCCATTTCCCTTTCCAGGGGATCGCTCTTCCTGACCCAGAGACTGAACCTGGGCCTCCTGCACTGCAAGCAGATGACTTACTGGCTGAGCCACCAGGCAAGACGATTTATAGTCTATTTATAATAACAGATGTACATCATGATCAGTGGCTAATCACATCGCTACTTTCAAAGTGCATCTGTGACTGATCCCTGAGCATCTGTTATTCAGTTCATGCACAGACAGCAAAGTGTGTAGCTGTGTTATTTCCCTGTCTCCCAGCGATATATACTCATGTGACGTTTTTACAAAAACTCATTAACTGAAAGAAGGAATCAGCCAACAAAGCAAAAACTGCTGCAAAGAAATAGAAAGTGAGCACTCTGGATTAACGGTGGAAATGAAATTACAAGATAAAACAGACGATAGTGAGAATGCTGACATTGCTGCTGTTCAGGAGACTGCAGACATACAAGCCATGGTAACTTAGTCAGGATGGTAACACATAACTTGGTAACTTGGTGAGGATGAACCTGACACAAGTGAAGAAAGAAGTTCTGATAAAAAGGATGAAGATGCCCTGGAAGAAGGGGCGCTAGCAAAAAACTTCACATCACAGGAATACTGAGATAATTTCATACACTGAAAGTTCAAAGGATAAAATGCTAGAGGTGCTCTGAACGTAGGAAAGTGACATTCACCAAAGCATAAAAATACCTGCTCTGTGTCATGAAGTTAAACGGCAAGAAGGCAGCAGACACTGTGCAGTCTACTCAATAAACAGACGACTTGATAGTGAAATAATCCATGAAGTGGTTTTGTTATTTAAACAAAGAAAGGAAACAATTCTCATAGGTTCTAATATATCACAGTGTACTAAATATTAGTTTTACTATTTTTCACTTCTCTATACATTTAAAACTGACAATAAGAGAGATTTTAATCTTCTGACAAAAATTTTTTAAGATCACAAAACAATTATAATTTTCCTTATGGACAATTTAGATTGCTTTGCAGGGTTTCAGCTCACTTGATCATTTTTACAGTCCTTCACTACCATCCAAATCAAGGCAACACCTATAATTAAATTAAAGAAGAATTTATAAAGCGAAACAACAAAACCCAATTTCTCCCTAGTATAAAGTCAATAATATTTAATAATTTTTAAGTTTTTAAAATTTCCAAATGTCTTTCCAGACCTTTAAAGAAAAGGACAGTGGCTTATTTACAGTTATATAAATATAAGTTAGAACAGTGGTGAATTGATAGAAAGATTCTGACCTAAGATAAGCTGAGACCATCTTTCTGCCACCAAGAGCCATAGTTTCTTCAGTATCATCACTGAAATTTACACCTTTTTAATTACTTTCTAAAAGCCAGTCAAGTTCAAGACTATCCACCTCAGCTACATACTCAGTAACAGAATCCTGACATGTAACATATATGAGTTGATCTTTGGTGTCACAATTATTAGCTGAATTAGGAATATTAAGTATGCCAACCAAAGTGAAAGCTTCCTTTTATATCTATTCTCCCATCACACTAGGGTTAATTAATTCTCTAATTACACTGGATAAACATAGCAGACCATTAGGGTATTAGTCACCAACAAAGTCAATCCTATACTTTCCACTAACCACTAATAACTCATGAAGTACTGTACATGGATTCTTTTTGAGAAGAAAACAGAAGAGAAATTTTGTGTATATTCTAACATCTTGTATGCTGCTGCTGCTGCTAAGTCACTTCAGTCGTGTCCAACTTTGTGCGACCCCGGAGACAGCAGCCCACCAGGCTTCCCTGTCCCTGGGATTCTCCAGGCAAGAACACTGGAGTGGGTGGTTCCCATTTGCGTTCTCTTTTACAATGGATTATTTATTTTGCAACTTCATCTAAAATGACTACTTTAAAATAACTACAGTAATTTCAAGAAGTGGATTAGATGATTCTGCCTTTACTATTGGACTTCTCTGACTGCAATGCACCCTTTACCTTTAATCTTTTCAGAAAACAGTCTTCTAAAGTAGTTAACAGAAAAAACTCAGCTCATGACTTCTCTAGGATAGGCAAAGTCAAGGGGTATTTCTTCCCTCAAGAGTTTATTTAAATTAGACCCAGACCTTAAGCAAACTGATTCTGAGATGTATATACTTATACACACATACATTACATATACCACTTGGTAAAAACAGTTCCTACCTCAGGATCATCGTCATCAAAATCATGGTAAGTGGAATGATCTGGATTATTCACTTTATCCAACAGTTCGATTGCCAAAGACCGTGTCAAAGGCTGTGTGACAAATGGGTGCTATGAAAATAAAACAACATGTATTTATTAGAAGTCTTGATTAAGTGACATCTTACCTTTTGAAAAAAAGACATTTTTCAGGGCAAAAATAATAATACCTGCAGTAACTTTTCAGCAGTAGGTCTTTTCTTTGGATTTTTGGTAAGTGCCATTTTCACAAAATGATGAAAACTATTTGACCTAAGAAATTTTGAAAATCAGATTTTAAAATTTCAATTCTGTTTTTTGCTCATGACTGTAAAAGTAAATAGCACAAAAATACTTACCACTTCATCTTATCCTTTAGTTTAGGAGGCTGAAAATTGCTTTTTGTCATTAGAAATAATGCTCTGAAAAATCAACAATCATTACACAGCATTTTAAGACTGCATACTTTAGGATAAAACATTAATTCTACTACTACTATTCCCAAATAAGGTGAAGCAAAACTAAGAATGCTATTTGGTCATGACATGATAAATAGTACTGGGAGGGGGATGGGACCTTAATTTAAGCACAGCATTCTTCAGGTACGATACACTGACCTCATCGGGTGTAAGTCAAACATAGGAGGCTGCAGCTCGGCAAGTTCTATGGCAGTGATCCCCACCGCCCAGAGATCACACAGCTGATTGTACCCCCCTTTCCTCTCAACAGCTGCGACTTCTGGAGCCATCCTGAAGGAAATATTCCAGAAAAGAAAAAACTGTTTACTGTATTTTAATCTTCTTATTCCCACCAGACACATGGAACCATCACTGTGTAAGCTAAGGCCTACTTAGACCTTGACATCTGAAAAATAAGTATGCAGTACTTAAGGTGGCTCGTATTTCCCAAGATCGCGACATCTCATAAGATGAGATCGTGACATCTCGTAAGACCCTCCCCATCCCAAGCCCCTACTGCTTTCTCATTTGTTACTTTGCTAAGTTAGCTATTTAGTATAAAAGTCTATAACAATTTACAAATGTAATATAGCAACATGTACTAAATTTGTCCAAACCCCAATCTTTCCTCTGCATATGTAAAATTCTATAGAGAAATAACATACTGTAATAAATAATTATCATTTTTATTTTTAGCTCTTCCTTTTTACATCAATAACTGTCATCTGGTCTTTGACTGTTTTCACTTGACCAAAACTATTTACCAGGGCACCAAGAATCTTGAGTTAGTACTTAACTCGTATTTACTATAAACTTGGTGTGTGGAAAGTTATAAAAATGAGTGTCTGCTTTTTTTTAAAGAAATGTATTTACTAAGAGGAAAGTTACCTAAATTCAGTAAATTTTTTGTTTCTTTCAACTTTATTGTAGCCTTATTCTATCTCTATAAATCTATATTTTATTAAATACTTACACTGATTTTCAAATATAAAAAATTTCAAATCCTAAGCAGTAGTTCTGAAAATAACTACATGAGATAAACACTTCAACTCTTACATGTCAAAAGTATGATTTAAAAAAAGAGTATGATTTAACTAGGCAGCCTTACAAGAATGTTTATTTTCCCAGTATTATTTCAGGAAAGTCAAGCAAGTCAGTCAAGTTAACATACAAGCAATAAAATTCCTTCTAATTTTCTAAACCCTTGATCTTAAGATGGTTTTTAACTTTAAAGTAGCTCTTGTAACTATGCAAATTATCATAAGAAAAGTGAATTTTTAAGTATGGCGGTTGTAACTTTATTGATAGCTGTGGAAATGCCCTATAGAGTATAAAGCTGCACACAGGCAGCACTGCAACAAGCTCACAGGTGATGCTCCCTCTTCCTCTACAAAAATATGAGGGCAGATTCCACCCTGTGCACTTCTAGTCCTGCCAGTTAGGTTGCATCCTTACCACAGCCAACTGAGTCATCTGTGAACCTGTTACATTTGTTACTATGAATATGTAATTTAATTAAATATTATAAAAACTAACTTATTATGAAGGTAAAAAGAATAAGTTGTCATGAAAACGAAAATGTATGCTTTAGAAAAGATTCTTGAAGACAAGTTTCTAAAGACGAAAAACCAAAAAAATCTGGCAAACCAGGTTAGGAATAGGACAGCTATAAAAGATTAGGAAGGCTACAGACTGCATGTTCTATTTGCATGACACTGGGGGGAAAGGCAAAACTATAGAGACAAAAATCAGATCAGGTGCTGCCAGAGGCTAGAGATGGGCAAAAATAATCTATGAAAGGCGACAAAAGGAAACTTTCCTGGGTGATGGAAACCTATGTTTTACAGTGATTGTGGTAGCATTTTTCACAACCACAGAGTTTCTCAACATTCATAGAATTGTACACCTAATAATGTTACATTTATACCTCAACAAACCTGACTGGCTAGGCTCTCACTAGATTTTAGAGAAACACAAACTAAAAAACATGGTTCATTTGTATATATCTAACTAGTTATCTGCACAAAGAAAAGGCCTTGATCCTATATCAGAAGACTGTCCCCTGCCAAAAAAAAAGTACACTCACCTTAAATTGAAATAAAATGTTTAAGGTACATATGTAGTGTATTAATTTTGAGATTTGCCAGTAACACAGACTTTTTTTGATTAACTGAAATAACTGCCAACCTTGGTGACAGTGAATGAGAGATTCCATAAATATTCTACATCCTTAGAGTTTAGGTGGGAAAGGCATGACATGAGAGAGAGAGTTGAAGAGTCGGAGGAGAATCATGTTAGATTCTGGAGACTGAACGAGAGCTCCTCCAGATGTTTAAAATCAAACTGAGGAGACAGAGTTCCTAAGAAGAGCTGTAACAGGTAACTCTTTAATCTCTTATTCCTCTCAGAAATCAACCCCAAATAACGATAACAAAAAGAGAAATATAAACAAATCATCTTTGAAAAATCTAGAAGACATATTTGGACAGAAGTCAAATAATAGTACATGATGTGGCAAATAGGAGGAAGGACAAATCTAAGAGCGTGTGGAGGAAAAGACCAACGAGCGAGCCAAGAACCCCAGAAGTAAGTAAAATTTAACGTAAGCCAATTATCACTTTATTGATGACTAGGTTCCTTCCAACTAGTTGGTTCAAAAAGTTCTGAGCAAGAGAATACTGTTAATAATAAAATGTTGAAAAATGCGTCAGAATATGAGCTATCTATGAAAACACACGTAATATGTATAGGACCAAGAGTTGAGGGTTTTGGGGGGCAAAACTGGAACTATCAGGTTTGCATCAGGTTTTCTAAAAGCCACATCAATCTTTAATGCCTTTTCCACTTAATGAAAAATAACATGGTAGAATATTCAATGATTATGTAATTTATCCACA
Organism: Aepyceros melampus; assembly: GCA_006408695.1. Taxonomy (NCBI): domain Eukaryota; kingdom Metazoa; phylum Chordata; class Mammalia; order Artiodactyla; family Bovidae; genus Aepyceros; species Aepyceros melampus. The sequence goes on from SJXQ01002671.1 coordinate 212,228, forward strand.
GTGTATATGCCTAAATTACTTGGCCTGTTGACAACATCCTTAATCTGTTTTAGACCATTCAGTCTATTTTTAAATAAACACTGCATACAATAACAACAGAAAAACAGAAAGTTAAATTATCAGTCAAAATAAAATTACCAATATGGTGTACCAATGAAAGACTTCCGTTTGGCAATCGTAGCTGTTATCTGAGCAGACACCCCAAAATCAGCTATTAAAAAAAAGAGAGAAATATTTAGAAAATAAAACTGAAAGTAAAATGAAAATTTTCCAGTAATTATTTTAATCAATTTCACAGAAATGAGACATTCTCAAACATCACTCTAAAATCTTATGTAAGTGAACTAACATTAAAATCCAATCAGTCCATTCTGAAGATCAACCCTGGGATTTCTTTGGAAGGAATGATGCTAAAGCTGAAACTCCAGTACTTTGGCCACCTCATGCGAAGAGTTGACTCATTGGAAAAGACTGTGATGCTGGGAGGGATTGGGGGCAGGAGGAGAAGGGGATGACAGAGGATGAGATGGCTGGATGGCATCACCAGCTCGATGGACATGAGTTTGGGTGAACTCCGGGAGTTGGTGATGGACAAGGAGGCCTGGCGTGCTGTGATTCATGGGCTCTCAAAGAGTTGGACACGACTGAGCGAGTGAACTGAACTGAGCATTAAAATATCACAAAATATGGTGCATGATAGCCATGTGGATTCCCATATATCCCCACGTGAATCAAACGACAACAAAAGTCAAGATCAATAATTCTGATGAAGAAACAACTGACAGACTCTAACCTGACAGATTTAATGTTATAATTTCTAATTTCCAGGACTTGAAATTCAAGGAAGTCGCTGGAAGGGACCTTAAGTAGGAATTCCACTCATTTCTTGCCATACACATGACAGCTGACATAAAAAAAAAATAATAATAAATCTCTACTGGCAAATCTACCATGAAACGACATTGAAACAGACTTTTTCTAAAAATCTTACCTTGGCAATACATTCTAATACCAATGTCAGTCACTATCAAGAAATTTATCTTTGTGCCAGTTTATTTTTATGTTGCTATTTAAGTATGTTGAATTCTGTATTTTCTAGTGTTTTAAAGAATGACAAATAAATCTTTACAAACTAAGATATATGTAGGTCTCTAAGGCACATAATATTGACACAAAATATTAAATTGTAGATGGAAACTGTTCACTAACCCATCAATAGTTAGATAGCTGCTTTTCTCATATGTAGAGGTGAATTAGGAAATTTTTTATGCAAATTATTGTACTTTTAAATTTGATTAGTCCTATTATAAGCTATAGATCAAAATAGTTTTATCTTATTTTTAGAAAATAAATATTTGAATTTTGATTTTATAGTGGCATATAGTTCAAAATAATTGTTTCAAACCTAACAGACACAATTTTATAAAGTTACTATATTGTACATGTTTTCTATCTTAAACTTTCAAATTAAGTTATAATTTAGGTTTTGAACTGCTTTAATCATAAGGTGACAACCAAAAGTTACAAAATAAGCGCCCATTTAGCATCTAAATTGAATTCTTATGTAAGCTAATACTGTGTTTTATTTTAAAAGCTTACGTAAGTAGGTAGGATTTAAAAGCTTACGTAGTAGGTAGGCATTACTGATTTTTTAATTTTGTCTGTTTGCCTTGCTTTTGGTTACAGGGGATATTTTGTACAGATTTCTTACTAGAAGTCCCATTCTTTTAGGGTTAGAGGTGAAAGAAATTTCAAGGTATATTATTTCACTATTCATTATATCATCAATCATTATTTATAACAAATCTGTCATATGTGAAGGACAAATCTGATTCCCATTTAAGAGAAGAGGAAACTGTTATATAGAGTTATATATGTTATGTCCTGCAATGAAATTTCTACCTAAAAATATATAGACACTGCTGAAAGGGGAAAACTAGTCCTACAGAGTAAAACAAACTTACTATGCTTTGAAATAAATTTGTGTAAGTGATGAAACTCAAATTTACTTACCTAATTTTACATGACCATTATCCGTTAACAGAATGTTAGCTCCCTTCAAAGTGAGAACATTTTAGTTAAAGTAGGAAACATTTTATCAGACCGCACATATAAAACATTAAACATACACATTTAAAATAACAAATGGCAGCCTCAGACCTAGAAATACTTATGATTTAAAGTATGCCCAATTAAAATGTTAAATAGAAATACTGCCTCTATAGGCTGCACCCTCCTCCTCCTTGGGCAACTTTTAAAGGAGAAAGCAAAAGTAAGCAGCTTCTATGGTTCAGGACGCAATCAATTACGTAAGAGTAAGTTTGGGGAAAAAATATCAGGAAATTCCTTCCCACCCCAAAGAGAAAGAAATAACCAAAATCTGCACCCCCTGATATTACTGCAGCTCTAAGGAGAAATGGGAGAGATGAGGAAAAGGAAAAAAACACTAGAGTAGCGATTTCAACTTGAATTAGGCCCTAGCTATCTAGACTCTTGGAGAGTCTTTGATTTGTTCTCTCCAGATTATTTTTTTTAAATTACAGTTTATATCATGTCACCTGTGGTTATGATGCTTCCTTCCTTCCTTCCATCCATCTATCTACACACCCATTTATCCCTCTCTCCCTGAGAGACTACCAGCAACCAGATGCTATTTTAAGCTCTGGGGTTATAGGAACAAAAAAGTTACAGCTCTCATGGAGCTTACATCCAAGTAAGAGAGAAAGAAAATCTAAAAATGAACACACACGAATGAATGAATGAACCAACAAATGGCTCAAAGACAGATACAGGTAGGTACTCTGAAGATAAAGCTGGAAGGAAAGTCCTCTCTAAGGCAGTGATAATTACACAGATTCAGATGAAGAGAGGGTAAGAGTCATGCTAAAATTAGAACATTTCAGTAATAGCAAACACAAAGTCCTGGGACCAGAATGATCTTTACGTTCCAGGAACTGCTAGTGTGGCTACAACAGAATGAGTAAAGGGAAGAGACGTGTGAAATGAGGTCAGAGAGGAAAGCAGGGGCCAGATCATGCATAACTTTAATGGTCACTTTAATGGTCCAATGAATATACATGGAGTATCATGGGAAGCCAATGGTAGTTTATAAGCAGAAGGGTGACAAGATCTGAGTTAAAAAGGTCACTGCGGTTGTGAGGTAGAGAACTGCTTATAGGATCATTCAAGAATGGGAGCAGGAAGATCAGTTAGAAGGCTATTCCATAAGTGGCTTAGACAGGGGAGAAATACTGGCAATGGCCAGAATCTAGCTAATCAGGCCCAAACTCTCGAGTCTAGCACACAAGTTCTTGCATAATGGAGCACCAAACCTCCCAGCTAATCCGATCTCTTAACACTCTCCTACATTTTCTTCTCTTCAATCTGTAAGATGGGGACTTTACAATCCCTAAAATGATCCCAAAATTCTAATCTCTGTATCTTTGCCCACAGTGTTCCCTCCATTTCCAACAAAAATCTTTCACTTCTTCCAGATCACTGAAGTGCCAACGACAGAATCTTTCTTGATTTACTTATCTTCTTAGGATCCCTCCTACCTTTGAATCCAAGGCTCTTTTCTTGTGTCTTTTAAGTGGCTTACGAACCATACTTAAAGCAGAGGATCTCAGCAGGTGATCTGAGAGTCCACTGATATTTCACGCACAATTTGAAGGCATGTGCATAAGGGCATTTTGTGAGGACAGAGTCCATGGCTTTCATCAAAGACTCAAAAAGTACATGATCCATCCCTCCCCCTCAAAAGGCTAGAACCTTTCTGTTAGAGAAAACCTCAGGAAATAAAAGGGGGAATGAAGAAGAAGAAAGGAGATGTCAGTTATCTTTGGAAATAACCTGAGTCCTACCACAGGGGTGTTTTACCAAGCATGTCTGGTGCACCTGCTCTCCCTTGCCGTTAAAGACTAGCAGAAAAGGCCAAGGTTTAATTTATCCATCTTGATACATTATTAAAGACAGTTCCTTAAGACTGCCAAAATTTACTAAACATCTTACAGAAGAAAACCTGAACAAACATTTTGGCCAACCAGAAACTTCCTAAAGACTGTAAATTAGTGGAAGTTATGGACCTAATTTACATTTTATAAATAAATAACTACAAACAAGATAAAATGTGTTATTAAAACATGAATCCACAATTGTACTCTTTAAAAAGCGTGAATTTGATGGTATGTAAACTGTATCTTAATAGAGCTGCTACAAAAAAAAATGAAAATCTTCAAATTATCACCCAACTTTATTATAGTAACATATTAAGACAACAAGTTCATCAAATAGAATAATTGAGACAATTTTGCTCAGTTTGATCAGAATATTTTAAGAAGAGGGCCATTAAGTAAACATATGATATATACCTTTATATCTCTGTGCATTTTTCCTTTACTGTGAAGATAGTATAATCCCTAGAGTTTAAAAAAAAAAAGGCAGAAACAGTAATAAGACTTTACTACAAAAAACACTCTAGGATTTAAAGTGGTTAACTGAGTAGTAGTCTCTCTTACTTATTTACTCATCACAGAAAGCTCTAGGGACAATCACTTTATTTTACTGGAATATCCAAAAAGATAGAAGAATCAAGAAAATGAAAGCGGCAGAGCTCACTCTGAACTGCTAATTTTCCTAAGACAAATAATTTTCACTAAACTCTGCTCAGTTTGAAATAGCATTTAAAAAATAAATATCCAACTAGTATCAGAATGAGTTTCAATTCCATAAGAGCGTTTAATTTTCAAGACTTTCTTTGGTACTAAGAGATATATAAAAGTCAATAAGTAAATCCAATTTTACGAGGTATGTTATCATACTAAAGCTTTAAATAGTTTATTTGCAAATATAATTTGCAAATTCAAGAATTTTCCAAATTGGAATATTTAATCCTTATTCTACTTAACAGCTTATACACAATAATCAAACATTTATTTAATAAAGAACATTACTTTTCAATTAGCATTGAATTTACCTGTAGTGTTTCTCTGCTAACATACGCTATCTGCAGTTCTGAGAGAGGTCCCGTTACTATAAGAGGAGAAAATTAATGTTAATAAAATTACTTGAAGTGTGTTTTTTCAATAAAAGACAAAGTTGTAAAAGTTCCACTAAGCAGCAGACTTAATATGTTAAAGTCTACTACAATGTAAGCTCCATGAGGGCAGGAATTTAAAAAAATCTGATTTGCTCATTGTACCCCCAGTGTTTAGAACAGTGCCTGGCATGGAAAGGCTACTGACTAAATGTTTGCAGAATGAATAAAACAGTGAAATAGTCAATGAAATTAATTTACATTTTCATTTTTTACACCTGATCATAATACCTCTTAAATGTTAAAGAAAGCACAGCCAAGATGTCTAACTAGTTTTTACTAAAACTTAAAAAAAAACAAAACTGACATAACATGTTATTATTGGCTAAGTTAAAAACAATACTTTTCCCCTAAAATTATTTGCTTTATAGATATAAAAGTACACATGTTCACTATAAAAAATTTCAATCAACAGAGTTAGGTCTGTTCCTGATCCAAACCACTATTACTCAATAATAAACAAAATCAACAGTGTGGCCCATCTCTACCCGATGACTTTATACACAGATGTTTTAGACAGTGCAGGTAGGCAGTGCACACACACACAAACATAAATGGAATCATATTACACATACAATTCTGGAACTTGCCTTTTTCACTTATCACAGACATCTTTCCATCTCTCTCTCTCTCTATATATATAGTTTAATCATATCATAATATTTGAATATTATTTCCTCTGTTTGCATCTGCTGACTATGAAAAACATTCAAACAGTTTTTTTCTTTTTCGCTATTAAATCACTTTAGAATATAAGAAGTAAGTTACGTGGGAGAAACTATTTCAGAAATTGAATTAAATCCCAACAATGAAATCATATACTAGATAGTGATCTCCCACTTATACAAACTTTAACGTTTTAAAAAATGTGTAGTTCAGACTATTTGTATTTTACAACTGTGAGAGAGAAGAATCTATTTCACTTAGATTCTTTTAGGGACAAGGCTAAATTTCAATGTCTGAGGATAAACCATATAGTAACTAATTTCTGTGGTTTATAAGCCTATTCTCATCCAGTAAGAAAGGCCTTCTTGACAAGTCTGTTCCCACAATGTGACAAATAAGATAACTTGAAAACCCTCAAAGTAACATCAGGTAAACATTTTAAAATAATTTTTAAAATGCCTAGCTAAGCTTATAAATAGTAAGACACTTACCCAGAAGCCAAAAGCAAAAAGAGAAATGAAAAACAGAACAGTAAAAATGTCAAATACTCTAGCTGTCTCTTAGGAGAAGGCCAGTCTTAGTAAGCTATGGCTTTAGCTTTATCCCCTACATGAGCACAGAAGAAAAGGTTATAGGCCTGCAAAGGACGAGTTAAAACAAACACCCACATAAAACCAGAATCCTCAAAGGGCTACATCTTCATTAAAATAGCAGATAAGCACCAGGAGATGACTAGGGATGTGTCATGGCCTGGGATCTGGACAGGGGAAAAAGATATCTTCTCTTGGAATTCATAAGGTCGCTTCTTCACTGAGGTTTAGAGTTCAAATATATATCGAAAACAATGAGGCCACTGGAGCCCTGGGGAAAAGAATCCAATATTGTCGAAAGGACACACTCTTTATAGTCATATGGAACTCCCACTGAAGATGATCTCAAAATTATGAAATGAATGAGAAAAAAATTCAACATAAATGATTTAACAGAGTGTAGAAAGTTGTTAAAGGACAACATCAAACAGAAAAAAAAAAAAGTTCAATGAAAAACAGAGACCAAAAAATCTATTATGTTGCAACAGTATGAAGTTCTAATGTTAGTTCTGCAAAGAAAAGTAAACAAAAGGAGAGGAGAAGGATTTGCCCCATTGCCCCCAGCCATGTGGTCAAAAACATGTCCATGAATTCTTTGATACAGCCCCCTCAAGAGTTGCAACTTAATCCCTTTCTGAGAGTGGACTGGACAAAATGACTTGCTTTTAAAGAACAAACTGTAATGGTAGTGACAGAATACAACTTCTAAGACTACATCATAAAAAGTCTGTGGCTTCTTCCTTGCTCTTTGGGATCATTTCCTCTGGGAGAAATCAGCTGCCATCCTATGAAGAGACTCAAGCTGTCCTATGGTGAAATCTACATGGTAAGGAACTGAGACCTCCTGCTAATATTGATGTAAGTGAATTATCTAGAAAGTAAATCCTTCAACCTTAGTCAAGCCTTCAGATGACTACAGTTCCAGGCAAGAGTTTGACTACAACTTCATGAGTGACCATGAACTAAAATCACCCATTTTAGCAGACATTTGGTTCTGCCTAAAACCTCTGTAAGACTTTCGATTCACACCAAAGGCTCTTGGTATTTGTTCATATTTGGTCCTGCCCACAATGTCCTTAAGGCATTTGGTCCACGCTAAAAGATGATATCAGGTCCTGTATAAAACCATGTGGCATGAACAAATACGCTCACTGCACAGGACCAAACCTCAAGGACTTTTAGCATGGACCAAATGTCTTATGCATGTTTTGGCCTGTCCTACAAGGCAAATCACCCAATTAAGCCATTCTTAATTCTTGACCCTTAGTAACTGTGAGATAACAAATGTTTGTTTTAAAACAATGAATTTTAAGATCATTGTTGCACAGCAACAGATAACTAATATGGTTCACCTTTTAAGAAAATTTAAATTTAAGAAAATCACACTGAGTAGATGATGGAATTAAGGACAGTAGACGCTGGAGCCAATTATACAGTGAAGTAAGCCAGAAAGAAAAACACCAATACAGTACACTTACACATATATATGGAATTTAGAATGATGGTAATGATAAATCTGTACGCAAGACAGCAAAAGAGACACAGATGTATAGAACGGCCTTTTGGACTCTGTAGGACAGGGAGAGGGTGGGATGGGTTGGCAGAGTGGCAGTGTAACATGTGTGATATCGTGAGTGAAACGAATCGCCGTCCAGGTTTGATGCAGGATGCTGGATGCTTGGGACTGATGCACGGGGATAATCCAGAGAGAGGGTGTGGGGCAGGAGGGGGGAGGTGGGGGTCAGGATTGGGAGTTCATGTACACTCGTGGCTGATCCATGTCGATGTGTAGCAAAACGAATACAGTATTGTAAAGCAAAACAAACTAAAAAAATAAAAATTAATTAAAAAAAATTCACTTAATGGTACTTCAGAAATAAAGAGAAATAATTTTTTAAAAGCCGCTTTAGTAAAAAAAATTGCATAATGGATCAGAATATAATTTGTATATGCCAGCAAAGAAACAAAAACCCCATAAGCACTGTGGTTATTAGAAAAGTAGAACATCTCTTTGACCAAACAAGGTAATCTAGTATATTTTATACTATTCCCAATGGAATGACAACATGATGAGAGAAAGAGAGGAGGAAACAGACACACACACACACACACACACACACACACACTACAGAACGTTTTATATGGTTATGTGAGTAGATAGCACTGTAGACTACAGCCAAAGAGAAGCATACACTGCCATGAGGAGTTTACTTGGTAGAAACCTAGGTGAAATCAAAGGCGTGAATGCAGAGAAAGAGGGTTTGGAGCTGTGTATAAGCATGTATGTCTGACAGCACCCAAGTTAATACAAAATTATTTCTTCCATGATTCTTCATAAACCAATCAGCACCAACAAATTCATATTACTATGTCATCTCCATCAGAAGGTTTATATAAAGATAACATGACAACCTGTTTCTGTAACAACTGGCTTTTCCTAATGAAGAAAGCAGAATCAGACATCTGAGATGAATCATACATATCTGATGAAATTATGAAGCAATCTAAGACTGAAAAATAAGTATGCTTCAAAAAACTAAGGGTGTAAAAGAACGGATGAAAAATTACAAGAAAAGAATAAGACAAAAAATTGAAGGAGACCTGAAACAGAATCAATTTTTGGAAATGAAAAATACAGTCACCAAAAATTAAAACCTAATGGATGTACTTACACACGGGTACAATCAGTGAACTGGAAGATGGCTATGAGTATCCTCAATGTTCTGAGGGACTAAAAACTGGAAAATATGAAGGTGACTTTAAGAGACATGGAATGGAAATTCTAGAAGGAGCAATCAGAGAAACTGAAGGGGAAATTATTTGGAGAGACAGTAATTAGCCATTGTCAGAGTTGATAAAAGAACTAAATCTCATAGGTAAGCACTTTAAGTCCCAAGCAGAAAAAGTAATCTACATTTAGATACTAGAAACACCAGAAATGAGAAAAATCTTAAAAGCAATTAGAAAGAAAGGAAGATTACCTGCAAAGGATCAATAGTTAGCAGAAGGTACCAACAACTACAGAAACTAGAGGACAATGGTCCAGTATCTTTGAAATGCTGACAGAAAACATCTGTCAGTGGATAAAATGTGCCTATGTCTGCTTAATCTATCATTTAAGAATGAGGATCAAAGACTGAGTTTACCACCAGGAGATTTAGCTGAAAAAAACTTCAGAAAGAAGGAAATTAAATCACTAAGTATGGAAACCATAGTAGAGAAATTAGTCCAAATGAAGACAATAAAAGGGGAAAAAAGCTTTTAAAATTTATAACAAACTTCCAGAAACACTATGTTCTGTAATGCAAATGGTGCCAAATATCTTTCAATTTTCACTGAATCAAAATGTTATTAATAAAAAGGAAAAAAATTCTCAAATACAAAGAATAGCCACACTTAATAAAAAACATTCTCAGAAAATAAGTAACTTTCCATAAAGCAGAAATACTCAATATTCTCATGTTTTTCCTTCAGGCCTTTTTTCTTAAGTTCCCTGACCAGGGATCGAACCCATGGCCCCTGCAGTAGAAGCAAGGAGTCTTAGCCACTAGACTGCCCAGTGGGTCCCTCTTGCTGGCTTTTGAGGCTCTCTGGATCGGATCCCAGGCACACCCCCGACAGTGAGAGTGATCTCGAGTCACAGCTTCATGTCATGCTGCTGCTTCACTCCCAGGAGCGCACATCGCTCTCTTCTTGTATCCGAAGTTCACCAATCTTTTAAAGACCAATTTAAAGCCCACTTTCTTCATTATACCTTCTAAAACACTTCTGGAAAATCTATCATTTCCTGTTTCCTATTCCAACTGAACTAACTATATATAAAATGCCTTCTTTAGAATTAGCAAATAATTCCACTGCATGCAGCTTTCTAACTTAAAAAGCAAATGCTCCTTTTGCCTATATATATCTTAAATTTCCTTAGTATCCATATAGTATAATGATAAAACATACTTTCCACAAAACATTGATGTTTAATATAGTAAATAACTGTATTTTAAGAAATTCTACTTAATCTCTTTAACATACAACTTTTGGTCTTACCATGATAAATATCCTGTAAGGAACCACCTCCGCAAAACTCCATGCAAATCCAAAGTTTATCTCGCCTATAAAAAGAAAATAAGCATTATCACATTTTCATGATTAAAACTACTTGAAGTAACAAGTATTTGAAGGCTGCAATGTTAATACCTTGAAAAACCACATAAATGCAACATGCTATTTAAGAGAGAAGCTAATCTCTATGAGTAAACGAATCTTCGATACTTATGTGCTACTATAACTCAACCTAAGGTTTTAATTCTTAAAATACACCTTTTGCAGGATATAAAGATGTCATCCAGCACATTCAAATGAGAGAAAATGTCCCTTTAGTTAGAAACTTCCTTTTCATCAGTTATCCATCTACCTTATGACTGTATTATAAAAGTTAAATGCTAATTAGAAGGCTCATACCAGAAATTATATAGAATATTTATCACATAGAATAGCAATACATCTTAAACTACATTACTTTGATGGCGCTCTTATCAACAAAACAGACAAAATGTAAATTTTACCCTCATATCTAGACTCAACAAAGATCTTTCCAAAATAACCTTTGTTAAAAATTTATCACTTAGAACAAAAGAAAAAAAAACTATCACTCACTTGTCTTTAGTAGAATTTCTCTTTCACATTTACATTATAAGACAGCATAATCATAAGTCACAGGAAAATAATTAGGAAAGAAATGACTGCTTATTTCTTTGTTCATTCCTTTGTTGAATCATTAATTACTTCATCTCAAAACCTACCAGGAAATGTACTATTCTTGGGGAGCAGAGATGCAATACAAAGTCTCTGAATTTAGCAAGCTCAGTCTAACACAGAAGATTCTGCCTTCATAATATGTCTGTCTCTCCCCCTGTATCAACAGTGCCTAGGTATCCAGTAAATGAGTATTTATTCTATAAATGAATGAATCCATGAGTGATTGAAAGAATAAACAAATTGATTAGATCCAGGGTTGGCAAACTATGGCCAGTGGGCCAAATCTAACCTGCTGCCTGATTCTGCATAGGCCAGGAATTATGAATGGTTTTCATATTTTTAAATGGTTGGGGGAGGCTTGTCAAAAGAAGGTTTCTTGACATGACAATTATGTGAAATTCAAATTTTAGTGTCTGTGTAAAGTTTTATTGGAACCTAGTCAAACTCGTTCACGTACATATTATCTGTGGCTGTTTTTTGTACTAAAAGCAAAGGTGAGCTATCCTGATAGAAACACACAAAATCCACAAAACTTAAAGTGTTTATTTACTATATGGTCATTTACAGAAAAGGTCTGGTGACCCTTGGATGGGATTATAGTTTGATTAATGAACAATCCGGCCTTGTATAAGTTCTGCAAGAACCTAGAGGTAAAATAACTAGCAAAGTTAAGGGATATTTAAGGGATGAAAAAACATTTGAGTTGGGTCTTGCAGTTAAAGTAGGAACCCACTGCCAAGAGACATGGAAAAGGTCTGTGCAAAAGAATGAAACTCTGAAAGAAGACCCACACTTGAGAGACTATGGATGATTTAGCATGAGCTGAACTCAGGCTACCTGAAGAGAGAGTGCAAGACACGAAGCTAGAATGGGCTGAGGTCATACTGTCAAACAGCAGTCTGTGGAGGCCTCGGTTTAGTCACCTTCATCTGGGAAGTCTCTAGTTTGCCAGTGTCTCTCAAAATGCGGCACCCAGAGTTAAGTATATTCGGAGTAGTGCACGTGAAAAGCGAAAGGCGTCTGACTCTGCGAAATTCTCCAGGCCAGAATACTGGGGTGGGAAGCTTTTCCCTTCTCCAGGGGATCTTCCCAACCCAGGTCTCCCACACTGTAGGCAGATTCTTTACCAGCTGAGCCACAAGGGAGCCCTCAGAGCAGTACATGAACAGCACACTATCAAGCGGAGCCGCTGTGAGGAGTGGACACGCACGGCAGCGCTGGTGTGATGCAGCAGACCTGAGAGGCGAGCTGGCCTGGCTGGGTACGGTGGACCATGCACCACGCAGCAAGCGAGCACAAACTGTCAAGAGTGCGGACAGCAAACACGAGCACAAACTGCCATGACTCTACAAAGCTGAAGAGGGTGAAGCCCAGCGAAAGAAACCAGGACCGCACATTACAGGGGGTCCACGCCCCGATGAAACGGAGATGTGGCAGCTGATGGTGAAGTACGACCTAGCTGGGCTTCCTAGGTGACTCAGTGGTAAAGAACTCACTTGCCAATGCGGGACACGTGGGTTTGATCCCTGGGTTGGGAAGATCCTCAGGAGAAGGAAATGGCAACTTACTCCAGTATTCTTGCCTGAGAAAGCCCACAGACAGAGGAGCCTAGCAGGATACAGCCCATGGGGTCACAAAGAATCAGATACAACTTACTGACTAAACAATAAGAAGTGAGGTTACTAATGAGCTTAAGAAGAATCTTTCCACTGGTGACATGAACAGCACTCTAAGTATACTGCTCAGAATTACCGCCTGGCACCTCTCTGCACAGAAAGGTATATGAGACTCAGGCAAGTCCGTCAACCAATATTCTCTGAAATGATGCTTAGACTATAATTCAATACGCATAATGCAGGATTTCATAGCCTGATCTCTCTAAACTGAATCCTTTTTTTAGGACAATGGTTCTCAAAGTATGGTCTGGGGCCCTCTAAGAGTGCCAGAGATCCTTCAGTGGGTCAGCAAGGTTAAACCCATTTTCATAACAACACTAAAAATCACTTGCCTTTGCACTCTTTTTTGAGAATACAGTGGAGTTTTCCAGAGGCTGCAGAAGTGAGATGATGATGTCAGTCCTCTGATGGCTACTGGGATATGTGCTTATGTATTCTTGTTTCAAATGCTTCTCAATTTTATTTCTAATATAGTAAGTATCAATAGATATGATCCATAGAAACCAAAGCTCTTTGGGGTACTCAATAATTTTTAAGAGTGCAGAAAAAAATGAGCTTTCAGACCAAAATGTTTTGAGAACTATGGCTCTAAAATATTTTTGCATCTGCTGCATATGAATCTGATGTAAAATTCCTGTTGCAAATGATTATGCAAACAGGCAACGGGGACTCCTCACATCTTACAAAAACTGGCTGAACGGTTGTTCTGGGATTTGCTTAGGATAAACAGAAATAACATGTAAACTGCTTATTAGTAAAGGACCTCGAATTTAATAAGCCCAATAAACGTTAAGCCATTTCTACTTCTTTTCTTATATTTCATCTTGTTGGGCAGTTGTTTACACTGCTTACATTGCTTCTAGAACTCAGAGAAGGTGTAAATAGATAAAACTGCCCTTTTCTTTTTTAAGAGGGAAAAAAAAATAGAAAAGAGATGTAACTTCTTACTAAAGTTGTGTTAATCACCACTTCCTTCTTATAAGTGCTAATTATGTGATCAATTATCTTAGATGCTTGTTGGGGACAGATGACTGACAAGTTTAATGGTCTATATTTTCTAGAAATCACCTCTCCTTTCCGAATTGGTCAATGCTGATCATTGATCTTTTGACATCTCTCCTATTTGTCAAAAGGCACTCACTGACAGTGGATGACAATCATGTATGCTATATTTTCGGTACAGTAATGAGATATACTTTATATAAATCTAAAAAGGGTTGGATTCATGTAAAGTGTTTAGTGTTCTATAATTATCTACTCATCTATCTGTGCTTCAATTCTTTCTTAATAATGCTTTTCCTACCCTTGGTACTTTGAAAACAATTCTCCTTTAGTAAAGAAAATGGATGTAGGAATGAGTTTTCTGCTTTCTAACATACTTCAGTATTACACCATCCTCTCCTTGAAGCTGGCCTACTCCTTTGCCTACCTTGCTTAAAAGTGCAATTTTCTCTTCATTCTATGTGAAATGACTTTCCAACTTACAGACTGAGGAAAAAAATTGCAATAATACATTTAATATTTTACTTTTCAAGAGGTCTAAAATACTTCACCTTTATAACTCTCTGTTTAGTTAACTCTGCTATTATAAAAAATGCTTGAATATTCTGAGTTTATTAGAAAAGTGACTTCCAACTGTTCCATGAATGTCTCTCTTGTGATGGTGAATCTTCATCTGCTTTTGGTCATTCACCAAGCCATCTGTCTAACAGGAAAGAACTTGAATCACAGTAGTCCACTTTATGCAGGCCAATAAATTATAAAATCTTTGTCCCTGGGACTGAAATACAATTAATCACTGAGGTAAATATATGTGTCTCTTAATTCCCTGACTCAACAAATCCTTAGAATTCTTCTTTCTTATCCTCTAAAATCATTGGTCTATTTGACAAGGAATAGAAAAATAAATAGGGGCAAAATCCACTATTCTCACCCTCTAGTTCGGTGTTTGCTAGAATATATATTTCATCGAAGAGTTTATCATTTCTATCAATACAACACACCTTTTAACCTTCCCACACTGATTGAACAAACTAAGCATAATTATTTATATATTTTGCCCAAATATAACAATGTTTTAAAAGAAAAAATGTGAGCATGATCACCAAGGATAAACAGCTCTTGAATGTCTGCTACAAACTAGCACACCAAGTCATTCCTTGCACACCATGTGAAAAATATAAAGTTCACTAACTGCTGGGTGTTTTAATTTAGGATAACTTATTTTAATGTGAGCTGAATTTAAAATGTTTTGGTTCATTTTTAAACATATGCAAAAAAAAAAATGACTGCCTTCCAAAAAGGTATATGGAACCCATCCTCCTGCTTCCCGTTTAACAATGTGGGGTAGCTATGTATTCAGGGGAAACAAGGTGCCTATTTCTCTGTAATTCTACCTAACAAGCCCCAGTTTGGCATAATATCTGAGCAAGAATGGATGATAGGACAGCAGCTCTATGTGAAGCATGCTCCCTCAAAATTAACCGCTGGACAGTGAAATGAGTTTTAGAAATGTCATATATTAGCCTTCTCTTGGAAACTAACAATGCCACTGATATTTAAAGGGCTCTGAGAAAACCAGTGGGGTTGGGGGATACAGCAAGGAGAAATGGAAGGAGGAGATGTAGGAAAGGGAGGAAAGCCTGGGGAAACAAGGACGAAGAGAAGAAAAGGGGGAGGAAGGGAAACAGAAAAAGCTGGGAAGGGGAGAAGGGAGAGGAGGAGGAAGGAAGGAGAACAAACAGCAGAAGGGGAGAGGGAGGACGAAGAAAAAGTGGATATACAAATTCTCTGATTTGCTTGGCCCCCAAATTATTTTTTCTATAAATCCACATATGAGCACCCCTCAAAACAAATGTTTGCTGGAAATACCCCAGCAATACTGGTATAAGAAAGTACCTTGTAAGGTAGTTCCATCAAATCTCTCACACTTAAAGAGGACCATTAGGGATAACCTGGTGAAATTCAAATGAAGTATCTTAGTTTAACTGATAGTTTTGTATTAAAGCTAATTTCTTAAGTTTTGACAAATATCCCAGGGTTATGCAACATGTTAATATCGGATAAAGCTGAGAGAACTCTTTGTACTATCCTGGCAACTTTTGTGTAAATCAAACATATTCCAAAATTAAGTTTCTTTTTTTATAAAAGAGTGTGTGTGTTAAGTCGCTTCAGTCATGTCTGACTCTTTGCGACTCCATGGACTGGAGCCTGCCAGGTTCCTCTGTCTCATTCTCCAGGCGAGAATACTGGAGTGGATTGCCATGTCCTGCTCTAAAAAAGAGAGTAACTAGGTATAAATTAAAATGACTTAACTGTAATTTTTATCTTCATAGTGTGAACATTCAAAAAGGCATTTTTAGTTAAGATTCTGTGGTTTCCTTGGCAAGTCCTCTCTTGGCTCTAGAAAAAAAATTTCTTCCACTTTCTGTACAACTCAAGAGACTACCATCTCTTTCTTGGATTACTGTAATAAATATACTGTATAAAATTAACTGACTCCTTGTCTTAATCTCCTACACTCCAAGTCCCTCCCCTACAGAATACACTATCTCTGAGTTAAAGCCTTCCAACAAGTATGCTCTACACTTACAGCTCTTAATTAAGGCATAAAAGGTTTCTTTCTTTGCCTAAATCTCCTCAGCCTTACTTTCTGAACTACACCCTTTCCCCTTAAGCTTTAATGTGAGATTATTAGCTGTCTCCTGAACACTTCATGATTTTTTCATGCATGCATTTCTTTGTCAGAAATTATAATCTTCTCTACACATGCACACACCACAGTAAATGCTTACTAACCCTTTAACACCATTTGGGAATCATATCATTCAAAGAGCTCTCTCTGACTCGCTCTGGCAAAATCAGATACTCTACCATCTTTACCACTTTGTAACTTACATCAAAATGATTATTGTACTTAGCATATTGTGTGCTAAGTCCCTTCAGTCATGCCTGACTCTTTGCGACCCAATAGCCTGTAGCCTGGCAGCCTCCTCTGTCCATGGGATTTTTCAGGCAAGAATACTGGAGTGGGTGTCACTCTCCGGGAGACCCTCCTAACCCAGGGACTGAACCCACCTCTCACGGCTCCTGCACTGGCCGGCAGGCTCTTTACCACTAGCGCCACCTGGAGGGCCCCACCTAGCACATCATGTTGCAATTCGCTCATGTTTGTTTTTTCTATTCAATAATAAGCTCCTTAAAGGCAAGGGCTGTTTTATCTATCTTAACATCTCCAGAAATCAATACAGCACTCCAGACATGCTAAGAAATAATATAAAAACACTTTGTAAGTGGTAGTGATTTATAAGTATATTATTACTGTAAATTAAATTATGTTCAAGTACGCTGGATTTCAAAGGTTTAAAATATCTCATCATCTAAATAAAATTGTTTTCACAATTCCGGCTCTGATCCTCCAAGGCTTATCTTTTGAGGAGCATTTGCTGTTATTCAAAGGATACTCTGGGCTAAGGAAAGCTCAGAAGCAATCTGAAGTCAAAATCATAATTTGCTTAAAAGAAACAATAGTTAAAAGAAGCTTAAAAGAAGTTCTTCTGGGAATAAAGAATAGGCCTATTGTAATTTAACTCTGTTGTTTTATAAATATATACACAGAAATACATAGATAAATACATATACGAAACCAGGACTATTTAAATTTCCAAAGAAATGTTTTAGATATTCAGCTCTTGCACAGTATGTACAGATAGGCACTCAATAAACACAGGCCTGTAAAATTTTTTTTTAATTTTATATTGGAGTAGAGTTAATTAGTTACACATTAGCTTCAGGTGTAGACCAAAGTGATTCAGCTGTACATATATATATATATATATTTAATAAATGTGAATCTGAGCAAACTCTGGGTGACAGTGGACAGGGAAGCCTGGCGTGCTTCAGTCCACAGGGATATAGAGAATCAGACATGACTCAGTGACTGAAAAACAACAATAACAATTCTTTTTCAAATTCTTTTCCCATTTATGCTATCATGGAATACTGAGTAAAGTTCCATGTGTTTTATAGGTCCTTGTTGGAATAAACACAGGCTTTTAAGGATATTGAAGAGCAAGTAAGGAAGGCACCATCAAGAATATTAGGCTCCTGTTTTACAGGAGGCTCAGTCTTGAGATTTCCTTGGGAAGTGATCATAGCTCACTATAATCCTGTTATAAAATATCCTTCTGAAATTAATTATATGCTGGTCATCTATTCAGTAAATTCAAGGGTTAAGTCTAATTTTCTGGAGGGGAAAGTTATTAACAAACTACATTAGTTCAATTTCCTCAATATTTGGCCTAAATTTGTTATACTAGGCTACAAGGGCAACAAGATAGAAGAAAGTCACTAAGAACAATATGCATTTTAGAGGGCTTGTATCAAGTTCAAACAAACAAGTTCCTTGCCTTCTGTAAAATGAGAAAGAATCCAAGAAACCAGTTTTCTTGGAGACTAAATCTGCCCTTTCTGGACTATGTAATACCTATACCTAAAAGAATGCTGGCTAGGTACCTGCAAAGCCAGGTTTAAATCCCAGTGCCTACAATGAGTAGTTGGATAACCTGAAGAAGTCATTTATCCAGCACTCCATCTTCTCATCAGTAAAAAAAGAGTGGGCTAAAGTGACAAGACCTCTTAGTCCCTTCCAGCTTTAACACCCCACAAGGCTAGTGATCATTATCCCATAGTCTGAATTTGGCTGGGTCTAGACTTTACCTAGGGAAGTAGGGAAGAATTTATTGAAGAAAAGAGAGAGAGAGGATTAATTGTTATTTTATATTAATACTACCATTTGCTTTCATATTACTTTCATCAGCTGCACAAGTTATAGAATAAAACTATCTATTTAAACCAATAGTACTGGGAATTCCCTGGTGTTCCAGTGGCTAGGACCTCGAGCTGCCACTGCAATGGCCATGGGTTTGGAGCTAAGATCCCACACGCATTGCCGTGTGGCAAAAAGAACAAAAACCACAACAAAAACTCCAAAATCTACCACCAACAAAACAACAACAAATCCTTCTAAAAAATCCCAGTATTCCTATGTCAGATCATTCAACTCCAAATGAACACAGCCTCACTTAAAATAAAAATAACCTTAATTTTGTCTGTTTCATTATGGTTTCTGGACAGTTTTGCCCTTTGCATTCTTATATTCAGATTAAAATAAAAGTACCCTCTTTAAAAAAAAAAATCCATCCAGTTATACACATAACAGATATTTTCATTCTTTTCTGTATGTATACTATCTTTCGATTTTCAAAGTTTACTTTTAAAAAAAGGGTATTCAAAATATAGTCAGAATACATGTTTCCTGAAATCTAAAAGGAAGTAATATTTTTGTTAGGCATAACCTCAAACTGGCTCTCTTGCAGCAAGTCTCAAAGTTAAGGGTAAAGAGTATGTGACTACAAACTTGTGCTGTTTGGCCCACAGCCTCAACAAAAATGCATATAAGCCCAAAGGAATTCTGCATTCTGGTAACAAGATCAACGTTCTGCTGCTTAACCTGTGTGAGAAGGCTCCAGCCTAAGGAAGCCAGAAAGTCTAATGTCCAATTTAGTGTAACATGAGCCTGGGGGATCTTCTGGGGCAGGGTAGGGGGTAAGATGTGAAATGTTAGAAGTTTATCTGGTCAGCTCTTTTGCCAAGAAGTAGAAAGGCCAAGTCAAAAGTCATGTGATCCACGAGCAGAGTATCACAAAAAGCTTCTGTAAATAATCTGAAATGAGACTGGGAACTAAATACTTGGTAGGAAACTCTCTCAAACACCTTATTTGTAAAGCTGGAAGAATATTTACCAGAGTAATATTGTTAACAGCATTGTTGAAAAAAATCAGATAAGGCACTGACCTGATGGTATTTAAAAAATAGCTAATAGTAATAGTAATTGTACCAATAGTAGCAGTAATAGCAGTTAACATTTATTGAGCATTTATTATGTTGTAATCATTGTTCTAAACACTTGTATTTACTGATTACCCTCATTTGCTATCACATCATGTATCTGTTATTATCTGCATTTTAGAGATGAGCGAACAGAGGCACAGAGTGATAAGGGTGATGGACAGGGAGGCCTGGCGTGCTGCGATTCATGGGGTTGCAAAGAGTCGGACACGACTGAGCAACTGAACTGAACTGAACTGACACAGTTAGTAAAGTGATGGCGTCAGGGTTCAACCAACCTGATTCCAGAACTCTAGGCTCTCTAAACTAGCAACTATACTACTGTCTCTCACAAAAAGACCACCCCAAGGTTGCCATGTAAATGAGTGCAGCTATCTTGGAATAACAGGTTAGACTGTGGATGGTCCCATACTTCTAGAAGACTCAGGTCATGTTTGAGAAAAGCTCAGTTCAATGTCTTTGGGGAAACACAGAAACTCTTAAATTACCTATTCTTCCTTGGAAGAAGAAAACTTTGTAATACTTCTCCCAAATGAGTCTAAGCAGGGTCATTTTGTTAGAAACAACAGTAAAACAATTGTTTTTTAATAATTTTAACATATTGATAGCAATCGATTATTTCTATCATGAGTTTAAAAGATTTTAAGAGACTTCTTTGAGCTGATAACAGTAACTGCCTGTGCTGGGTCTGTCCATAAAATAAAAACTGATGCAGAAACGGTTGTTAGAGTATTGTCTGAACCACTCACCATTAAAGCAGTTTCAACTTGGTTGTTAAAGAACCCATTCAAAATGTTTAATAGTCACTGACCTGGGGGTAGTACCTGTCCCTATGTGAACTAAAGTCTCCATTAAACCCACCCTTCGACCTCAATGAAGGTGGGCAATCAAAGCTGTCCAAGAGTAGTTAGAATCAAGAAGAGTTGGTCCGGCTGGCTTTTCACAAGCTGGAAAGAAGAGAGGGCAGAACTGCCCAGTCTTTTCCATATGCTGTGCCTGCATCAGAAGAGGAGAAGTGTTTTGTACTTGGCTCATAGATGGAAGGGGCGCTGTAATAAGTTACATCCTTATCTTACTTACCCTACAATGTATGGAAACCAAACAGGAGGTGTTTTTTTTTGTTTGTTTAATTACCTAAGAAAACATTTTGCAATCCCCCCTTTTGGAAGGAACCTTGAAAACAATTAGGTCACAGTCTTCAACTTATAACTACATACAGAAGTGAATGAAACACAAGATTTGACCTTGAGGTCATCCCCTATGGAATATGATCTGGGAAACCCAGCCTGGTCCTGCCAACCAAAATAAGGGGTGGTAAATTCAGTCTTTCTAAGTTCACTTTAGGACCTGGGAAAATAAGAAGCTAGTGAAATAATTATAATTCACAGTCCTTGGATAAAACAAAAGGAAGGGATGATGCAATACTCTGAGGACAGAAGCACAAAAGAAAAAAAAAAAAGGTTCTAATAAAAACAACAGATACACTTTCTAAATTCACCCAAGACTAGAAGAAAGGGGCAACAGAATGGTTTATTTAGATCTCTACCATAGAAAGACTAACCATAGAACGTTCAACTTGTGAAACTACATCCAGAATTCCAAGAGTACAACAGACGTATCACAGACTGTGGTACTGGTTACAGAATTAGAGAGGTCATAAAAATTCCATTCATGTGAAAATATTGTATCTCCAAAGCATGAAGAAATATGCAAAACATGGTACTTGAGCTAACTTAATTTTGTTAAATGTATTAAATGACAGAAATCATTATTGCTTTTCATAAGGGAAACAAACAATGTACCTGAGATAGCTTCCAAAATAAGCAACAATATTTGGGTGTTTACAGTCTTTCATCATAATAATTTCTTGCTGCACAACTGCAAAGTCTTCTCCTAGAATAAAAAATAAGCATGTTGAATATTTAGCAGGTAAATTTCAAAATGTCAATTTGTTTCAAAACATAATAAATTATGCTGACATTATTTTTAATGACAACTTCAGTCCTTTCTTAACAGAAATTAAAGTACCAGCGATTAAAAGTATGAACTCTGGCCCCAGACTGTGTGGATTCAAATCCTAACTCTGTCCCTGATGAAGCTGTGTGGACTTGGGCAAGTTACTTGATCTCTCTGTGCCAATTTCTTCCTCTGTAAAATGGGGATAAAAAATAATAATAACCTATCTCATAGGGCTGTTGGAAGGGTTAAGTGAACTAATGTATGTAAAATGCTTAGAACATATCTGACACAGAGAAAGCATTAGATAAGCATTTACTATTATTACAATTATGCCCTGGATATAATCATCACATAATTCACTAGAAATACATTATTTTTTCCCTTTATTAGCAAATAACATTTAACATAAGTTTACACAAAGAAGCAATTCTTTTTAAAGTTAGGGTAGGAACCCTTGGACACCCAGACTATCAAACGTGCCTCTACAGTTCTCTGTGTAGAGCTGAGCGGCCTTTAGCAGCACTGGGTTACCAGCTGGTCCCCACACACAGGCCTACCCCATGTTCGAGTGCCTTGTCCCAGGTGTGCTGGGATGTAGAATGGGACTGTATTTAAGCCTGGTCAGACTGTAAGCAAATAATCTCTCCCCTTCTACTCCTTTCCTTGCCCAAATTCTTTGAAATAAGATCTGGCAACCCTATAACAATGTCACACACTATGCCTCCTGAATGAACCCTTGTCACAGAAAAAGAGCTGCCATGAATGCGAATGTGGTAAACCAGAGACCCTGCAGAAAAAGAACATGCAGACGTGCTTACATTTAAATCACAGCAGCTTTCTATCACTAATTCCATTTTCAAAGCACTGCTGCTGCTGCTGCCAGCTTGCTTCAGTCATGTCCGACTCTGTGTGACTATATACTATGAAAAATCTGATTAAATGAATATTAGTGGCAAAGTCAAAAGTAGGCTTCCCAAACCAGTCTAAATCATAAAAGCAAGGGTGTAATGAGAAGCCCTAACACTTCTGCGCTTGGCATTTGCCACCTGTAAATGTAACTGAGGCCTGAAGTAGCCTAACTGTGAAACACATGAACTCAGTACAGTCCCAGTTACAGGGAAGAAGTAGAAGAGAAGAGACAGTATGCCAGATTTGTCATTTCTGCACTGAAATGAAAATCAAAGATCTCCAAAGGGAGAGCAGCAAATTTTTATATTTTCAAAATTTCAAAAGAAAATCACTAAACCAGGAGGATATTCTGCTGGGTTTACTTTCCACTAGTAAGAATTCTTGATTTTCAGTATATTAAGAAAAATCCAAGATAAAAATAATAAAGCCATAATGAGACTAATACCAATTTTCAGGGATATACTAAATACTTTGAAAGCACTAAATTTTGCTTTTTCACCTGCCTCTTGATTATCCTTTTCCCTAATCTGTTAACTGGGTTACAGGAGATCAAAGTTGAGATAAAATGAACTCCAGGACTTTAGTTTAATGGTTAGAGGACAGCTGCTCTCTTCTGGGGGACAGGCCTGAAGCTGTTAGTCATCACACAACCTCTAAGGGAGCTAGAATAATACTGATCTGCAGAAAACAGCAAGAAGAAACAAAAAAAGAGGAGAAGGGGAAAGGCATGTGACAATGTAATTAAACTTGGAAATCTCATCTGCCTTGGTCATTTCAGATATACCTGTTCCTGATCAATAAATTCCCTGTACTGTTTAAGCCACCTTGAGTTGTAGTTTCTGTCATACCTGCAAGCATCAATGCATCAATGTCTACACCCTCACTGCACTGTTACATCCTACAGAACAGGATGATGCTTTTAGATCTTTGAATCCCTAGCACCTAATATGTAATCAATAATATGCATTTGTCTGAATGAATCCATGACAGAACACAATACCTCTGCCTGATGACTCTAAATCAGGAACATCGACTTTTGGTTTAATTTCATCCAGTTATTAGCATGTTTTATACAACTGTTTGCTTGCTACTCCTGTGCTTTTACTAAAACCTATGAGTGACTTTAAGTCTTCAACTATCTCTTTTCCCAGGAAATGTTGATACAAAGTGCTTCCTTTTTATCCTATTAAGTCAATTCCTGTGATTAGGACAATGGCCAAATGAAATTCAACATTTTTGCAGGGAAAAAAAATCCAAAGGAAAAAAAACTGACAATTTGATTTTTAAAGGTAACCGAAAACGGTAGATTTGAGAAGGAAAAGAGAAAGCAGTTTATTACATTAATTAATCCAAAGGATTAATTAACAGACTTAAAGGACTTTCTTCAAAGTTCAAGAGAAATATTCCAAAAAATAAATTAACAGCCCCCCCTGACTAAATCTTTGCATACCTAACTGGATACTGCAAATTCTTTTCAATTTTGAGAGTCTAAGAGTTTTGGGTAAAATTTTTAGACATGAAAGTGAAGAATATATCTTCTAGGAGATGGCAAAAATAAAAACAAAACCTAATTGAAAAAAACAGGCAAGCCTAGAAGTAGAGATTATGAATAAACCAAGTAGGCAGGCAGAAAAATACAAACTAATACATGCAAATTTCTCGGAATAAACATGACACATACTAAGCGGTAAAAAATATTAACTATTTAGTAGGCTGAATAATGGCTCCAAGGATAGCCAGATGCTAACCTCTGAAACCTGTGAATCCTACCATATATGGCAAAAAGAGGTTCGCAATGTGATTAAATTAAGCATCTTGCAATGGGAAGATTATCCTGAATTATTAGGGTGGGCCCTCTAAGTGTAATCACAAGCGTCCTTTTAACAGGAGGCAGAGGGGATCACTGCTCCATTTTTGGGCTAAGATCAAAGGTAAGAGGAGGCAGAGGGAGACTTGGAATGTCAATCCATTCCAGTATTCTTGCCTAAAAAATCCCCTGGACAGAGGAGACTGGCAAGCTACAGTCCAAAGGGTTGCAAAGAGTCGGACACGACTGAGCGACTGAGCGCAGCACAGAGGGAGACTTGACTATAAGAAGGCAAGGAGCAAGATGCTGTGCTGCTGGCTCTGATGATGGAGGAAGAGGCCAAGAATGGACAAATGCAAGGACTGCAGCTCTAGAAGCTAGAAAAGGCAAGGAAACGGATTCTCCCTTAGTGTGTTCAGAGGAAAAGCAGCCTCGTGAACGCTCTGATCTGGACCCAGTGAAATACACTCTGGACTTCTAAATTCCAGAACATTAAGATTAAGGATAGATTTGTGCCGTTTCAAGTCATCAAGTGTGGGATTTGCAAACACAGCCATAGGAAATTAACACATAATTACTATCAACATTATGTGTGACAGAGCTGACTAGCCATACACACAAAAAAATCTGCGCTCTCCCTTTCACGGTAGGGAAGTTCCTGCTGGGAGGCAATCAGCCAGTCAAAAGACATTCCCTGTCAACATGATGTGCCTAAAGAGACTAGTTCTCGCCAATGGGATGTGGGCAAAAAAATAGGCCCTTTTCCTGCTCTTTATTTTTCCATTAGCAGGCTATATGACACTGTGAGGTCCCAGAAAATGTGAGAAGTCTGGGTCTCTGAGTCATTGTAAGAAAAATTTCATCCAACAACTTGAACATCTGCTCTAAACTATGACATAAACTTGCAATAAAAACTTCAGTTCAGTTGCTTGGTCGTGTCTGACTCTTTGTGACCCCCATGGACTGCGGCACCCCAGGCATCCCTGTCCATCACCAACTCCCAGAGTGTACCAAACTCATGTCTATTGAGTCCGTGATGCCATCCAACCGTCTCATCCTCTCTCATCCCATTCTCCTCCTGCTTCCAATCTTTGTGAGCATTAGTGTCTTTCAAATGAGTCAGTTCTTTACATCAGGTGGCCAAAGTATTGGAGTTTCAGCTTCAACATCAGTCCTTCCAATGAATATTCAGGACTGATTTCCTTTAGGATTGACTAATTGGATCTCCTTGCAGTCCAAGGGACTCTCGAGAGTCTTCTTCAACACCAAAGTTCAAAGCATCAATTTTTTGGCACTCAACTTTCTTTATAGTCCAACTCACATCCACACATGACTACTGGAAAAACCATAGCTTTGACTAGACGGACCTTTGTTGGCAAAGTAATGTCTCTGCTTTTCAATACGCTGTCTAGGTTGGTCATAGCTTTTCTTCCAAGGAGCAAGCATCTTTTAATATCATGGCTGCAGTCACCATCTGCAGTGATTTTGGAGCCCAAGAAAACAAAGTCTCTCACTGTTTCCATTGTTTCCCCATCTAAATGCCATGAAAAGATGGGACTAGATGCCATGATCTTTGTTTTCTGAATGCTGAGTTTTAAGCCAACTTTTTTTCACTCTCCTCTTTCACTTTATCAAGAGGCTCTTTAGTTCTGTGCTTTCTGCCATAAGGCTGGTGTCATCTGCATATCTGAGGTTATTGATATTTCTCCCGGCAATTTTGATTCCAGCTCGTGCTCCATCCAGCCTGGCATTTCACATGATGTATTCTGCATGTAAGTTAAATAAACAGGGTAACAATATACAGCCTTGACGTACTCCATTCCCGATATGGAACCAGTCTGTTGTTCTATGTCCAGTTCTAACTGTTGCTTTCTGATCTGCATATAGATTTCTCAGGAGGCAGGTCAGGTGGTATGGTATTCCCATCTCTTGAAGAATTTCCCACACTTTGTTGTGATCCACACAGTCAAAGGCTTTGGCATAGTCAATAAAGCAGAAGTTTTTCTGGAATTCTCTTGCTTTTTCAATGATCCACAGATGTTGGCAATTTGATCTCTGGTTTCTCTGCCTTTTCTAAATCCAGCTTAGCCATCTGGAAGTTCACGGTTCACGTATTCTTGAAGCCTGGCTTGGAAAATTTTGAGCATTACTTTGCTAGCATGTGAGATGAATGCAATTGTGTGGTAGTTTGAATATTTTTGGCATTGCCTTTCTTTGGGAATGGAACAAAAACTGACCTTTTTCAGTTCTGCGGCCACTGCTAAGTTTTCAAAATTTGCTAATTTTGGGTGCAGTACTTTCACAGCATCATTTTTTAGGGTTTGAAATAGCTTAACTGGAATTCCATCACCTCCACTAGCTTTGTTTGTAGTGATGCTTCTTAAGGCCCACTTGACTTCACATTCCAAGATGTTTGGTTCTTGGTGAGTGATCACACCATCGTGATTATCTGGGTCATGAAGATCTTTTTCGTATAGTTCTTCTGCGTATTCGTGCCACCTCTTCTTAATATCTTCTGCTTCTGTTAGGTCCATACTATTTCTGTCCTTTATTGAGCCTCTTCGCATGAAATGTTCCCTTGGTATCTCTAATTTTGTTGAAGAGATCTCTAATCTTTCCCATTCTGTTGTTTTCCTCTATTTCTTTGCATTGATCACTGAGGAAGGCTTTCTTATCTCTCCTTGATATTCTTTGGAACTGTGCATTCAAATGGGTGTATCTTTCCTTTTCTCCTTTGCCTTTCACTTCTCTTCTTTTTCAGCTATTTGTAAGGCCTCCTCAGACAGCCATTTTGCATTTCTTTTCTATGGGAATGGTCTTGATCCCTGTCTCCTGTACAATGTCATGAACCTTCATCCACAGTTCTTCAGGCACTCTGTCTATCAGATCTAATCCCCTGAATCTATTTCTCACTTCCACTGTATAATTGTAAGGGATCTGATTTAGGTCATGCCTGAATGGTCAATGGTTTTCCCTGCTTTCTTCAATTTAAGTCTGAATTTGGCAATAAGGTGTTCATGATCTGAGCTACAGTCAGCTCCCAGTCTTGTTTTTGTGACTGTATAGAGCTTCTCCATCTTTGGCTGCAAAGAACATAATCAACCTGATTTCTGTATTGACCATCTGGTGATGTCCATGAATAGAGTCTTGTCTTGTGAGGCTGGAAGAGGGTGTTTGCTATGACCACTGCATTCTCTTGGCAAAACTCTGTTAGCATTTGCCCTGCTTCATTTTGTACTCCAAGGCCAAATTTGCCTGTTACTCCAGGTAGCTCTTCCCTTCCTACTTTTGCATTCCAGTCCCCTATGATGAAGAGGACATCTTTTTTTGTGTGTTAATTCTAGAAGGTTTTGTAGGTCTTCATAGAACCATTCGGCTTCTTCAGCAGTACTGGTTGGGGCATAGACTTGGATTACTGTGATACTGAATGGTTTGCCTTGGAAATGAACAGAGATCATTCTGTTGTTTTTGAGACGCATCCAAGTACTGCATTTCGGACTCTTCTGTTTACTATGATGGCTACTCCATTTCTTCTAAGGGATTCTTGCCCTCAGTAGTAGATATAGTGAAGTAGTGAAGTCGCTCAGTCATGTCCGACTCTTTGCGACCCCACGGACTATAGCCCACCAGGCTCCTCCATCCATGGTATTCTCCAGGCAAGAGTACTGGAGTGGGTACTCTTGCCATTTCCTTCTCCAGGGGATCTTCCCCACGCAGGGATCGAACCCAGGTCTCCCACATTGTAGGCAGATGCTTTACCATCTGAGCCACCAGGGAAGTCCAGTAGTAGACATAATGGTCATCTAAGTTGAATTCAACCATTCCAGTCAATTTTAGTTTCCTAAAATGCTGATATTCTTTTTTTTTTCTTTTCTATCTCCGTTTGACCACTTCCAATTTGCCTTGATTCATGGACCTAACGTTACAGGTTCCAATGCAATATTGCTCTTTACATTATCAGACTTTACTTCCATCACTAGTCACATCCACAGCTGGGTGCTGTTTTTCACTTTGGCTCTGTCTCTTCATTCTTTCTGCAGTTATTTCTTCACTGATCGCCTGTGGCAATTGGGCACCACCGACCTGGAGGGTTCATCTTCAGTGTCCTATCTTTTTGTCGTCTCATTCTGTTCATGGGGGTTCTCAAGGCAAGAATACTGAAGTGGTTTGCTCTTCCCTTCTTCAGTGGATCACGTTTTGTCAGAACTCTCCACCATGACCTGTCCATCTTGGGTGGCCCTACACAGCATAGCTCCTAGTTTCACTGAGTTAGAGAAGGCTGTGGTCCATGCGATCAGTTTGGTTAGTTTTCTGTGACTGTGGTTTTCATTCTGTTCACCCTCTGATGGATAAGGATAAGAGACTTATGGAAGCTTCCTGATGATAGAGATTGACTAGGGGGAAACTGGGTCTTATTCTGATGGTAGGGGCTATGCTCAGTAAATCTTTAATCCAATTTTCTGTTGATGGGTGGGGCTGTGTTCCCTCCCTGTTGTTTGATCTGAGGTCAAACTATGGTGGATATAATGAAGATAATGAAAACTTATTATACTCTAGCTTAGTTATTACAACAGTTAGCATTATCCTAAAGTGATGTAATTACCAACCATTTAACAAAAAAGTTGTCCAAAATGAAGCAACTGACAAAGAACTAATTTCAAAAATATACAAGCAACTCCTGCAGCTCAATTCCAGAAAAATAAACGACCCAATCAAAAAATTAGCCAAAGAACTAAATAGACATTTCTCCAAAGAAGACATACAGATAGCTAACAAACACATGAAAAGATGCTCAACATCACTCATTATCAGAGAAATGCAAATCAAAACCACAATGAGGTACCATTTCATGCCAGTCAGAATGACTGTGATCCAAAAGTCTACAAGCAATAAATGCTGGAGAGGGTGTGGAGAAAAGGGAACCCTCTTACACTGTTGGTGGGAATGCAAACTAGTACAGCCACTATGGAGAACAGTGTGGAGATTCCTTAAAAAACTGGAAACTGAAGTGCCTTATGACCCACCAATCCCACTGTTGGGCATACACACCAAGGAAACCAGAATTGAAAGAGACACCATGTACCCCAATGTTCATCGCACACTGTTTATAATAACCAGGACATGGAAGCAACCTAGATGTCATTCAGCAGATGAATTGGTAAGAAAGCTGTGGTACATATATACAATGGACTATTACTCAGCCATTAAAAAGAATACATTTGAATCAGTTCTAATGAGGTGGATGAAACTGGAGCCGATTATAGAGTGAAGTAAGCCAGAAAGAAAAATCCAATACAGTATACTAACGCATATATATGGAATTTAGAAAGATGGTAACAATAACCCTGTATGCGAGACAGTAAAAGAGACACAGATGTATAGAATAGTCTTTTGGACTCTGTGGGAGAGGGAGAGGGTGGGATGATTTGGGAGAATGGCATTGAAACATGTATATTATCATATGTGAAATGAATCACCAGTCTAGGTTCGATGCAGGATACAGGATGCTTGGGGCTGGTGCACTGGAATAACCCAGAGGGATGGTATAGGGAGGGAAGGGGGAGGGGGGTTCAGGATGGGGAACACGTGTACACCCATGGCGGACTCATGTTGATGTATGGCAAAACCAATACAATATTGTAAAGTAATTAGCCTCCAATTAAAAGAAATAAATTTAAAAAAAGAATTAAAAAAACAAAAAAGTCGTCCAAACTGTAGGAGGTTTTCCAAAATGTTAATTCACAAATGTTTTAATGGATTAACAAACACAAGACTCTATCCTTTTAACAGACAGAGGACAGATAAAATGAATAAGATTATAGACATTTGTATTTGCTTTATTTTTAATACATTTTTAATTTAATGCTTTCCTATAAAAAGCTATTTATATATGTGAGAGCTGTAAGACCTACTCTTATTATTAACATAAGCACTTTGTCTTAATGAGCTATCCACTTACATTTTCAAAAAATAGGCAAAAAATTCAATAAAACAAATAAAATTCCACAAACACTGTTGCTAGATAAATATGGTGAAGCTGTCAAAAGAGAACTACTGGCAGGGTAGCACTACCACTGTGGTCTTTTTAACAGTTTATGTATCTAAGTCCAAGTATTCTTATTGTATCTGCACAATGAGTGGAAGGAGAAAAACAGGCCAATGTAAGGATTACCTGTATTGGGAGGTGAACCAACACACAAGTCTTTAGGAGACCAAGTCTGGGTCTACTTGTAAACTGTCTTCTGTTTCCCTAGTTCTTTCCTTATGAAGTAACAGACAAGTTTACATGTCACCCTCAGTTATCTTTGTTTTTTTTTTTCTTATTTTGATTCTTTTTAAAATTTTCCCTGGGTCATCTTTATGCGTCTCTTCTAAGTGTTTAACATGTTCATGTCTCTCAGAAGCCAACATGTTTTTCTAGAAGTGTCATGACAAATGTCATGATAATGAAATAATTCTCTGCAGTATCAAAAGTTAATTAACACGGCAACTAACAATAGAGCAGATTAGAATTTAAAACATTTAGTTATAACTTTTAAAGAGTTTAAAAGCAAGTTATTTTGTTATAGATCTGATTTACCTTAGTGTGTAAGCATGTAAAGAAATATGCGTGTGAGCATGTATTTGTATATATATATTGTGAAAATATCTAATGCTTTCATTTGGGTGAAGATGAATAGTTATTCTTAGGACATTCTGTGTTGAAAAGACATTCAACAATCACCACACACAGAGCAGCTAATATGACATAAAACAAAACATACTGAAGAGCATGGGTAGAGTTCTAGAAATGACTTTCGTTGACTTTAAGAAACTTACAGGGGATAAAAAATGCTGCACAATCATCAGTATAATACCTTAGAGTCAAATCTTAAATAACTCCCTTCTTTTTCTTTTTAAAGTTATTCAACAGACTACTAACAACTACCATCAACTACTATCTGCCAGCAATGGGATGGCACCAGTTTAAAAAAATATATAAACAAAAATCCCTGGCACTGTAGAGCTTACCTTCTAATGTAAGTAGACAGGCAATAGACAAAGTAAGTCAGCAAAATTATATAGTATATTAGAAAGCAATGCGTACTAAGGTGGAAAATGAAGCAAAGGAGGGAATAGGGATTTGGCAGGAATGGCTAAAGAAGTGGGTGAGAAAGAAGATATTTGACTAAAGACACAAAAGGGAAGGGAGCCCTTGAAAAGGGTCAAACTGCCTGGCTTCTTGGAATAGGAGGCAGGCTGCGTGCTTGGTGTGGAGTAAGCTAGGAGTGCAGAAGATGAGGGTGATGAGGGAGTATACCTATGTGAGCATTTTGTCTTGTACCCTGAGACAGGAATCCGCAAAGACCCGACATGCTAACACTGACTGCTGGGTGGAAAACAAGGAGCAATGGTGGGAGCAGGGGAATCATTCAGAAGGTTGTATGTATCAATCCCTGGAGATGTGCACTGGCTTGCACCGGGGTTGGAGCAGTGACAATGGAAGATGTGATCACCAACTTGATCTATTAAAGATAGGGCCAACTGGTTCCATCTGACTGGAAGCAGAGTATGAGAAAATGAGATGATTTAAATACCACTTTCAAACGTATGGTCTGAGCAACTGGAAACATGGAGTTGCCATTCACTGAAGTGGACTGACACCCTTATTTCTGTAACATTAAATCTACACTTGGCTGCTGGACTCACCATGTCTAGCGCAGGGTCAAGATTAAGGACAAGTATCTTGGAATCAAAATATTGAACTATGAAACTTGGTTTCACAACATTCTGGTTGTATGATCTTAGGCAAATTCATTCATTTTCACATTCTCTGAGCTCAGGTTCCTCATTATGAAATGGAGAGAACAGTGTCTCCCTCTGAAGGTTATTGCAAAGGTTAAATGAAAGAAGTAGCTAGAACAAAGCCTCACACATGTTTAATAACTATTACCTCTA
This sequence comes from Aepyceros melampus, assembly GCA_006408695.1. Classification (NCBI taxonomy): domain Eukaryota; kingdom Metazoa; phylum Chordata; class Mammalia; order Artiodactyla; family Bovidae; genus Aepyceros; species Aepyceros melampus. The sequence goes on from SJXQ01002671.1 coordinate 244,529, forward strand.
TTACCGTCACCCAGTATGATTTGCTATTTGTAATCCTACTTCCATTTCTCCTACGATTCCCCCACTTACTCTGCTTCAGCCACACTGGCTCCCTTGCTCTTCCCTGAATACCATACACAGTTCCTGACTCAAACAGCCTGTGTACTTTTTATTCGGCTGCCTGCAATGTTCTTTTTCCGTGCAGCTGCCTTGATTTCTCACTTCCTCTAGGGCTCTACTCAACTGTTCCTCTAAGACGAAACCTCTATCACCATATAAAATAGCAACTCACGACAACTCTGCAACACCCTTACCCTGCTTTATTTTGCTCCACAGCACTTATCACATCTAATACACTCTCTGTTTATTTACTCTGTCTCCCAACACATAATAGGGGCATTCAGTCTGAAGGCACTCTGAAAGACTTAATGAATTATTCTAGGAGTACTAAGCAATTGAAACCCACAAGTAAAAAAATAATGTAGTATGAATAGTAGAAATACAAAGTTCTCACTATTTGCAATATATATGATTGTGTTCTTGGAAAGCAAGAAAACAAAAATCAACTGAAAAAACAACCAGAAACAAACAAACAAACAAAAATCAAGTCAGCAAGTTAGAATACATATATCAAATTAAATTACGTATCTAAAGATAAGCTTTAAAATGTGTATGCTACATTTAAATAAAATATTTATAAGTATTTTTGGAGTTAGAAGATATCGAAAAAAATGGAAAAACATTTCACTTATGAACAAAAGAATTTACTATGGTAAAGATGGCAACTGTCTCATGAATTTATCTCTGAATTAATTCCAACCAAAATCCCAATTGAATCTTTTGCTGAACATAAAAAAATTATAACTAAATTCATCTGGAAAAAATAGACACAAGGGAACAATTTTGTAGTAGGCATTATTTTTAAATGAGTAGCTCTTATTTAAAAATTGATACACCAGGAGAAGGCAATTGGCAACCCACTCCAGTATTCTTGCCTGGAAAATCCCATGGATGGAGGAGCCTGGTAGGCTGCAGTCCATGGGGTTGCACAGAGTCGGACACGACTGAAGCGACTTCGCAGCAGCAGCAGCAGCAGCAGCAGCATGCAGTTACAAGCATAATGTAGATGGATCCTAAACTACATATCATGTGTAATTCATAAATGAGATTGTGCTTACATAAAGAAATGATCCTCTTCAGTGTAGAATTAATGGAGTTTTAGATATGCAGATGACACCACCCTTATGGCAGAAAGTGAAGAGGAACTAAAAGCCTCCTGATGAAAGTGAAAGAGGACAGTGAAAAAGTTGGCTTAAAGCTCAACATTCAGAAAACGAAGATCATGGCATCTGGTCCCATCACTTCATGGGAAATAGATGGGGAAACAGTGGAAGCAGTGTCAGATTTTTTTTTTGGGGGGCTCCAAGATCACTGCAGATGGTGACTGCAGCCATGAAATTCAAAGACGCTTACTTCTCGGAAGGAAAGTTATGACCAACCTAGATAGCATATTGAAAAGCAGAGACATTACTTTGCCGACTAAGGTCCGTCGAGTCAAGGCTATGGTTTTTCTTGTGTCATGTATGGATGTGAGAGTTGGACTGTGAAAAAAGCTGAGCACCGAAGAAGTGATGCTTTTGAACTGTGGTGTTGGAGAAGACTCTTGAGAGTCCCATGGACTGCAAGGAGATCCAACCAGTCCATTCTAAAGGAGATCAGCTCTGGGTTTTCTTTGGAAGGAATGATGCTGAAGCTGAAGCTCCAGTACTTTGGCCACCGCATGCGAAGAGTTGACTCATTGGAAAAGACTCTGATGATGAGAGGGATTAGGGGCAGGAGGAGAAGGGGACGACAGAGGATGAGATGGTTGGATGGCATCACTGACTCGATGGACGTGAGTCTGAGTGAACTCCAGGAATTGGTGATGGACAGGGACGCCTAGCGTGCTGCTATTCATGGGGTCGCAAAGAGTCGGACACGACTGAGCAACTGAACTGAACTGAACTGAAGGAATACAAGGGTAAAACTTGTATCTCTATCAGGCTTATCAACGAGAACCACAGTCTATTATTCAGGGAGAGTTCTAATTTTGAGATGCTTCAAGCTCTCAGACATTCTGGTTTTCTCTCACAAGACTTGATTTTAAATAAAGTTTTATAGTGGTTCTTGATCTATTCTCGAGGCCATGAAGGCATAAACCACAATCAAATAAAACTCACTAAGCTACCATTCCTGAAAATAAAAAAAGTATGGCAAAAGTATTCTCCCCACAAATTCAATTTTGACTTACATTGCCTCTAATGTTAACATGGACAGTACCTCTTCCTCATCCTTTGTCTTATCAGTCACATTTTACGTCTCATTCTTTCACCCTAAAATCCTGCCCATCCCTGCCTATCATGCTACTCAAGTGTGGACGTTTTAAAAGGAATAGGTCTTCTTACCAGGGGAGTCTCTCTTCTCCATCTATCCTGTGTATACGGACCACATCACTAACCTATTTTTAAAAATCCCATCATCGACAGGGTAGAGTCTAAATCTCTGTGCTATAACATTTATGGTTCTCCATAGACTATAATCAATCTGCTCTTCACATCTTATTTCCTTCTATATTTCCTATTTATTTCCCACTATGACAAACAAAGCATAGTCACTAGTGTTAGTCACTCAGTTGTGTCTGACTCTTTGTGACGCCATGGACCATAGCCCGCCAGGCTCCTTTGTCCATGGAATTCTCTAGGCAAGATACTAGAGTGAGTAGCCATTCCCTTCTACAGGGGCTCTTCCTAACCCAGGGATTGAACTTAGGTGTCTTGCACTGCAGGCAGATTCTTTACCATCTGAGCCACTGGGGAATCCAACAGAGCATACCGCTGTAGTTAAATCAAACTACAATTTTCCAAACAGGCCTAGTAAGTCAATACCACCTCTGCTTTCACATCATCCTCATATGAAATACTCTCCATTCCCTTATACTGCCAGGAAAATCCCAGCCAGCCTTAAAGACTCAGCTGAACTGTTCTTTTCTTAATTACCCCAAGTGAAATGAACCTCATAACCTCTCTGGACCCACCAAGTCAATCAGGAGATATTAGCTCCTCTGTTCTATCAATATTCTTTCCCACAGCATCTTGCCTAAATAGGCCCAATCTAGAGTATTTCACAAGAAAACAGCCAAAGCCAGCTACTCAGAGATCTATGAACTGGTAACATTTTTTAGCCACAGCCAGCACCATTCCTTATTGCCAGTACCACTACTCATACATATACTCTGCTCAATGGGTAAATCTCTGCAATTAGGCTACTTACACACGTCTCTGGCTGATTAGTTTTCACACTGGGAAACAAGCTCTTTGAAGGGAGGAACCACGTCTTTGTACCTTCTATTCTAATTAAACTGAGTACTAAACAAATATTCATGAAGCTGAATCACTGAAGTGACACAGGGCTGAGGAGCAGGAAGAAACTGCAGATATAAGTAAAAAGTCTTTATTTTTGAACAATTATTCCCTTGCCCTGTGTATATCTGACCAGTATAGTGGGCCTCAAGCTTACTGTGACAATAACGTGGCTCTACTTTGTTAAGGATGCAATCTCAAAAACAGAATGATCTCTGTTCGTCTCCAAGGCAAACCATTCAATATCACAGTAATCCAAACCTATGCCCCAACCAGTAACGCTGAAGAAGCTGAAGTTGAATGGTTCTATGAAGACCTACAAGACCTTTTAGAACTAACACCCAAAAAAGATGTCCTTTTCATTACAGGGGACTGGAATGCAAAAGTAGGAAGTCAAGAAACACCTGGAGTAACAGGCAAATTTGGCCTCGGAATACGAAATGAAGCAGGGCAAAGGCTAATGAGAGAGTTTTGCCAAGAAAACGCAATGGTCATAGGAAACACCCTCTTCCAACAACACAAGAGAAGACTCTACACATGGACATCACCAGATGGTCAACACTGAAATCAGACTGATTATATTCTTTGCAGCCAAAGATGGAGAAGCTCTATTACCCAAAAAAGATGTCCTTTTCATTATAGGGGACTGGAATGCAAAAGTAGGAAGTCAAGAAACACCTGGAGTAACAGGCAAATTTGGCCTTGGAATGCGGAATGAAGCAGGCCAAAGACTAATAGAGTTTTGCCAAGAAAATGCACTGGTCATAGCAAACACCCTCTTCCAACAACACAAGAGAAGACTCTACACATGGACATCACCAGATGGTCAACACCGAAATCAGACTGATTATATTCTTTGCAGCCAAAGATGGAGAAGCTCTATACAGTCAGCAAAAACAAGACCAGGAGCTGACTGTGGCTCAGATCATGAACTTCTTATTGCCAAATGCAGACTTAAATTGAAGAAAGTAGGGAAAACCACTAGACCATTAAGGTATGACCTAAATCAAATCCCTTATGATTATACAGTGGAAGAGAGAAACAGATTTAAGGGCCTAGATCTGATAGATAGAGTGCTTGATTAACTATGGCATGAGGTTCGTGACACTGTACAGGAGACAGGGATCAAGACCATCACTATGGAAAAGAAATGCAAAAAAGCAAAATGGCTGGGGAGGCCTTACAAATAGCTGTGAAAAGAAGAGAGGTGAAAAGCAAAGAGGAAAGGAAAGATATAAGCATCTGAATGCAAAGTTCCAGAGAATAGCAAGAAAACACTAAGAAAGCCTTC